>CM029018.1:206759076-206845658 GCA_016801055.1 Panax notoginseng | reverse complement strand
TGTGCAAGGGAGAGCGTTTGTTGTGTACCTAACAGACAGAAGCAAGGGAACCGAATGAGGTCATCACGGGTAAGCTTATATAAACTCTAAAGAAGTATATACTGTATTTGATACCGGTTCAACCATTCTTTTATTTCTCTCCTACTTGCGCTCATCGATTAAATTTGATTCCGGAGAAATTAGACTTTGACTTATCTGTTGAAACTCCGTTGGAGAAACCTTCATTACCTCCCTCTGTTTATAAGTCTTGTTTGGTTCAAGTTGGTACCCACACATTACCTATCGATCTTATTTCATTAAAAATACTTGCATTTGACGTGACTTCTAGGGATTGATTGGTTAACTACTCATTATGCAAAAATTGATTGTTTTCGTAAGGTTGTTAGTTTTCATATTCCTAATCGACCTATTATGCGAATTCAAGCAACCAAACCATTAAAATCATCGCTGTCTATATCTCAAGCCATAAAGCTATTCGTTTATTGAAAACGGATGTCAAGCTTTCTTAGCTCATGTCACAGATCTAAACAAAAATACGTCAGTTTTGAATGATATTTCTATTGTATATTAATTTCCCTGACGTATTCCCTGAAGAACTTCCTGGCCTACCCCCAGAGCGTGTGAAATTGAATTTTGTATCGATCTTGAACCCGGTAACAAAACCCATTTCAAAGCCCCATATCGAATGGCTCCTATTGAACTTCAGGAGTTAAAGATCCAACTGCAGGAATTGTTAGACATTGGTTTTATTCGTCCTAGTACTTCTCCTTGGGGTGCTCCTGTTCTGTTCGTGAAGAAGAAAGATGGGAGTTTGCGACTTTGTATTGATTATCGGGAGTTTGAATCATGTCACCATCAAAATAGGTACCCATTGCCACGTTTGATGACCTGTTTGACCAGTTGCAAGGAGCACAATTCTTTTCAAAGATCGATCTTCGTTCCCGATATCATCAGCTGAAGGTTAGAACTGAGGATATTCCAAAGACGGCTTTTAGAACTCGGTACGGGCATTATGAATTCCTAGTCATGTCCTTTGGATTGACTAATGCTCCTGCTGGCTTCATGGATATGATGAACCGGGTATTAAAGGAATATTTGGATCACTTTGTGGTCGTTCTTTATTGATGACATCCTTATTTATTCCAAAAGCCGTGAAGATCATGAGCAACACTTGAGGCTGGTACTCCAAAAAGCTTCGTGAATACAAGCTTATGCCAAGTTGAAGAAATGCGAGTTCTGGCTGGAGGAGGTAGCATTCCTTGGGCACGTAGTATCAAGTCGTTGGAATATCGGTTGACCCGGCAAAGATTGAAGCTATTCAAAGCTGGGAGCAACCTAAATCAGTGACCGAGGTACGTAGCTTTCTTGGTTTAGCTGGTTATTATCGGAGATTCGTGAAGGATTTTCTCGAATCGCTACTCTCCATTAACTCAGCTGACTCGGAAGATACAAAGTTTGGTTGGAGCGAAGAATGTGAGCAGAGTTTTCAAGAACTCAAGAGGAGACTCATTTCAGCACCTGTTCTAACAATACCATCTGGTCGGTGGGATTTGTCATCTACAGTGATGCTTCGAGCAAAGGGTTGGGATGCGTTCTCATGCAACATGGAAAAGTCATAGCCTATGCATCAAGACAACTCAAGAATATGAGAGGAATTATCCTACTCATGATCTAGAGTTGGCAGCTGTTGTCTTTGCACTTAAAATTTGGAGGCATTACTTGTATGGGGAGAAAGTGGAGATCTTTACGGATCATAAAAGCCTCAAATATTTCTTCACTCAAAAGGAACTCAACATGCGACAACGACGTTGGCTTGAACTGTTGAAAGATTATGATCATACCATTCAATACCATCCTGGAAAAGCGAACGTGGTAGCTGAGCATTGAGTAGAAGATCATATGCGAGTACAAGTGCAATATTAACAACGCAAAGGCCCATTTTGTGTGACTTGCAAAGGATGGAGATAGAGTTGAAGACTCCAGGGACCCATGTGATGATGGCGAATATACGAGTAGAACCGACTTTAATCGATAAGTTAAAGCGCTCAAGCTACAGACCTGGAGCTGATGCGTATGAAGAAGAAAGTGCAAGAAGGTGCTATGCGGAAGCAAGAATCGATGAAGAAGGAATACTTCGAGTCAACTCCAGACTTTGTGTTCCTAAAAACCCTGATTTAAAGTATGAAATCATGATGGAGGCGCACAACACACGTTTACAATCCATCCTGGAAGTACCAAAATGTATCATGATCTTCGTCATACATTTTGGTGGAGCAATATGAAGAGAGAGAGAGCGTTGTTTATCTCAAGGTGTCTAACTTGTCAACGAGTCAAAGCGGAGCATCAAGTACCAAAAGGTCCATTGCAACCACTTGAAATTCCAGAATGGAAGTGGGAGCACATTACCATGGATTTCGTTACCGGTCTTCCTAGGGTTTCTCAAGGTATTGATGCGATTTGGGTCATTGTTGATAGATTGACCAAGTCTGCTCATTTCTTACCGATACGAGAAACTTATACACTTGAACGTCTTGCTCGTATGTACATAAACGAGATTGTAAGACTGCATGGTATGCCAGTATCCATAGTTTCTGACCGAGACCCAAGATTCACTTCACGATTTTGGGTTAGTTTAAAAAAGCTATGGGCACGGAGTTACGATTTAGTTCAGCATATCATCCTCAGACGGACGGACAATCAGAGAGGAC
Source organism: Panax notoginseng (assembly GCA_016801055.1). Lineage (NCBI taxonomy): Eukaryota > Viridiplantae > Streptophyta > Magnoliopsida > Apiales > Araliaceae > Panax > Panax notoginseng. Next base: position 206,842,950 of record CM029018.1, on the reverse strand, counting down.
TATTCAAACTCTTGAAGATCTATTAAGACTCTGTGTCTTTGACTTCAAAGGAAGTTGGGACAGTTCTTGCCATTGGTGAAGTTTTCCTACAACAACAGTTATCAAGCAAGTATTGGCATGGCTCCATTCGAAGCATTGTATGGAAGAAAATGTCGTTCTCCAGTATGCTGGATGAGGTGGGCGAAGCAACGTTGTTGGACCGGAGTTGGTACGTATGACTACAGAAAAGATTCAAACGATCCGACAACGTATAAAAACCTCACAAGATCGACAAAAGAGTTATGCTGATCTTCATCGAAAGGACGTGGAATTTGATGTAGGAGATCATGTGTTCTTACGTGTTGCTCCATGGAAAGGTGTTACGAGATTTGGAAAGAGAGGAAAGCTAAATCCTCGATTCATCGGTCCATTTTTAATCCTCGATCGAGTAGGAACTGTGGCTTATAGACTCGCTTTACCGCCAAGTATGTCTCGTGTTCATAACGTTTTCCACATATCCATGTTACGCAATATGTGGAAGACCCGAACCACATTATTGAGTTAGAACGGACGAAATAGCGGAGGATTTGACGTATGAAAAAGTTCCTGTTCAAATCTTGGATAAGAAGGAACATATTCTACGCTCCAAGGTTATACCTCAAGTCAAAGTTTTGTGGAGAAACCACGATGTTGAGGAAATGACTTGGGAGGTTAGAATCAGAAATGAAATCAAGGTATCCTTACCTCTTCGACATACCAGGTACGTACCCTAATTTCGAGGGCGAAATTTCATAAGAAGGGGAGGTTGTAAGACCCCAACTTTTATAAATAAAGATGAATTTTCTATAAATATCATTTTTGAATATTATGGAGTTAATTTGATATAATGTTATAGTTGTGGGTAATATTTATAAATTTTGCAAAGTAAGCAAGTTGTTATAAAATATTCGTTTGGTCGGAGAATATTCTTTTTGTCGGGGAATATTCGTACGCGGCACAATCATTGGTGGACCCCACAACGGAATTATTGTCGGATTGAGAAAACGACAGAATTATCTTTCTATAAAAATAACGGCTGAGGTGTTTCCGTTAAAACCTTAAAACTGTTGAACTACTCCGTAGTAAAAGTACAGTAATACGCGTGGTTGCATAGTAGCACACGTATTGATTATTGATGTTACGTGAGAAGTCACTCAGCTATACTCAATTATTGCTTACAGTAATTGCTGCATCATATCTCTTAAATTATTGTCATAGTATCATCTGTATAATTTGTTTTATTATTGAGACGTTGTGGTAAGTTTGGGTTATTTTTATGGGGGGAATATGTCATCATATAAGAGTCTCTTCGTCAATAGTAATTACCGTCGTCAATAGTAATTACCGTCGTCAATAGTAATTACCGTCGTCAATAGTATTTACCTTAGTCAATAGTATTTACCTTCGTCAATAGTATTTACCTTGGTCAATAGTATTTACCTTGGTCAATAGTAATTACTTTCGTCAATTAGTAGTTGTCCCTTCAATATTACCAAGAGTCATTTGACCCTTCGTTAGACCAAGAGTCATTTGACCCTTCGTTAAGAGCAAGAGCCACCCTCAGTTTTTCTATAAATAGAGGCCTAGGGCTTCATTATTTTTCACGAATTCATTCAAGCTAAAGAGAGAGAAAGTATAGAGAGAATAAGAGAGAGAGAAATAAAAGTATTCTGCTACATCACTTTTCCAATATCCAGTTCTTTTAAGGTAGGAAATATTTTTCTTTTATATCATGAAGAGAACTTCTGTTATTCCATTCGTTATTATTCTGTTGGAATAACCAGTATACGCGGGTCTACCCTATACTGGTGACATTCTTTCTTATTATTCTGTTGGAACATCCTGTCTGTGTGTTTTACACCGGACTGGTTCCGTCTTTTATTATTCTGTTGGAACATCATGTCTGTGTGTTTTACACCGGTCCTGGTTCCGTCTTTTTATTATTCTGTTGGAACATCCTGTCTGTGTGTTTTACACCGGACCTGGTTCCATTATTTATTATTCTGTCGGAATATCCTGTCTGTGCGTTTACGCCGGACCTGGTTCCATTATTTATTATTCTGTTGGAATAAACCTGTCTGTGCGGTCTATCGCATGCATGGTGATTTCTTTTGTTATTCCATTCTTTATTATACTCAGTTGGTTAAGTTTTGACTTCTATACTCCATGAAATTTGTGGAATATCCTTGATAGTTGCGTTTCATCCAGTATCTTTTCAAGAAAATATTCTTCTAAGCATTCTTGAATTTTACTCCACAATGCAGTATCATGTTGACAATTTGGACGTTGTTAATTCCTGGATAAATTAATTCTTGAACTTGTTTTATTGAATTCTTATATCATTGTCATCATCCTCATGTTTATAAAATGTTGAAAGTCATCTGTGGCCTGTATTGCATAGATGGACTTGGTATGATTATGACCAGGGATTATTCGGTATAATCATGACCGTAATGTTACAAATGATGTGGTAAAAGTCCTCATTGGCCGTAGTGCATTGATGGACAGTTGTTGGCATGATCATGACCATTAATGAATACACGAATATCCTTGGCCGTAGTGCAGGGGTGATTCGATGATGTGGATTATTTTATTAAGCTGAGTCTCAGCGATTACAGTGTTGAAAAACTTTTTAAATCATAAAAGATAGTAGAGTTTATTTTCTACTTGACTCTTTTAATGGATTGCTTGTTCCGCTACAGTTAAACTTGATGTCTATTATATTTTATCAGTTTAACATTGTTGAAGGCTAATGATAATTTATTCTGCATTATCTTAGTCATAATATTTCTTACTGGGCTAGTTGAGCTCACCCTTTCTTTCACTGTTCTCTTCAGGAAATGAGAACGTAGCTGGGACAAGTCGGGGTACGGAGTGATGGTCCGAATGATAGTATTAGTTTAGTAGTCCTCACTATTCTATGTAATGGTGTGTTAATAAATGTAATGAGGACTCCTTTTGAGTATGAATACTCTCTAGAAGATAATATTTGTATTCAAACTCACAGTTTATGTTTTGTCGTATTGTACACGACAGATGTATTAATCAGTTGTATTTGTATTCTGTACTATGTATCTGACGACCCAAGATGGGTGATGTATACCTAATTTTGGGGGCGTCACAGATTTAAAATGCCCAAGACATGCAATATTTATTATGACAACCGGAGGAACAAATTTTTGAGATTCTATCTCCAGAGTTAGAATTTGAGGGAGAGAGAAAGAGGGAACATATTGCACTAATTAATTAATGCAACAAAAAATTATAAATACATAGCTAGGTATCAATGTAACATTTTTTAATTATAACATTATGCAATAAAAATATATATAAATCTTAATTAGCTTCTTCTAACTACCATGCATGCATCATTAATTAATTAGTCCTTCCATAAAGTCAAGTCAATGTTACAATACATACTGTATCTCCCGCTGAAAACCCTTTTTTTCATTATATATATATATATATTATATATATATATATATATATATATATATATATATATATATATATATATAGCTGGTGGAGTAATTAAATAGCAAACCCTATATCCGCCATGCTATCAATTTAATATTAAACACTTCCTCCTAGCTCATCCACAAACATCGATTACTCACCCTTGCACTATCCAAATTATCTTCCTGATCAACTCCTATATACTCCTCCGGTCTCTTTCATTGTAAACTATATATGTAGGTAAACTTATGGCCGAGCTAGGGTACATGTGTCTTGTAACTTTCCTTAGGTTTTAATTTCTTCATGTAAATAATTAATTAGAAGGCTTATAACTCCTAACCCTTCTCATTATTTAACTAACCCACAATAATTAATGGGGACTATATATATTTATATATATATATATATATATATATATATATATATATATTGATTTCTAAGCAAACGCAAGCGGAATGCTTTTGTGGTTAATGAAAACGCAGTTTCACGACTTTTTGTGAAACTGTACTTTTTTGTTCTTGTCATGACATGAATCTCTTAACTTACTGCATTACATTTTAACTGTATAATAATTAAATGATTTGAAATAAATAAAAGAAGTTTTATAAGAAAAAGGTTTACTATGATTCATTGCACCACATGCATTAAACCTATGACCAACATATAATATTACAATACAAATTATATCGACTCAGTAATGGTGCTTGATTTGAATTTTTATATGCTACTACTTTGTTCGATTGTCTATTATGCTCGGAAGCTTTTCCTACGATGGCTATGATAGGATTGCTGCAATAGTTTCTATTTTCTTTTTCTTTTAATTCCTTTCTTTCAAAGTGAGAATTAATATTATTTGACTAGCTGGGTATATATATTTTCTTTATCAATCCTTAGTATTAAAATCTCATATTTTAAAAATTGTTGAAAAGATGATTTCCATATGGTTTGAAGGCCAAACCTTAACATGCCATTTTCAAATGGAATTTTTTTTTTGAATTAAAAAAATGCTTCTTATTGTTATATATTGAAGTTTATATTCTATTTTTTTTGAGAGGGTATGGTTGAATTTAAGATTATATATATTCGATATAGTGCCTGGAAACTAATGATGAGGGCTGTCAAATTCGTGAGACGTATGCTATACGGCGGTTTGTTGAGTGAGCGCAAAATGCTGTCAACTTCCTCGGTGAGTACTCTGCAAGCCAATTTCGACTGGCAAGTCATGATTTTTGAGTTTAATTTTGTGTGTAATTTGAATCACCATAGGAAAACTCATGCTCTTTGTTTATCCGGATCGGATGGTCAAAGTGTTCTTGTGACAGTTGATTGATGCTACGTTCCGACTGTAAGAATGGAATTGTTTAAGGAGTGAGTAGATAAGGGAATGAAATAGTGAGGGGACGATTCATTCCAATCTTGATTAGAATGTGACAAATAAAGAATATAAATAATCATATAATTTGAATTTATGCAATTTTACAATTATTGGAATTCACACAAAGTTAGATAAGATACTGACTAACTCAATGTTTTATAAAAATCCGAATAATAAGAGTTAAACACATGAAAATATCTTTCAAATAATAAACAATAAAATGAAAACCCTAATTATAGAAGGAATATCAAAATTATGAAAAAAAAATCAAAAAAGTTCAAAATTGATAAAAACTTCGTAAGGGTCAAGCACATCTTTCCCAAACTTTTTTTGGACTTAAAATGGTGTACGTCATGGCCGAAGTAAATAAGTCTCGTCGTAAGTTTTGATTTAATATATTATAAGCTTCCTAACTTTAAACAGATCAAAAATTATGATAAAATAGTGTCACCTTCTCTTGGGCTTCGGTTTTCTTCCTTTCCTTTCTTTGCGGATTTTGTCAGAATGAATTATTCTATGCCCTTTCTTAAAAATAAAATCTACAAATTTGGTAGCTAGAAATGAGAATGGTTCATTACATTCAAATGTAATAAAGCTAAACACAACTGTGACGCCCTCAAAATTAGGTATACATCACCCATCTTGGGTCGTCAGATACATAGTACAGAATACAAATACAACTTACTAATACAACTGTCGTGTACAATACGACAAAACATAAACTGTGAGTTTGAATACAAATATTATCTTCTAGAGAGTATTCATATTCAAAAGGAGTCCTCATTACATTTATTAACACACCATTACATAGAATAGTGAGGACTACTAACTAATACTATCATTCGATGTAAGACCCCAAATTTTATGAAATAAAAGTATTCAATTTTTCTTATAATTACTATTCAGTAAATGGTTAAATTGATAAATGTTAAAGTTAAGGGTGATATATGAATTTTTCTTTCAAAATACACAAGTGGTTATAAAATATTCATTGTTGTCGGGGAATATTCGTTTGGTCGTGGAATATTCTTTCTGTCGGGGAATATTCGTACGACGGCGCAGCCATTTGTGGGCCCCATAACAGAATAACTGTCTGGTGAAGAAAACGATAAATTTGAGTTTTTACAAATAACGGCGTAGTTGTTACCGTTAACACTGTTGGAATACCCGGTGGTTAAAATACAGTAATACGCGTTATTGCACAGTAGCACACGGTATTGCATAGTATTTTTGAAATTATTGATTCTTAGGTAAGAAGACACTACTCAATAATTGTTACAGTAATTACTGTTCAACATTTTATTTTATTGATTCAATAATTGCTACGTTGAAATTTTATATTATTGTTGTTCAATAATTGTCATTGCACAGTATTTCCCATTATCAGATCAATAATTCATGTTATTTGAATAATATTATTAGATAACATTATTGGCAATGTCTAGAAAGTTCTGTCTAAGGAGAGGTTTGGTCACCTAATTACGCGCTACTAAGGAGAAATTCTTATTGGAAAGCCCCCTCTTTCCTGGGAACGGCCTGGTTGTCATAAATGTGATTCTGTAATATTATTTGTGAATAATTAATTATTGATTCATATGATAAGGAAATATTTATTTTATGTGGATATAAATGAGGGATATATTTTTGTGGTTAAAAATGAAGGAGTTAATGTTGAGGTGTTTTATCTGTATTTTTGTCGGAACGGAGGTATTGAAAATCAAATTAGGGTTTTTAAGATATTTTGCGAGGGTTATAATTTTTAATCCGACCGTTGGATCGTGGTAATATTTGGATATGTTATACATATATAAGTTGAGTATATGTCCACAAATATTGAACCGTTAAAAATGACGGTATGATTTGTTATGAATTTTATGATATGACTGGTTCAGAAATTGTTAAATTTTCGGAGTTAATCATTTTGGTGGAAAATTTCAGAATTGGTGGGCACCACTCTTGGTTGGTGAAGAAATGTGCTGAGATTTTTATTCAAATGTGGTGGGTGGGAATAGTAGCAGGTAAAGCCATCAGGTTACAGGTTAAGTCTGATTCGGCGTGCTAACATTTTTCTATAAATAGAGGGCTAAGTTAGAATTAAAAATCACACCAGAAACATAAGCTTTCTCTCTTTCTCTCTCTATATTATAAAGCATATTTTGTGAGTATTTAAATACTTTGAGAGTTGCTATTCAGTGCAAGTTTCTTTCGGCTTTGCATTCCAGTCAGAAGTGCTGCTCTTTTGAGGTAAGGGATAGTAAGGAATTTTAAGGGTTGTTATGCTTTTCAATTTTGAAATTTTTCTGACCTCCAAAAATTCTGGAAAAATTTGAAATGATATTTTGATGAGTTTTCTTGATTGTGTCCAAAAATTGTGATTTTTGGATGTATAGATTGAGAGTTATGAATTTTATGAGAAAAGACTATTTTAAAAGTAACCGCTTATAATTCCTTGTGGTTAACTCCAAAATTGATGAAATTTTTATTGGAAGTATATCTATATAATGTCTAAATATTCGGCGATTTTGACCATATGAAAAATAGTAAATGAATTTTAAAAATTCTGAGAAAAATATATGTTCAATATGGGACTATATTCTGCTAAATCCCAGAAGAGAAATATTTTTGGGACTGATTTGGTATTTTTCATGAAAATGGTCTAGTTATGAGTAAATGAATTAAATATGTTTTGTGAAGTAAAAAAATTGAAGAATAGGATTTTATGACTTGAGAATCCTATATGAGGTGGTTATTAGTGATAAAATCTTATGAGTTTGGCATTTTAGAATGATTAAATGCATTATTTAGTAAAGTGTAAACAATTAAAATAAATTATTTATAAGCTTAAGAAATATTATTCTTTCAATATCATTATACCGAAATATTGGTATGTATTTTATTGTGAAATTTCTATCTTTTTGTGTCGGGGTTACTATTCATGAGTTACTATTCACGAGTTACTATTCATGAGTTATTATTCACGATAAAATTGGTTTCCTTTTTCTAACCAAATTATAGTTGATTTATGAATATTACTCTTAAGATTAAATCTATATGTTGATCATATTATTTTTATTATCATATAAAATATTTTTATAACCCTGATGTTGAAATTTTCTTTCACTTGAGTGTAAAGGTGGGTAGATTATTGGTATGATCATGACTTTGGGTTCTCTTTGGCCAGTAGTGCAAAGTTGAATTATTGACTAGTATGATCATGACCATTGAATTTATAATTGAATATCTTCAGCTTAAGTGCAAAGGTGAAATGATCAACATGGTTATAATTATTGTTTATATAAATGATTATATATTTCTTTGAGATATTAATATATTTGGCCTGTAGTGCAAATATGAACTGTTGACGAATATATTTGGCCGTAGTGCAAATATGAACTGTTGAGGAATATCTTTGGCCTGTAGTGCAAAGATGAAATATTGATGAATATCTTTGGCCTGTAGTGCAAAGATGAATTGTTGATGAATATCTTTGGCCCGTAGTGTAAAGATGACATGTTGTTGAATATCTTTGGTCAGTAGTGCAAAGATGAACATATGTTGAGATAAACATGACCAACTGGTGATATAAATGAATATCTTTGGCCGTAGTGCAAAGATGAAGTTATTAGTATGATTATGAACAGGAAATGTGATTTGGTGTAACCATGATCTTTGATGTTTCAGGTAAAGATAGATGATGAAAATTATCTTCGTCCTGGATGAGAAGAGGAATTTAGAACTACAGTTATGATTATGAGTTATTCATATGATTGTGGACCAGAATTGTTGATTGATGTTACAGGGATAAAACATTGTTGGTGGATTTTTAACATGGAGAAGATAATAGACTTTATAGTCTATTTGACTCTTCTAATGGATTGCTCGTTCCGCTGCAACTATGGTTGAAATTTTTATCATTTACCATATATTCTAAATCTCTGATTTATTATTGATGAAGGCTATTGATAATTTAATTATCTTTAGTCATGATATTCTTTACTGAGCTAGTTGTGCTCACCCTTTTGCTTCACAATTCCTTTCAGGTAATAAGAGTGTAGCTGGGTCGAGCGAGGGTAACGGAGGAATAGAACGGTGGTCATCATTTAGTAGTTATATTTGGTGAATCATATAAGGTGAGGCGAACCCAACGTTGGAAGGGTGTTTTGCCACTATCATACAAGATGTCTAATGACATACAACCTCGTGTCATCATAAGACAGAATTGTGCTCATCCACTTGCTGAGTATATTTACGAGCACTACCTATATAATCTTGGTGTTTGTTTGAAGTATAATTCTCAATTAGAGACAGTGGAGATAATGATAAGTCAAGAGAAGACTCGCCATTGGGAAGAATATGATAGTAATCTTCTCATTTTTCTTTGGGGTATATTAGGTCAACTAAGGATAATTCTGTGGCCATATGATATCTATCATAACCTAGAAGCATGGCCTCCCATATACGAAGGTTTCCTTGAGCACTTTCTAAAGATTCTAATTTTTAAAACAGTTTTTGACTATACCTTTATGTAAGGTACTTTTGTGAGGTGCTGACACATGATGGTGTCCAATGTCACATTTGGTATATATTTGTATCTAAACTCACGGCATATGTGTTGTTGTATTTTGCACGACAATTGTTGTAATAAAGTTGTAGTTATTTTCTGTACCATGTATTTGGCGACTCAGAATGGGTTGGATGGAATGGACCTATTTTGGGGACGTCACATTCGGACCATCACTCCATTCCCCGACTTGCCCCAGCTACGTTCTCATTTCCTGAAGAGAACAGTGAAAGAAAGAGTGAGCTCAACTAGCCCAGTAAGAAATATTATGACTAAGATAATGCAGAATAAATTATCATTAGCCTTCAACAATGTTAAACTGATAAAATATAATAGACATCAAGTTTAACTGCAGCGGAACAAGCAATCCATTAAAAGAGTCAAGTAGAAAATAAACTCTACTATCTTTTATGATTTAAAAGGTTTTTCAACACTGTGATCGCTGGGACTCAGTTTAATAAAATAATCCACATCATCGAATCACCCCTGCACTACGGCCAAGGATATTCGTGTATTCATTAATGGTCATGATCATGCCAACAACTGTCCATCAACACACTACGGCCAATGAGAACTTTTACCACATCATTTGTAACATTACGGTCATGATTATACCGAATAATCCCTGGTCATAATCATACCAAGTCCATCTATGCACTACAGGTCATAGATGACTTTTAACATTTTATAAACATTAGGATGATGACAATGATATAAGAATTCAATAAAATAAGTTCAAGAATTAATTTATCCAAGAATTAACGTCCAAATTGTCAACATGATACTGCTTTGTGGAGTAAAATTCAAGAATACTTAGAAGAATATTTTCATGAAAAGATACTGGATGAAACACAATTATCAAGGATATTCCACAAATTTCATAGAGTATAGAAGTCAAAACTTAACCAACTGAGTATAATAAAGAATGGAATAACAAAAAAATCACCATGCATGTGATAAACCGCACAGACAGGTTATTCTCATAGAATAATAAATAATGGAACCAGGTCCGGCGTAAAACGCACAGACAGGATGTTCCAACAGAATAATAATAAAAGACGGAACCAGGTCCGGTGTAAAACACACAGACATGATGTTTCAACAGAATAATAAAAGAATGTCACCAAGTATAGGGTAGACCGCGTATACAGGTTATTCCAACAGAATAATAAGAAATGAAATAACAAAAGTTCTCTTCATGAATAAGAAAGAATAACACCCCTTACCGTTTTAAAGAAGAGCTGAAATAAGGAAGTAGTTAAGTAGCAGAATACTCTTCTTCTCTCTCTCTATAGTTTCTCTCTATAGTTTCTCTCTCTAGAGTTCAGTGAATTCGTAAGAAATAATGAAGGAATGAGCTGCTATTTATAGAAAAATAGAATGCATAGTAACTAATCCATGAACGGTCCAGATTGATTACTTTAATCTGACGGTCCATATTTAAAGAAAAATCTTTTAAATAAAATATAATATATTATATTTATAGAATAACTTTAATAAAGTATTCTGTTTTATATAAAAAGATGTTTCTGTTTTATTACGTTAATAATACGAATAAAACAAAACGTCATTATCGCTAAATAATTCATATTATTAACTGACAATAATTGAATCAAACTGAGTGACTTCTCACATAAGCATTAATAATCAATACCGTGTGCTACTATGCAACCACACGTATTACTGTACTTTTACTACCGAGTAGTTCAACAGTATCAATGGTAAAACTTCCGCCGTTATTTTTAATAAAATATTTTTGTCGTTTTCTCAATCCGACAATAATTTCGTTGGGGGGGTCCACCAATGATTGTGCCGTTGTACGAATATTCCCTGTTAAAACGAATATTCCCCGACCAATCGAATATTATATAACAACTTGCGTACTTTGTAAAATTTATAAATATAACCCACAACTATAACATTATATCAAATTAACTCCATAATATTCAAAAATGATATTTATAAAAAATTCATCTTTATTTATAAAAGTTGGGGTCTTACAACAACTTTTTTTATTCTATGCGAGAGAATCATTCCATTCTCACCTTGATTCCTGAAATCCAAACGTAGCATAATTCTTGATTTAGACCTGGTTCAAGATGCGGTACATAACTTTATTTGTCGCAGCACTTTATTTACTTGGTGTCAATGAATATCAAATAAGCATCTCAATTTCATTCATTAAATTTCCAAGTACTGCTGTAAGCTATGGTTACAGTTTCAATTAAGGCGCATAAATGTGTATGTTATTTGTATCAATGAGAGTTTCCATACTTTAAAACACGATTTTCGCATGTGTTTGTTCCACTAAAAACCTAAAGGTAGACTATGTGAAGGGTAAGTCTAAAGGCAAAAGGTAGTTGAAGCCGTTATATATTTTAGTTAGACGTTGTTCTCATCCAATGATCAATATTAATTAGGGAATAATTGATCAGTTGTATGGCTGTTGGTTGGGATTATATATATATATATATATATATATATATATATATATATATATATATATATATATATCCCTAGTTTTAATTTTAGTACCCAGATACTTAATTTGTTAAATATTTGAACTTGTAACAGAATTGGCCATGAATGAAATTAACAATTTCCAATCTCTTCTTGTTTTCTGCTCTCCCTAGCTACTCTTTTCTGCAAAGTCTAGCTAGCCAGAGACTCTAAATTCTAACTTCATTCTATGTAATACAAATGGTTCAAAAAACATCAACTAAACGGTAAAGTACGTATAATATTACTGAACTAGACAAGAAGCAACTAATTATCTCTAAAAATGACATTATATTTACTGATTTATCGGAAAAATTTACTCAATATGAAACTAAAACATGTCCAAAATTTAGAGCAATACACATATATCATATATTGATTCTTCACGATCACCATGCATGCACTTACATGCTTCATCTCCTATAACATTAATTAATTAATTAGTCTCCCCATAAAGTTAAGTCAATGTCACAATCCATATCTCCCCATTGAAAACCATTTTTCATAGCTGGTGGAGTAATAAGCAAACCCTCCGCCATGCTATCAATTAAACCCGGCATGTTAAACAGTTCCTCCTCGTCCACAAACATTATCCTTGAACTATCCGAGTTATCTCCCTCAACTCCTATCTTCTCCTCCGTCATAGTAGGTAAATTTATCGTCAAGGGTTTCATAACTTTCCTTACGTTTTCGCCATGCAAATAATGTGACGAGGACGTCTCGGGTGGTGCAAAAGCCATAGCTCCCGCAAAAGCTGCCGCCTGTATATCGCTGGGTGAATCTGACTTGGCTCGTTTTAAGAGCCAAGGGGAGTCTTCAAAGTTTAGGGAAGTTCCCTCGCCCCGGAGTGCCAGGGCTGCCACGTCATGGGCCCTCGCAGCCATTTCCGGGGTAGGAAACGTACCTAGCCAAATTCTCGACTTTTTGTTTGGCTCGCGTACTTCGCAAACCCATTTCCCTCCCTTTCTTTCCCTAACACATCGATAAATTGGATGTCGTGTTTCTTTAAATTTCTTCCTCCCTGCCTTTCGCTTCTGTGAATTAATGATCAGCGGAACGTTTTCCGGTGTTTGGGTATCAGAATTTGATTGAATATTATCCGCTGAAGAAGAAGATGACGAGTATGACGACGCAGAAATATGATCCTCTTCAAAGTTCATGACAATTAATGCAAGAGAGAATTGCTAAAATAATATGTACTGTGTATAAGTTTAAATGCAAGAACTCTGAGATGAACTCTAGGTTAAGGGTATAATTATATATATGTGTATATATATATATATATATATATATATATATATATATATATATTATATATATATATTGCGGAGAGTTGAGAAAAAAACAGAAAAGAATTTGCGGAGGAGAGCGATTCCACGCAGAGTTAACATAGTTCCAAACACGCACACGTGATTTTTGCCCTAAAATTATTTGGAGCACGTGGTTAAACAAAACTTGGTTAAAAAAAACGTGTGGGAACAGACCACTGAGAAAGACGGCTGTGGGGTCCACTTCCATCAGTTTTCTATCCCAGGAGAAATTGACCCCCGTGCCATTTTCTCTTTTTGCGGTCCCGATGTTTGCTTGCGTGGCTTATTGGCGCACGCTGAGGAGACACTCCACTTGGCCTACCTACACACACTCTATAGACGCTGTATGATGACACTGATGCACCTAAACACATTTGGTGAATTTTACTCCTCGGTTCATAAAATAAATATTAAAGGAATTGTTATTTTTATAATTTTTTTATTTAAAAAAAAAATTAATTAGATAAATGTGATCTATCACTCATACGAGGATATCTAGTTTTATAAAACTATCAAACTCTCTTATATAATTATTAATTTTTAAATTAAAATAAAATTTTATGTAATTTAAAAGTTGAAACATCAAGGGTTTCGTCGATTCGATATTAACAATATTGTGCCTACCATAAACTTTTAAAATTTTATGTTGTGAAATTGATATATTCTATTCGTTTTAAAATATAAGAGTATAATTATTATTTTAATTAAATTAAATTTTGATTTTTTTAAAAAATAGATTTTTTTTAAATTAATTAATACAATAATAAATATTATAAATTATCTAAAAAATATTATTTAAAACAAGATTTATTATTTCATAATTTTAAATAAACTTATTTTTAAAAATTTAAAAATGTCTCAAGTTAATATTTAAAAATCAATAATATTATTTGATTCAGTTTAATAAATGCATAAAGACAAACTAGTTAAAAGCAATGGTATACCATCATCTTTCAGAGACCCATCCAATAAGAAATATCTTAAGCCGATTTTATTCCCATGGTCAAAATTATTGTAGAAGTAATCAAATAACCTTTTTATCCTAATCTAGTTGAATACTATTATCTAAAACACTATATATATATATATATATATATATATATATATATATATATATATATAAACAGTATTTGGGTTAAATATATATCCATCTAAGTTAGATTTTGGAAGAAAAATTATTATTAATTTTTAGCAAATTAACTATGTCCTTAATTACTTTATGTGTGTTGTTTATTTATTATTAAACTTGTATGTTTGAAAGGAAAGTTGAAACTACTATAAACCGTGTATAATTTGGTGCAATTATTAAGCCAATTGAAAATCAAATATAATATTCAATGCATATTGAAGGAAACTCATTTGTAAACACTTCTAAACCTAATTTGGGAATTCAATTCCCCAACAACTTACCCTAAACGTTTTTATCGTAGAGACTTCATTACACAAAATTAAAATTGATGAGATTTCATATAAATTTTGAAAATAAAATTTTATATAACTAGTAGTGTTTATAAAAAGTTTAAAATATCCTTTTCAAAAAAAAAAAGTTTAAAATATATTTGAATTTGTTGATTAAAATTTATTTATAATATGTTTTACACCGCTAAACTTTTTTCCTTAATTAAAACCAAACGAGTTCATGCCAAATGTCACAAACACATTTGGAGCGGGTCCTACTTTGTATGATCATGATTTTTTTTTTTGGCAAGAATAGTATATTTCCCCGATCCGTCCATTTAAATTTGTGCATAAATATTAAGAAAATTGATTATATCGTATTAAATATAATATTAATTATTTATAATATTATTTTTATATTAAAAAAAGAGTGTTATTTTTTATGCATAAAAATAATGAGAAAACTAAAATTATATATTTTTTTACTGTATCCAAAGTTATATTTAAAACTTAGAGTAATATTAAAAATTAAATAATTAATGTTTAATTAAAAATTCTTAAACGACAGATAAAAAATATTTTTCTAAAACGAAATTTAAAAAATGACGGAGGGGGGTATATATATATATAGAGAGAGAGAGAGAGAGATTACCAGTTAATTTGGGCATTTAATTTAATAACATAGAATTTTTTTGAGCGAGGAAGATAGTCAAATCATGACCAAATGTAAGTTGACCATTGGACCACCATTTTTCCTTTTCTGGGCCCAGCAATTTTTCTAATATTTTGGATGCGTAAATTGTGAAGGGCATTTTTCTAGTGATGAATGTAAGAATTCTTCGATGGAGAAAAAGAAGAAGTAGATCATTATATTTACATACACTGAAAGTGCACAAATGATCTTAGCTAACTCTATTACAATTATTATTCAATCATTGACTGATCATAACATCCCCCTTCATGTTGGAAGGCTGAAACAAATTACAGCATCTCAACTTGGTAAAAAACTTAGTTAAATCATTTAAATGTCATGAGGTAAAGCTTTAGGCCATATTTATTTGCAAATATTATAATTTTGAGATTATAATTTTAAGATTATTAATTTTAAGATTAAATAGTCCTAGTCACAAATTTATTTTTTATGAAATTTGTGAAACCCCAGATTTTATAAATAAAGATTTAATTTTTTCGAAATATTTTTTAAATATTATAGTGTGAATTTGAGATAATGTTATAGTTGTGGGTAGTATTTAGAAATTTTACAAAGTATGCAAGTTGTTGTATTATATTCGATTGGTTGGAGAATATTCGTTTTAGTAGGGAATATTCGTACAACGGCGCAATCATTGGTGGACCCCACAACGAAATTATTGTCGGATTGAGAAAATGACAAAAATATTTTATGAAAATAACGACGGAAATTTTACCGTTAACTGTTGAAACACCCGGTGTTAAAAGTACAGTAATACGCGTGGTTGCATAGTAGCACACGGTATTGGTTATTAATGCTTACGTGATAATTCACTCAGTTTGATTCAATTATTGTCAATTAATAATATGAATTATTTAGCGATAATGAAGTTTTGTTTTATTCGTATTATTAACGTAATAAAACAGAAACATCTTTTTATATAAAACAGAATACTTTATTAAAGTTATTCTATAAATAGAATATATTATATTTTATTTAAAAGATTTTTATTTAAATATGGACCGTCAGATTAAAGTAAATTAATCTGGACCGTTCATGGATTAGTTACTACGCATTCTATTTTCCTATAAATTAAATAGAAGCTCATTCTTTCATTATTTTCTTACGAATTCGCTGAACTCTAGAGAGAGAAACTATAGAGAGAAAGAAGAAAAGTATTCTGCTACTTAACTACTTCTTTATTTCAGTTCTTCTTTAAAACGGTAAGGGATATTATTTGTTGTATTCGTAAAAGGTATTCTTTCTTTCTTATTCATGAAGAGAACTTCTGTTATTCCATTCTTTATTATTCTGTTGGAATAACCTGTATGCGTGGACTACCCTATACTTGGTGAAATCTTCTGTTATTCCATTCTTTATTATTATGTTGGAATAACCTGTTTATGCGAAGTACCGCATACATGGTGAAATTCTTCTATTATTTCGTTCTTTATTATTCTGTCGGAATATCCGGTCTGTGCTTTACGCCGGACCTGATTCTATTATTTATTATTCTGTTGGAACATCCTGTCTGTGCTTTACGCCGGACCTGGTTCTATTATTTATTATTCTGTCGGAATATCCTGTCTGTGCATTTATGCCGGACCTGGTTCCATTCTTTATTATTCTGTCAGAATATTCTGTCTGTGCGTTTTACGCCGAACATGGTTCCGGTCTTTATTATTCTGTTGGAATATCCTATCTGTGCGTTTTACGTCGAACCTGGTTCCGTTATTCATTATTCTTTTGGAATAACCTGTCTGTGCGATCTATCGCATGCATGGTGATTTCTTTTGTTATTCCATTCTTTATTATACTCAGTTGGTTAAAACTTTGACTTCTATACTCCATAAAATTAGTGGAATATCCTTGATATTTGCGCTTCATCCAGTATCTCTTTTCATGAAAATATTCTTCTGAGCATTCTTGAATTTTACTTTACAAAGAAGTATCATGTTGACAATTTAGGCGTTATCAGTTCCTGGATAAATTAATTCTTGAACTAGTTTTATTGAATTCTTATATCATTGTCATCATCCTCATGTTTATATTTTGTTGAAAGTCATCTATGGCCTGTAGTGCATAGATGGACTTGGTATGATTATTGTGACGCCCCCAAAATTAGGTATACATCACCCATCTTGAGTCGTCAGATACATAGTACAGAATACAAATACAACTTAATAATACAACTGTCGTGTACAATACGACAAAACATAAACTGTGAGTTTGAATACAAATATTATCTTCTAGAGAGTATTCATACTCAAAAGGAGTCCTCATTACATTTATTAACACACCATTACATAGAATAGTGAGGACTACTAACTAATACTATTCTTCGGACCATCACTCCGTTCCCCGACTTGCCCCAGCTACGTTCTCATTTCCTGAAGAGAACAGTGAAAGAAAGGGTGAGCTCAACTAGCCCAGTAAGAAATATTATGACTAAGATAATGCAGAATAAATTATCATTAGCCTTCAACAATGTTAAACTGATAAAATATAATAGACATCAAGTTTAACTGTAGCGGAACAAGCAATCCATTAAAAGAGTCAAGTAGAAAATAAACTCTACTATCTTTTATGATTTAAAAAGTTTTTCAACACTGTGATCGCTGGACTCAGCTTAATAAAATAATCCACATCATCGAATCACCCCTGCACTACGGCCAAGGATATTCGTGTATTCATTAATGGTCATGATCATGCCAACAACTGTCCATCAATGCACTACGGGCCAATGAGGACTTTTACCACATCATTTGTAACATTACGGTCATGATTATACCGAATAATCCCTGGTCATAATCATACCAAGTCCATCTATGCACTACAGGCCACAGATGACTTTCAACATTTTATAAACATGAGGATGATGACAATGATATAAGAATTCAATAAAACAAGTTCAAGAATTAATTTATCCAGGAATTAACAACGTCCAAATTGTCAACATGATACTGCATTGTGGAGTAAAATTCAAGAATGCTTAGAAGAATATTTTCTTGAAAAGATACTGGATGAAACGCAACTATCAAGGATATTCCACAAATTTCATGGAGTATAGAAGTCAAAACTTAACCAACTGAGTACAATAAAGAATGGAATAACAAAAGAAATCACCATGCATGCGATAGACCGCACAGACAGGTTATTCCAATAGAATAATAAATAATGGAACCAGGTCCGGCGTAAACGCACAGACAGGATATTCCGACAGAATAATAAATAATGGAACCAGGTCCGGTGTAAAACACACAGACAGGATATTCCAACAGAATAATAATAAAACGGAACCAGGTCCGGTGTAAAACACACAGACAGGATGTTCCAACAGAATAATAAACGGAACCAGGTCCGGTGTAAAACACACAGACAGGATGTTCCAACAGAATAATAGAAGAATGTCACCAAGTATAGGGTAGACCGCGTATACTGGTTATTCCAACAGAATAATAACAAATGGAATAACAGAAGTTCTCTTCATGAATATAAAAGAAATAATATTCCCTACCTTAAAAGAACTGGATATTGGAAAAGTGATGTAGCAGAATACTTTTATCTCTCTCTCTCTTATTCTCTCTATACTTTCTCTCTCTATAGCTTGAATGAATTCGTGAAAAATAATGAAGCCCTAGGCCTCTATTTATAGAAAAACTGAGGGTGGCTCTTGGTCTTAACGAAGGGTCAAATGACTCTTGGTCTTAACGAAGGGTCAAATGACTCTTGGTAATATTGAAGGGACAACTACTATTGACGAAAGTAATTACTATTGACCAAGGTAAATACTATTGACGAAGGTAATTACTATTGACCAAGGTAAATACTATTGACCAAGGTAAATACTATTGACGAAGGTAATTACTATTGACCAAGGTAAATACTATTGACGACGGTAATTACTATTGACGAAGAGACTCTTAGATGATGACATATGGCCCCCCATAAAATAACCAAACTTACCACAACGTCTCAATAATATAACATATTATACAGATGATACTATGACAATAATTTAAGAGATATGATGCAGCAATTACTGTAGCAATAATTGAGTATAGCTGAGTGACTTCTCACGTAAGCATCAATAATCAATACCGTGTGCTACTATGCAACCACGCGTATTACTGTACTTTTACTACCGAGTAGTTCAACAGTTTTAACGGTTTTAACGGTAACACCTCAGCCGTTATTTTTATAGAAAGATAATTCTGTCGTTTTCTCAATCCGACAATAATTCCGTTGTGGGGTCCACCAATGATTGTGCCGTCGTACGAATATTCCCCGACAAAAAGAATATTCTCCGACCAAACGAATATTTTATAACAACTTGCTTACTTTGCAAAATTTATAAATATTACCCACAACTATAACATTATATCAAATTAACTCCATAATATTCAAAAATGATATTTATAGAAAATTCATCTTTATTTATAAAAATTGGGGTCTTACAACCTCCCCTTCTTATGAAATTTCGCCCTCGAAATTAGGGTACGTACCTGGTATGTCGAAGAGGTAAGGATACCTTGATTTCATTTCTGATTCTAACTCCCAAGTCATTTCCTCAACATCGTGGTTTCTCCACAAAACTTTGACTTGAGGTATAACCTTGGAGCGTAGAATATGTTCCTTCTTATCCAAGATTTGAACAGGAACTTCTTCATACGTCAAATCCTCCGCTATTTCGTCCGGTTCTAACTCAATAATGTGGTTCGGGTCTTCCACATATTTGCGTAACATGGATATGTGGAAAACGTTATGAACACGAGACATACTTGGCGGTAAAGCGAGTCTATAAGCCACAGTTCCTACTCGATCGAGGATTAAAAATGGACCGATGAATCGAGGATTTAGCTTTCCTCTCTTTCCAAATCTCGTAACTCCTTTCCATGGAGCAACACGTAAGAACACATGATCTCCTACATCAAATTCCACGTCCTTTCGATGAAGATCAGCATAACTCTTTTGTCGATCTTGTGAGGTTTTTATACGTTGTCGGATCGTTTGAATCTTTTCTGTAGTCATACGTACCAACTCCGGTCCCAACAACGTTGCTTCGCCCACCTCATCCCAGCATACTGGAGAACGACATTTTCTTCCATACAATGCTTCGAATGGAGCCATGCCAATACTT
This sequence comes from Panax notoginseng, assembly GCA_016801055.1. Taxonomy (NCBI): domain Eukaryota; kingdom Viridiplantae; phylum Streptophyta; class Magnoliopsida; order Apiales; family Araliaceae; genus Panax; species Panax notoginseng. The sequence continues at coordinate 206,822,502 of CM029018.1, read as the reverse complement.
GCTTGATAACTGTTGTTGTAGGAAAACTCCACCAATGGTAAGAACTTGTCCCAACTTCCCTTGAAGTCAAAGACACAGAGTCTTAATAGATCTTCAAGAGTTTGAATAGTCCTCTCTGATTGTCCGTCCGTCTGAGGATGATATGCTGAACTAAATCGTAACTCCGTGCCCATAGCTTTTTGTAAACTAACCCAAAATCGTGAAGTGAATCTTGGGTCTCGATCAGAAACTATGGATACTGGCATACCATGCAGTCTTACAATCTCGTTTATGTACATACGAGCAAGACGTTCAAGTGTATAAGTTTCTCGTATCGGTAAGAAATGAGCAGACTTGGTCAATCTATCAACAATGACCCAAATCGCATCAATACCTTGAGAAACCCTAGGAAGACCGGTAACGAAATCCATGGTAATGTGCTCCCACTTCCATTCTGGAATTTCAAGTGGTTGCAATGGACCTTTTGGTACTTGATGCTCCGCTTTGACTCGTTGACAAGTTAGACACCTTGAGATAAACAACGCTATCTCTCTCTTCATATTGCTCCACCAAAATGTATGACGAAGATCATGATACATTTTGGTACTTCCAGGATGGATTGCAAACGGTGTGTTGTGCGCCTCCATCATGATTTCATACTTTAAATCAGGGTTGTTAGGAACACAAAGTCTGGAGTTGACTCGAAGTATTCCTTCTTCATCGATTCTTGCTTCCGGCATAGCACCTTCTTGCACTTTCTTCCTCATACGCATCAGCTCCAGGTCTGTAGCTTGAGCAGCTTTAACTTTATCGATTAAAGTCGGTTCTACTCGTATATTCGCCATCATCACATGGGTCCCTGGAGTCTTCAACTCTATCTCCATCCTTTGCAAGTCACACAAAATGGGCCTTTGCGTTGTTAATATTGCACTTGTACCCGCATATGATCTTCTACTCAATGCGTCAGCTACCACGTTCGCTTTTCCAGGATGGTATTGAATGGTATGATCATAATCTTTCAACAGTTCAAGCCAACGTCGTTGTCGCATGTTGAGTTCCTTTTGAGTGAAGAAATATTTGAGGCTTTTATGATCCGTAAAGATCTCCACTTTCTCCCCATACAAGTAATGCCTCCAAATTTTAAGTGCAAAGACAACAGCTGCCAACTCTAGATCATGAGTAGGATAATTCCTCTCATATTCCTTGAGTTGTCTTGATGCATAGGCTATGACTTTTCCATGTTGCATGAGAACGCATCCCAACCCTTTGCTCGAAGCATCACTGTAGATGACAAATCCCTCCGAGCCAGATGGTATTGTTAGAACAGGTGCTGAAATGAGTCTCCTCTTGAGTTCTTGAAAACTCTGCTCACATTCTTCGCTCCAACCAAACTTTGTATCTTTCCGAGTCAGCTGAGTTAATGGAGTAGCGATTCGAGAAAATCCTTCCACGAATCTCCGATAATAACCAGCTAAACCAAGAAAGCTACGTACCTCGGTCACTGATTTAGGTTGCTCCCAGCTTTGAATAGCTTCAATCTTTGCCGGGTCAACCGATATTCCACGACTTGATACTACGTGCCCAAGGAATGCTACCTCCTCCAGCCAGAACTCGCATTTCTTCAACTTGGCATAAAGCTTGTATTCACGAAGCTTTTGGAGTACCAGCCTCAAGTGTTGCTCATGATCTTCACGGCTTTTGGAATAAATAAGGATGTCATCAATAAAGACGACCACAAAGTGATCCAAATATTCCTTGAATACCCGGTTCATCATATCCATGAAGGCAGCAGGAGCATTAGTCAATCCAAAGGACATGACTAGGAATTCATAATGCCCGTACCGAGTTCTAAAAGCCGTCTTTGGAATATCCTCAGTTCTAACCTTCAGCTGATGATATCCAGAACGAAGATCGATCTTTGAAAAGAATTGTGCTCCTTGCAACTGGTCAAACAGGTCATCAATACGTGGCAATGGGTACCTGTTTTTGATGGTGACATGATTCAACTCCCGATAATCAATACAAAGTCGCATACTTCCATCTTTCTTCTTCACGAATAGAACAGGAGCACCCCAAGGAGAAGTACTAGGACGAATAAAGCCAATGTCTAACAATTCCTGCAGTTGGATCTTTAACTCCTGAAGTTCAATAGGAGCCATTCGATATGGGGCTTTGGAAATGGGTTTTGTACCGGGTTCAAGGTCGATACAAAATTCAATTTCACGCTCTGGGGGTAGGCCAGGAAGTTCTTCGGGAATACGTCAGGAAATTTATTAACAATAGAAATATCATTCAAAACTGACGTATTTTTGTTTAGATCTGTGACATGAGCTAAGAAAGCTTGACATCCGTTTTTCAATAAACGAATAGCTTTATGGCTTGAGATGACAGCGATTGATTTTAATGGTTTGGTTGCTTGAATTCGCATAATAGGTCGATTAGGAATATGAAAGCTAACAACCTTACGAAAACAATCAATTTTTGCATAATGAGTAGTTAACCAATCAATCCCTAGAATCACGTCAAATGCAAGTATTTTTAATGAAATCAGATCGATAGGTAATGTGTGGGTACCAACTTGAACCAAACAAGACTTATAAACAGTGGAGGTAATGAAGGTTTCTCCCAACGGAGTTTCCACAGATAAGTCAAAGTCTAATTTCTCCGGAATCAAATTTAATCGATGAGCGCAAGTAGGAGAAATAAAAGAATGGGTTGAACCGGTATCAAATAAAGTATAAACTTCTTTAGAGTTTATGATAAGCTTACCCGTGATGACCTCATTCGGGTTCCTTGCTCTCTGGGAGTTCACAACAAACGCTCTCCCTTGCACAACCGGTTTTGACTTTTCTGGGACGGCTTTTGGTGCCTCCATCCTAGCTGAATTTGTCTTCGGTAAACGACAAAATCGGGCTAAATGACCTTCTCTTCCACAATTATAACATGCTTTGGACGGCATCGCGCAGTTTGGACTGATGTGCCCCTCCCCTCCGCATTTGAAACATATGATAGGTGGTCGTTCTCCTTCCTTAACGACAGGTGCTGGTGCTGACGTCTTTCCATCATTGTTGAATCTCCTCTTCTTGAAATGTCCATTCTTATTGTTTTGGCCCTGATTACCACCGAAGTGGTTACCATTTCTGGCCTGTTGATTCCCTCCACGCTTGTTGTCACCGCTTCGATGACTGCTCTCACTGGTATTATCATTTTGCCGGCTGCTCTCTTTTGGTTGCGTTGTCTCGTTATCGCGCTCCACCAACTGAGCCCTATTTACAACATCTGAATACAAACACAGTTTATGAGAAACAAGATGTTGACGTATCTCCGGCTTCAAACCTCTTAAAAACATCCGCGTCATTCTTTCTTCATTATCCACCAGGTGGGACGCAAACCGGGATAACTCCGCAAATTTTGCCTCGTACTGCGACACGGTCATATTATTCTGCTCCAATTTGATGAACTCCACCTCCTTCATGTGACGAATACTCTCGGGAAAGTATTTGTCGTTAAACAGCTCTTGGAACTTCTCCCAAGACATCTTCAGTGCGGCAGGTTGAGTACGCTTTATCGATTCCCACCAGTAATCTGCCTCTCCTCGCAACATAAAGGCGGCAAAGGGAACCTTTTGCTCCTCGGAGCAACCCAAGACATCAAATATCTTGGTGATCTGCTTTATCCATGTTTCAGCTACAAGTGGTTTGGGTTCTCCCTTAAACTCCGGTGGTCCCAGCTCCTTAAACTGTTTAGCGGTGACCGCCTGAGAGTTTCCAGTATTTCCACCTACGTTGTGGACAGGAGCCGCTTTCACCTGTTGTTGCATGAATTGCATAAAGCCTCTGAACATTTGATCATTCATCATTTGGTCAGTGTTGTTGTTTGCATGAGGATTGACACCTTCCTGATGCACATTATCCTGATTATTGATATGTGGTGAATCAACAGTCGTCTGTGCTCCATTGCTATTCTCAACATTCTCAGATGCCATTTTCAGATACTGCCACAAAATAAAAATTAATTGATATGTCATATATTATCCTTATATTATGACCGACCAATTAAATACCATGCAAATAAACTTAGGTATGTCATACTAGCGAAGGAATTCCCCGTCTCTCCCCTCCTAGTTCTATTCTCACATCTTAGCCAGGGATCATATCCCTAAGCTCTGATACCAACTGTGACGCCCCCAAAATTAGGTATACATCACCCATCTTGGGTCGTCAGATACATAGTACAGAATACAAATACAACTTAATAATACAACTGTCGTGTACAATACGACAAAACATAAACTGTGAGTTTGAATACAAATATTATCTTCTAGAGAGTATTCATACTCAAAAGGAGTCCTCATTACATTTATTAACACACCATTACATAGAATAGTGAGGACTACTAACTAATACTATCATTCGGACCATCACTCCGTTCCCCGACTTGTCCCAGCTACGTTCTCATTTCCTGAAGAGAACAGTGAAAGAAAGGGTGAGCTCAACTAGCCCAGTAAGAAATATTATGACTAAGATAATGCAGAATAAATTATCATTAGCCTTCAACAATGTTAAACTGATAAAATATAATAGACATCAAGTTTAACTGTAGCGGAACAAGCAATCCATTAAAAGAGTCAAGTAGAAAATAAACTCTACTATCTTTTATGATTTAAAAGTTTTTCAACACTGTGATCGCTGAGACTCAGCTTAATAAAATAATCCACATCATCGAATCACCCCTGCACTACGGCCAAGGATATTCGTATATTCATTAATGGTCATGATCATGCCAACAACTGTCCATCAATGCACTACGGGCCAATGAGGACTTTTACCACATCATTTGTAACATTACGGTCATGATTATACCGAATAATCCCTGGTCATAATCATACCAAGTCCATCTATGCACTACAGGCCACAGATGACTTTCAACATTTTATAAACATGAGGATGATGACAATGATATAAGAATTCAATAAAACAAGTTCAAGAATTAATTTATCCAGGAATTAACAACGTCCAAATTGTCAACATGATACTGCATTGTGGAGTAAAATTCAAGAATGCTTAGAAGAATATTTTCTTGAAAAGATACTGGATGAAACGCAACTATCAAGGATATTCCACAAATTTCATGGAGTATAGAAGTCAAAACTTAACCAACTGAGTACAATAAAGAATGGAATAACAAAAGAAATCACCATGCATGCGATAGACCGCACAGACAGGTTATTCCAATAGAATAATAAATAATGGAACCAGGTCCGGCGTAAACGCACAGACAGGATATTCCGACAGAATAATAAATAATGGAACCAGGTCCGGTGTAAAACACACAGACAGGATATTCCAACAGAATAATAATAAAAACGGAACCAGGTCCGGTGTAAAACACACAGACAGGATGTTCCAACAGAATAATAAACGGAACCAGGTCCGGTGTAAAACACACAGACAGGATGTTCCAACAGAATAATAGAAGAATGTCACCAAGTATAGGGTAGACCGCGTATACTGGTTATTCCAACAGAATAATAACGAATGGAATAACAGAAGTTCTCTTCATGAATATAAAAGAAATAATATTCCCTACCTTAAAAGAACTGGATATTGGAAAAGTGATGTAGCAGAATACTTTTATCTCTCTCTCTCTTATTCTCTCTATACTTTCTCTCTCTATAGCTTGAATGAATTCGTGAAAAATAATGAAGCCCTAGGCCTCTATTTATAGAAAAACTGAGGGTGGCTCTTGGTCTTAACGAAGGGTCAAATGACTCTTGGTCTTAACGAAGGGTCAAATGACTCTTGGTAATATTGAAGGGACAACTACTATTGACGAAAGTAATTACTATTGACCAAGGTAAATACTATTGACGAAGGTAATTACTATTGACCAAGGTAAATACTATTGACCAAGGTAAATACTATTGACGAAGGTAATTACTATTGACCAAGGTAAATACTATTGACGACGGTAATTACTATTGACGAAGAGACTCTTAGATGATGACATATGGCCCCCCATAAAATAACCAAACTTACCACAACGTCTCAATAATATAACATATTATACAGATGATACTATGACAATAATTTAAGAGATATGATGCAGCAATTACTGTAGCAATAATTGAGTATAGCTGAGTGACTTCTCACGTAAGCATCAATAATCAATACCGTGTGCTACTATGCAACCACGCGTATTACTGTACTTTTACTACCGAGTAGTTCAACAGTTTTAACGGTTTTAACGGTAACACCTCAGCCGTTATTTTTATAGAAAGATAATTCTGTCGTTTTCTCAATCCGACAATAATTCCGTTGTGGGGTCCACCAATGATTGTGCCGTCGTACGAATATTCCCCGACAAAAAGAATATTCTCCGACCAAACGAATATTTTATAACAACTTGCTTACTTTGCAAAATTTATAAATATTACCCACAACTATAACATTATATCAAATTAACTCCATAATATTCAAAAATGATATTTATAGAAAATTCATCTTTATTTATAAAAATTGGGGTCTTACAATTATGATCAGGTGTGACGCCCCCAAAAATAGGTATACATTGTGACAACCCAAAAATAGGTCCATTCCATCCAACCTATTCTGAGTCGCCAAATACATGGTACAGAAAATAACTACAACTTTATTACAACAATTATCGTGTAAAATACAACAACACATATGCTGTGAGTTTGGATACAAATATATACCAAATGTGACTCATATCCCAACCGTGGACAGCACCTCACAATGACACCTTACATAAAGGTATAGTCAAAAATTATTTTAGAAATAAGAATCTTTGGGAAGTGCTCAAGGAAACCTTTGTACATGGGAGGCCATGCTTCTAGGTTGTGATAGATATCATATGACCACAGAATTATTCTTGGTTGACCCAATATACCCCAAAGAAAAACGAGAAGATTACTATCATATTCTTCCCAATGGTGAGTGTGACAACCCCAAAATAGGTCCATTCCATCCAACCCATTCTGAGTCGTCAAATACATGGTACAGAAAATAACTACAACTTTATTACAACAATTGTCATGTAAAATACAACAACACATATGCTGTGAGTTTTGATACAAATATATACCAAATGTGACATGTTCACCATCGTGGATCATCACCTCACAATGGTACCTTACATAAAGGTATAGTCAAAAACTGTTTTAGAAATTAGAATATTTGGGAAGTGCTCAAGGAAACCTTCGTACATGGGAGGCCACGCGTCTAGGTTATGATAGATATCATATGGCCACAGAATTATCCTTGGTTGACCCAATAGACCCCAAAGAAAAACGAGAAGATTACTATCATATTCTTCCCAATGGTGAGTCTTCTCTTGACTTATCATTATCTCCACTGTCTCTAATTGAGAATTATACTTCAAACAAACACCAAGATTATATAGGTAGTGCTCGTAAATATACTCAGCAAGTGGATGAGCACATCCCTATCTTATGATGATACGAGGTTGTATGTCATTAGACATCTTGTATGATAGTGGTAAAAACACCCTTCCAACGTTGGGTACGCCTTACCCTATCGGATTCACCAAATATAACTACTAAATAAACTTTTCTATACTGCTTAGGGAGAACTCCACAGCTAGAGACCACCGTTCTATTCCCTTGTTACCCCCGCTCGACCCAGCTACACTCTTATTACCTGAAAGGAATTGTGAAGCAAAAGGGTGAGCACAACTAGCTCAGTAAAGAATATCATGACTAAAGATAATTAAATTATCAATAGCCTTCATCAATAATAAATCAGAGATTTAGAACATATGGTAAATGATAAAAATTTCAACCATAGTTGCAGCGGAACGAGCAATCCATTAGAAGAGTCAAATAGACTATAAAGTCTATTATCTTCTCCATGTTAAAAATCCATCAATAATGTTTTATCCCTGTAACATCAATCAACAATTCTGGTCCACAATCATATGAATAACTCATAATCATAAATGTATTTCTAAATTCCTCTTCTCATCCAAGACGAAGATAATTTTCATCACCTATCTTTACCTGAAACATCAAAGATCATGGTTACACCAAATCACATTTCCTGTTCATAATCATACTAATAACTTCATCTTTGCACTACGACCAAAGATATTCATTTGTATCACCAGTTGGTCATGTTTATCTCAACATCTGTTCATCTTTGCACTACTGGCCAAAGATATTCAACAACATGTCATCTTTGCACTACGGGCCAAAGATATTCATCAACAATTCATCTTTGCACTACAGGCCAAAGATATTTCTCAACAGTTCATATTTGCACTACGGCCAAATATATTCATCAACAGTTCATATTTGCACTACAGGCCAAATATATTAATATCTCAAAGAAATATATAATCATTTCAGAATTTATATAAACAATAATTATAACCATGTTGATCAATTCACCTTTGCACTTAAGCTAAAGATATTCATTATAAATTCAATGGTCATGATCATACCAGTCACAATTCAACTTTGCACTACAGGCCAAAGAGAACCCTAGTCATGATCATACCAATAATCTACCCATCTTTACACTCAAGTGAAAGAGAATTTCAACATCAGGGTTATAAAAATGTTATATATGATATAAAATCAATATAATCAAAACATAGATTTAATCTCAAGAGTAATATTCATAAATCAACTATAATTTGGTTAGAAAAAGAAACCAATTTTATCGTGAATAGTAACTCGTGAATAGTAACTCATGAATAGTAACTCGTGAATAGTAACTCATGAATAGTAACCCCGACACAAAAAAATAGAAATTCCACAATAAAATATATACCAATATTTTGGTATAATGATATTGAAAGAATAATATTTCTTAAGCTTATAAACAATTTATTTAAATTATTTACACTTTACTAATTAATGCATTTAATCATCATAAAATGCCAACTCTTATGATTTTATCATCAATAACCAAAACCCTCATCAAAAATCTGCATATACCTCATATAGGATTCTCAAGCCATAAAATCCTATTTTCTAATTTTCTTTCTTCACAAAACATATTTAATTCATTTACTCATAACTAAACCATTTTCATGAAAAATACCAAATCAGTTCCAAAAATATTTCTTTTCTGGGATTTAGCATAATATAGTCCCATAGTGAACATATATTTTTTCTCAGAATTTTTAAAAGTCATTTACTATTTTTCATATGGCCAAAACAGCCGAATATTTAGACATTTATCAAAAATTATACTTTTGTCCAAAAATTCTGAAATTTACAGAGTATACTTCTATCATATACATGTACTCTCAATAAAAATTTCATCAATTTTGGAGTTAACCACAAGGAATTATAAGCGGTTACTTTTAAAATAGTCTTTTCTCATAAAATTCATAACTCTCAATCTATACATCCAAAAATCACCATTTTTGGACACAATCAAGAAAACTCATCAAAATATCATTTCAAATTTTTTCAGAATTTTTGAAGTTCAGAAAAATTACAAAACTGAAAAACATAACAACCCTTAAAATTCCTTACTATCCCTTACTATCCCTTACTATCCCTTACCTCAAAAGAGCAGTACTTCTGATCGGTATGCAAAGCCGAAGGAAACTTGCACTGAATAGCAACTCTCAAAGTATCTAAATACTCACAAAATATGCTTCATAATATAGAGAGAGAAAGAGAGAAAGCTTATGTTTCTGGTGTGATTTTCAATTCTAACTTAGCCCTCTATTTATAGGAAAATTTTGGTAGGTTTGACCTGCAACCTGATGGCTTTACCTGCTACTATTCCCACCCACCACATTTGAAATATAATTCAGCACATTTCTTCACCAACCACAAGTGGGGCCCACCAATTCTAGAATTTTCCACCAAAATGATTAACTCCGAAAATTCAACAATTTCTGAACCAGTCATCTCGTAAAATTCATAATAAATCATACGTTCATTTTTAACGGTTCAAAATTTGTGGACATATACTCAACTTATATATGTATAACATATCCAAAAATTACCACGATCCAACGGTCGGATTAAAAATTATAACCCCCGCAAAATATCTCAAAAACCCTAATTTTTAATACCTCCATTCCGACAAAAATACTGATAAAAACCTCAACATTAACTCCTTCATTTTTAACCACAAAAATATATCCCTCATTTATATCCACATAAAATAAATATTTCCTTATCATATGAATCAATAATTAATTATTCACAAATAATATTACAGAATCACATTTATGACAACCAGGCCGTTCCCAGGAAAGAGGGGGCTTTCCAATAAGGATTTCTCCTTACTGGCGCGCAATTAGATGACCAAACCTCTCCTTAGACAGAACTTTCTAGACATTGCCAATAATGTTATCTAATAATATTATTCAAATAATATGAATTATTGATCTGATAATGGGAAATACTGTGCAGCAACAATTATTGAACAACAATAATATAAAATTTCAACGTAGCAATTATTGAATCAATAAAATAAAATATTGAACAGTAATTACTGTAACAATTATTGAGTAGTGCCTTCTTACGTAAGAATCAATAATTTCAAAAATACTGTGCAATACCGTGTGCTACTGTGCAATAACGCGTATTACTGTATTTTAACCACCGGGTATTCCAACAGTGTTAACGGTAACAACTACGCCGTTATTTGTAAAAACTCAATTTTTGTCGTTTTCTTCATCCGACAGTTATTCGTTATGGGGCCCACAAATAGCTGCGCCGTCGTACGAATATTCCCCGACAGAAAGAATATTCCACGACCAAACGAATATTCCCCGACAACAATGATTATTTTATAACCACTTGTTTATTTTGAAAAAAATTTCATATTTCACCCATAACTTTAACTTTTATCAATTTAACCATTTACTGAATAGTAATTATAAGAAAAATTGAATATTATTTCATAAAATTCGGGGTCTTACAATCTCCCCTCCTTATGAAATTTCGTCCTCGAAATTTACGTACCTGGTATTTCAAAGAGTTGAGAATACCTTCCTTTCATTTCAGATTCCATCTTTCCTGTCATCATAATTTCTCCATTGCTCATCTCTTGTATTTCAAATATCATTCTAGAATACTGCTTCAAAACAAGGGTTAATTTATCAAATTAACATATCACATAATATTCCGATATTATGACTGACCAACAAATAAGCTTAGGTAGGACACACTAGCGAAAGATTTACTGATCTCTCCCCTCCTAGTTATATTCCCCGATCTCCGCCAGAGATCATATCCCTAAGCTCTGATACCACCTGTGACTCTCATGGTGCTTCAAGCACAGCACCTCACAATGGTACCTATCAGTTTGCCACCGCAGAACGGCGTCCCCTACGGAGAGTCTGGCTTCGGTGCATCCCCCAATCAACAGGAAGTCACCAGCGAGAGGCTCGGGGCTCTTTACTTATAGCTCTGATACCATCTGTGACAACCCCAAAATAGGTCCATTCCATCCAACCCATTCTGAGTCGTCAAATACATGGTACAGAAAATAACTACAACTTTGTTACAACAATTGTCATGTAAAATACAACAACACATATGCTGTGAGTTTGGATACAAATATATACCAAATGTGACTCATGTTCAACCGTGGACAACACCTCACAAAGGTACCTTACATAAAGGTATAGTCAAAAACTGTTTTAGAAATTAGAATCTTTGGGAAGTGCTCAAGGAAACCTTCGTACATGGGAGGCCACGCGTCTAGGTTATGATAGATATCATATGGCCACAGAATTATCCTTGGTTGACCCAATAGACCCCAAAGAAAAACGAGAAGATTACTATCATATTCTTCCCAATGGTGAGTCTTCTCTTGACTTATCATTATCTCCACTGTCTCTAATTGAGAATTATACTTCAAACAAACACCAAGATTATATAGGTAGTGCTCGTAGATATACTCAGCAAGTGGATGAGCACATCCCTGTCTTATGATGACACGAGGTTGTATGTCATTAGACATCTTGTATGATAGTGGCAAAACACCCTTCCAACGTTGGGTTCGCCTTACCCTATTGGATTCACCAAATATAACTACTAAATAAACTTTTCTATACTGCTTCGGGAGAACTCCACAGCTAGAGACCACCGTTCTATTCCCTTGTTACCCCCGCTCGACCCAGCTACACTCTTATTACCTGAAAGGAATTGTGAAGCAAAAGGGTGAGCACAACTAGCTCAGTAAAGAATATCATGACTAAAGATAATTAAATTATCAATAGCCTTCATCAATAATAAATCAGAGATTTAGAACATATGGTAAATGATAAAAATTTCAACCATAGTTGCAGCGGAACGAGCAATCCATTAGAAGAGTCAAATAGACTATAAAGTCTATTATCTTCTCCATGTTAAAAATCCACCAACAATGTTTTATCCCTGTAACATCAATCAACAATTCTGGTCCACAATCATATGAATAACTCATAATCATAATTGTATTCTAAATTCCTCTTCTCATCCAGGACGAAGATAATTTTCATCACCTATCTTTACCTGAAACATCAAAGATCATGGTTATACCAAATCACATTTCCTGTTCATAATCATACTAATAACTTCATCTTTGCACTACGGCCAAAGATATTCATTTGTATCACCAGTTGGTCATGTTTATCTCAACATCTGTTCATCTTTGCACTACTGGCCAAAGATATTCAACAACATGTCATCTTTGCACTACGGGCCAAAGATATTCATCAACAATTCATCTTTGCACTACAGGCCAAAGATATTCTCAACAGTTCATATTTGCACTACGGCCAAATATATTCATCAACAGTTCATATTTGCACTACAGGCCAAATATATTAATATCTCAAAGAAATATATAATCATTTCAGAATTTATATAAACAATAATTATAACCATGTTGATCAATTCACCTTTGCACTTAAGCTAAAGATATTCAATTATAAATTCAATGGTCATGATCATACCAGTCACAATTCAACTTTGCACTACAGGCCAAAGAGAACCCTAGTCATGATCATACCAATAATCTACCCATCTTTACACTCAAGTGAAAGAGAATTTCAACATCAAGGTTATAAAAATGTTATATATATAATAAAATAATATAATCAAAACATATAGATTTAATCTCAAGAGTAATATTCATAAATCAACTATAATTTGGTTAGAAAAAGAAACCAATTTTATCGTGAATAGTAACTCGTGAATAGTAACTCATGAATAGTAACTCGTGAATAGTAACTCATGAATAGTAACCCCGACACAAAAAGATAGAAATTCCACAATAACATATATACCAATATTTTGGTATAATGATATTGAAAGAATAATATTTCTTAAGCTTATAAACAATTTATTTAAATTGTTTACACTTTACTAATTAATGCATTTAATCATCATAAAGCGCCAACTCTTAAGATTTCATCATCAATAATCAAAACCCTCATCAAAAATCTGCATATACCTCATATAGGATTCTCAAGTCATAAAATCCTATTTTCCAATTTTCTTACTTCACAAAACATATTTAATTCAATTATTCATAACTAGACCATTTTCATGAAAAATACCAAATCAGTTCCAAAAATATTTCTTTTCTGGGATTTAGCATAATATAGTCCCATAGTGAACATATATTTTTCTCAGAATTTTTAAAAGTCATTTACTATTTTTCATATGGCCAAAACAGCCGAATATTTAGACATTTATCAAAAATTATACTTTTGTCCAAAAATTCTGAAATTTACAGAGTATACTTCTATCATATACATGTACTCCCAATAAAAATTTCATCAATTTTGGAGTTAACCACAAGGAATTATAAGCGGTTACTTTTAAAATAGTCTTTTCTCATAAAATTCATAACTCTCAATCTATACATCCAAAAATCACCATTTTTGGACACAATCAATAAAACTCATCAAAATATCATTTCAAATTTTTCCAGAATTTTTGAAGTTCAGAAAAATTACGAAACTGAAAAACATAACAACCCTTAAAATCCCTTACTATCCCTTACTATCCCTTACCTCAAAAGAGCAGTACTTCTGATCGGTATGCAAAGCCGAAGGAAACTTGCACTGAATAGCAACTCTCAAAGTATCTAAATACTCACAAAATATGCTTCATAATATAGAGAGAGAAAGAGAGAAAGCTTATGTTTCTGGTGTGATTTTCAATTCTAACTTAGCCCTCTATTTATAGGAAAATTTTGGTAGGTTTGACCTGCAACCTGATGGCTTTACCTGCTACTATTCCCACCCACCACATTTGAAATATAATTCAGCACATTTCTTCACCAACCACAAGTGGGGCCCACCAATTCTAGAATTTTCCACCAAAATGATAAACTCCGAAAATTCAACAATTTCTGAACCAGTCATCTCGTAAAATTCATAATAAATCATACGTTCATTTTTAACGGTTCAAAATTTGTGGACATATACTCAACTTATATATGTATAACATATCCAAAAATTACCACGATCCAACGGTCGGATTAAAAATTATAACCCCCGCAAAATATCTCAAAAACCCTGATTTTTAATACCTCCATTCCGACAAAAATACTGATAAAAACCTCAACATTAACTCCTTCATTTTTAACCACAAAAATATATCCCTCATTTATATCCACATAAAATAAATATTTCCTTATCATATGAATCAATAATTAATTATTCACAAATAATATTACAGAATCACATTTATGACAACCAGGCCGTTCCCAGGAAAGAGGGGGCTTTCCAATAAGGATTTCTCCTTACTGGCGCGCAATTAGATGACCAAACCTCTCCTTAGACAGAACTTTCTAGACATTGCCAATAATGTTATCTAATAATATTATTCAAATAATATGAATTATTGATCTGATAATGGAAAATACTGTGCAGCAACAATTATTGAACAACAATAATATAAAATTTCAACGTAGCAATTATTGAATCAATAAAATAAAATATTGAACAGTAATTACTGTAACAATTATTGAGTAGTGCCTTCTTACGTAAGAATCAATAATTTCAAAAATACTGTGCAATACCGTGTGCTACTGTGCAATAACGCGTATTACTGTATTTTAACCACCGGGTATTCCAACAGTGTTAACGGTAACAACTACGCCGTTATTTGTAAAAACTCAATTTTTGTCGTTTTCTTCACCCGACAGTTATTCGTTATGGGGCCCACAAATAGCTGCGCCGTCATACGAATATTCCCCGACAGAAAGAATAGTTCACGACCAAACGAATATTCCCCGACAACAATGATTATTTTATAACCACTTGTTTATTTTGAAAAAATTTCACATTTCACCCATAACTTTAACTTTTATCAATTTAACCATTTACTGAATCGTAATTATAAGAAAAATTGAATATTTTCATAAAATTCGGGGTCTTACAGTGAGTCTTCTCTTGACTTATCATTATCTCAACTGTCTCTAATTGAGAATTATACTTCAAACAAATACCAAGATTATATAGGTAGTGCTCGTAAATATACTCAGCAAGTGGATGAGCACAATCCTGTCTTATGATGACACGAGGTTGTATGTCATTAGACATCTTGTATGATAGTGGCAAAACACCCTTCCAACGTTGGGTTGGCTTCACCCTAGATGATTCACCAGATATAACTACTAAATGATGACCACCGTTCTATTCCTCTATTACCCCCGCTTGACCCAGCTACACTCTTATTACCAGAAAGGAATTATGAAACAGAAGGGTGAGCACAACTAGCCCAGTAAAGAATATCATGACTAAAGATAAATAAGTTATCAATAGCCTTCAACAGAATTAAATCAGAGATTTAGAACATATGGTAGATGATAAAAATTTCAACCATAATTGCAGCGGAACGAGCAATCCATTAGAAGAGTCAAATAGACCATAAAGTCTATTATCTTCTCCATATTAAAAGTCCACCAACAATGTTTTATCCCTGTAACATCAATCAACAGTTCATTTTCACAATTATATGAATAACTCATAATCATAATTGTGATTCTAAATTCCTCTTCACATCCAGAACGAAGATAATTTTCATCACATGTCTTTACTTGAAACATCAAAGATCATGGTTATACCAAATCACAGTTCCTGTTCATAATCATGCTAATAAATCCATCTTTGCACTACAGCCAAATATATTCATCAACAAACCATCTTTGCACTACGGGCCAAAGATATTCAACAACAGTTCATCTTCGCACTACAGGCCAAAGATATTCATCAATAATTCATCTTTGCACTATAGGCCAAAGATATTCATTATCATTTCATCTTTGTACTACAGGCCAAAGATATTCAACAACAAGTCATCTTTGCACTACGGGCCAAAATAATTCATCAACAATTCATCTTTGCACTACAGGCCAAAGATATTCCTCAACAGTTCATATTTGCACTACAGGCCAAATATATTAATATCTCAAAGAAATATATAATCATTTCAGAATTTATATAAACAATAATTATAACTATGTTAATCAATTCATCTTTACACTTAAGCTAAAGATATTCAATTATAAATTCAATGGTCATGATCATACCAGTTAACAATTCATCTTTGCACTACATGCCAAAGATATTCCTCAGTCACGATCATACCAATAATTTACCCATCTTTACACTCAAGTGAAAGAGAATTTCAACATCAGGGTTATAAAAATATTATATATGATAATAAAATCAATATAATCAATATATAGTTTTAATCTCCAGAGTAATATTCATAAATCAACTATAATTTGGTTAGAAAAAGAAACTAATTTTGTAGTGAATAGTACCCGTGAATAGTAACTCGTGAATAGTAACTCACGAATAGTAACTCATGAATAGTAACCCCGACACAAAAAGGTAAAAATTCCACCATAAAATCTATACCAATATTTCAGTATAATGATATTGAAAAAATAACATCATTACCACGATCCAACGGTCGGATTAAAAATTATAACCCCCGCAAAATATCTCAAAAACCCTAATTTGATTTTTAATACCTCCGTTCCGACAAAAATACAGATAAAACATCTCAACATTAACTCCTTCATTTTTAACCACAAAAATATATCCCTCATTTATATCCACATAAAATAAATATTTTCTTACAATATGAATCAATAATTAATTATTCACAAATAACATTACAGAATCACATTTATGACAACCAGACCGTTCCCAGGAAAGAGGGGATTTTCCAATAAGAATTTCTCCTTACTACCGTGCAATTAGATGACCAAACCTCTCCTTAGACAGAACTTTCTAGACATTGCCAATAATGCTATCTAATAATATTATTTAAATAATATGAATTATTGATCTGATAATGGAAAGTACTGTGTAGCAATAATTATTGAACAATAATAATATAAAATTTCAACGTAGCAATTATTGAATCAATAAAATAAAATATTGAACAGTAATTAACAATTATTGAGTAGTGCCTTCTTACGTAAGAATCAATAATTGAAAAAAATACTGTGTAATCCGTGTGTTACTGTGCAACCACGCGTATTACTGTATTTTAACCACTGGGTATTCCAACAGTGTTAATTGTAACGATTACGCCGTTATTTATAAAAAAAACTCAAAATTATTAACTCTGAAAATTCAACAATTTCTGAACCAGTCGTCTCGTAAAATTCATAACAAATCATACGTTCATTTTTAACGGTTCAAAATTTGTGGACATATACTCAACTTATATATGAATAACATATCCAAAAATTACCACGATCCAACGGTCGGATTAAAAATTATAATCCCCGCAATATTTCTCAAAAACCCTGATTTGATTTTTAATACCTCCATTCCGATAAAAATACTGATAAAACACCTCAACATTAACTCCTTCATTTTTAACCACAATAAATATATCCAACATTTATATCTATATAGAATAAATATTTTCTTATCATATAAATTAATAATTAATTATTCACAAATAATATTACAGAATCACAATTATGACAACCAGGCCGTTCCCAAGAAAGAGGGGGCTTTCCAATAAGAATTTCTTCTTACTGGCGCGCAATTAGGTGACTAAACCTCTCCTTAGACAGAACTTTCTAGACATTGCCAATAATGTTATCTAATAATATTATTCAAATAATATGAATTATTGATCTGATAATGGGAAATACTATGCAGTAACAATTATTGAACAACAATAATATAAAATTTCAACGTAGCAATTATTGAATCAATAAAATAAAATATTGAATAATAATTACTGAAATAATTATTGAGTAGTGTCTTCTTACGTAAGGATCAATAATTCAAAAATAATGTGCAATACCGTGTGCTACTATGCAATAACGCGTATTACTGTATTTTAACCACTAGATATTCTAACAGTATTAACGGTAACAACTACGCCGTTATTTATAAACAACTTATACTTGTCATTTTTTTCATCCAATCGCTTTCCGTTATGGGGCCCACACAAGGCTGCGCCGTCGTACGAATATTCCCCGACAGCAAGAATATTCCACTACCAAACGAATATTCACCGACCAAAAATGAATATTTTATAACAACTTGCGTATTTTGAAAAAAAAATTCATATATCACCCTTAACTTTAACTTTTATCAATTTAACCATTTACTGAATAGTAATTATAAGAAAAATTGAATACTTTTATTTCATAAAATTCGGGGTCTTACAAGGATGATGACAATGATATAAGAATTCAATAAAACAAGTTCAAGAATTAATTTATCCAAAAATTAACAACGTCCAAATTGTCAACATGATACTGCTTTGTGGAGTAAAATTCAAGAATGCTTAAAAGAATATTTTCATGAAAAGATACTGGATGAAACGCAATTATCAAGGATATTCCACTAATTTTATGGAGTATAGAAGTTAAAACTTAACCAACTGGGTATAATAAAGAATGAAATAACAAAAGAAATCACCATGCATGCGATAGACCGCACAGACAGGTTATTCCAACAGAATAATAAATAATGGAACCAGGTCCGGCGTAAAACACACAGACAGGATATTCCAACAGAATAATAATAAAGACGAAATCAGGTCCGGTGTAAAACACACAGACATGATGTTCCAACAGAATAATAATAAAGACGGAACCAGGTCCGGTGTAAAATACACAGACAGGATGTTCCAACAGAATAATAGAAGAATGCCACCAAGTATAGGGTAGACCGCATATACAGGTTATTCCAACAGAATAATAATAAATGGAATAACAACAGTTCTCTTCATGAATAAGAAAGAATAACACCCCTTACCGTTTTAAAGAAGAACTGAAATAAGGAAGTATTTAAGTAGCAGAATACTTTTCTTCTCTCTCTTTATAGTTTTTCTCTATAGTTTCTCTCTCTAGAGTTCAGTGAATTCATAAGAAATAATGAAGGAATGAGCTGTTATTTATAGAAAAATAGAATACATAGTAACTAATCCATGAACGGTCCAGATTGATTACTTTAATCTGACGGTCCATATTTAAAGAAAAATCTTTTAAATAAAATATAATATATTCTATTTATAGAATAACTTTAATAAAGTATTCTGTTTTATATAAAAAGATGTTTCTATTTTATTACGTTAATAATACGAATAAAACAAAACTTCATTATCGCTAAATAATTCACATTATTAACTGACAATAATTGAATCAAACTGAGTGACTTCTCACATAAGCATTAATAATCAATACCGTGTGCCACTATGCAACCATACGTATTATTGTACTTTTACTACTGAGTAGTTCAACAGTATCAATGGTAAAACTTTCGCCGTTATTTTTAATAAAATATTTTTGTCGTTTTCTCAATCCGACAATAATTCCGTTGTGGGGTCCACCAATGATTGTGCCGTTGTACGAATATTTCCTGTTAAAACGAATATTCCCCGACCAATCGAATATTATATAACAACTTGCGTACTTTGCGAAATTTATAAATATTACCCACAACTTTAACATTATATCAAATTAACTCCATAATATTCAAAAATGATATTTATAGAAAATTCATCTTTATTTATAAAAGTTGGGGTCTTACATCAGGGATTAATCGGTGTAATCATGACCGTAATATTACAAATGATGTGAAAAAGTCCTCATTGGCCCGTAGTGCATTGATGGACAGTTTTTGGTATGATTATGGCTATGGATTCTCTTTGGCCGTAGTGCAGAGATAAATTGTTTTATGGCATGATCAGGACCGTTGATGAAAACATGATTATCTTTAGCCGTAGTGCATGGATAATTCGTGGTCGTGATACTAAAGAATATCCTTGGCCGTAGTGCAGGGGTGATTCGATGATGTGGATTATTTATTAAGCTGAGTCCTAGCGATAAAAGTCATGAAAAACCTTTAAATCATAAAAGATAGTAGATTTTATTCTCTACTTGACTCTTTTAATGGATTGCTTGATCCGCTGCATTTAAACTTGATGTCTGTTGTATTTTATCAATTTAACATTGTTGAAGACTAATGATAATTTATTTTACATTATCTTAGTCATAATATTTCTTACTGGGCTAGCTGAGCTCACCCTTTCTTTCACTGTTCTCTTCAGGAAATGAAAATATAGTTGGGACGAGTAGAGAAACGGAGTGATGTACCAGATGATAGCATTAGTAGTCCTCGTTATTCTATGTAATAGTGTGATAATAATTGTAATGAGGACTCCTTTTGAGTATGGATACTCTCTAGAAGACAATATTTATTTTCAAACTCACAGTTTATGTTTTGTCGTATTGTACACGACAGTTGTATTATTAAGTTGCATTTGAATTCTGTACCATGTATCTGGCGACTCAAGATGGGTGATGTATACCTAATTTTGGGGGTGTCACAGTTGGTATCAAAGCTTAGGGATATGATCCCTGGCTAGGATGTGAGAATAGAACTAGGAGGGGAGAGACGGGGAATTCCTTCGCTAGTATGACCTACCTAAGTTTACTTGTTATTTAATTGGTCGGTCAGAGTATAGAGATAATATGTGATATGTTAATTAACCTTTATTTTGTAACAGTATTTAAAAATGGCATCTGAAAATGTTGAGATAAGCAATGGAGCACAGGAGACCGTTGAGTCTCCACAGATCAATTATCAGGACAATATGCAACAGGATGGCGATAATCCTCTTGTAAACAACAACACTGATCAATTGACGAACAACGGTACGTTTAAGAGCTTTTTAGAATTCATGCAACATCAGGCAAAGGCGGCTCCTGTTCATAATGCAGGAGGAAACAATGGCAACCCACGGTTAGTCACCGCTAATCAATTCAAGGAGCTGGAACCACCGGAGTTTTTGGAAAAGCCAGAACCACTTAAGGCGGAGACGTGGTTAAAGCAGATCACCAAGATATTTGATGTCTTGGGATGCTTCGAGGAGCAAAAGGTTCCCTTTGCCACCTTTATGTTGCGTGAAGAGGCAGATCACTGGTGGGAATCTATAAAACGTACCCAGCCTGACGCACTCAAGATGTCTTGGGGGAAATTCCAGGAGCTGTTCAACGACAAGTACTTTCCCGAAAGCATTCGTCACATGAAGGAGGTGGAATTTATCAAGTTAGAGCAAAACAACATGACCGTGTCGCAGTACGAAGCCAAGTTTGCCGAGTTGTCCCGATTTGCATCCCACTTGGTTGATAATGAAAAAAGAATGACGCGGATGTTTTTAAGAGGTTTGAAGCCGGAGATACGTTAATATCTGATTTCTCATAAACTGTGTTTGTATTCAGATGTTGTAAATAGAGCTCAGTTAGTAGAGCGCGATAACGAGTCAACGCAACCAAAAGAAAGCAATCGACAAAATGATAGTCATCAAAGCGGTGACAATAAACATGGAGGGAATCAACATGTCAGAAATGGTAACCACTTCGGTGGTAAACATGGCCAAAATAATAAGAATGGACATTTCAAGAAGAGAAAGTTCAACAATGACGTGAAAACGTCGGTACCAGCACCCGTTTCAAAGGAAGAAGAACGACCACCGGTCGTATATTTCAAATGCGGGCAGGAGGGACACATCCGTCCAAACTGTACGCAGCAATCCAAAGCGTGTTTTAATTGCGGAAGAGAAGGTCACCTAGCTCGATTTTGTCGTATAGTGAAGTTAAGTCCAGCTGGGATAGTGATGCCAAAGGATGTCCCAGACAAGCCAAAGCCAGCAGTTAAAGAGAGAGCATTTTTTTTCGTGACGAGAAACCTGAATAAAATTATCACGGGTATGTTAGTCATAAACTCTTGCGAAGTCTATACCGTGTTAGATACCGATTCTACTCACTCTTTTATTTTACCTAGTTGTGTTCAATGTTTGAACTTAACTCCGGAGAAGTTAGACTTTGATATATCTGTTTAAACTCAGTTGGGAGAAACCTTCGTTACCTCCACTATTTATAAATCTTGTTCAAATCAACACTTTCACGTTACCTGTCGATCTTATCTCTTTGAAAATACTTGCATTGATGTGATTTTTGGGAACGATTGGTTAATTGCTCATAATGCTTTTCGTAAGGTTGTTAGCTTTCATATTCCTAACCAACCTATTATGCGAATTCAAGTAACCAAACTACTAAAGTCAATCATTGTCATATCAAGCCATAAGTAAAGAGCCCCGAGCCTTTCGCTGATGACTTCCTTATGTGGAATGCACCGAAGCCAGACTTTCCGTAGGAGACGTTGTGAATGACGATGGCAAGTTGATAGGTATCAATGTGACGTGTTATCCAAGTCTTGGATGAGGGTCACAGTTTTGAATGATATTTCTATTGTTAATAAATTTCCTGACGTATTCTTGAAGACTTCTTAGCCTACCCCAGAGCATGAAATCGAATTTTGTATTGACCTCAGTACAAAACCCATTTCTTAAACCCTCAAATATAATTTTCAACCAAAATAAACGTAACATGCGCCAAAGACGTTGGCTCGAGCTGTTGAAGATTACGATCGTACCATTCAATATCATCGTGGGAAAGCGAACGTGGTAGCTGACGCGTTGAGTAGAAGATCGTATGCGTTTACGAGTGCGATGTTGTTAACATAAAGACCCATTTCGTACGACTTACAAATGATGAAGATAGAGTTAAAGACTCTAGGAACCCACGTGAAAATAACGAATATACGATTTGAATTGACTTTAATCGATAAAGTTAAATCCGCTCAAGCTACACACCCGAAGCTGATAAATGAAGAAGGTTCAAGAGGGCGTTATTCTAGAAGCAATAATCGATGAAGAGAGTAAATCTCAACCCTCGATTTAATTGGCTCATTTGAAATGCTCGATCAAGTAGGAACTGTGGCTTATAGACTCGTTTTACCGCTAAGTATGTCGCGTGTTCATAACATTTTTTTACGTATTGATGTTACGTAAATATGTGGACGACCCGAACCACATTATTGATTTAGAACCGGATGAGATAGCGGATAATTTAACGTACGAAGATGTACCTGTTAAAATCCTAAAATGTATTCAACACTCAAAGGTTATACCTCAAGAGTTAGAATCTGACGAAGTGTCCTCATCTGTTCGGCATACCAGGTACGTACGAAAATTTCGAGGGCGAAATTTTATAAGGAGGGGAGATTGTGAAACCCCAAATTTTATGAATAAAGATTTAATTTTTTCGAAATATTTTTTAAATATTATGGTGTGAATTTGAGATAATATTATAGTTATGGGTAGTATTTAGAAATTTTGCAAAGTACGCAAGTTGTTGTATTATATTCGATTGGTCGGAGAATATTCGTTTTAGCAGGGAATATTCGTACAACGGCGCAATCATTGGTGAACCCCACAACGGAATTATTGTCGGATTGAGAAAACGACAAAAATATTTTATGAAAATAACGGCGGAAGTTTTATCATTAACTGTTAAAACACCCGGTGTTAAAAGTACAGTAATACACGTGGTTGCATAGTAGCACACGATATTGGTTATTAATGTTTACGTGATAAGTCACTCAGTTTGATTCAATTATTGTCAATTAATAATATGAATTATTTAGCGATAATGAAGTTTTGTTTTATTCGTATTATTAACGTAATAAAACAGAAACATCTTTTTATATAAAACAGAATACTTTATTAAAGTTATTCTATAAATAGAATATATTATATTTTATTTAAAAGATTTTTCTTTAAATATGGACCGTCAGATTAAAGTAAATCAATCTGGACCGTTTATGGATTAGTTACTATGCATTCCATTTTCCTATAAATAGAAGCTCATTCCTTCATTATTTTCTTACGAATTCACCGAACTCTAGAGAGAGAAACTATAGAGAGAAAGAAGAAAAGTATTCTGCTACTTAACTACTTCTTTATTTCAGTTTTTCTTTGAAACGGTAAGGGATATTATTTGTTGTACTCGTAAAGGATATTATTTGTTGTACTCGTAAAGGGTATTCTTTTTTTCTTATTCATGAAGAGAACTTCTGTTATTCCATTCTTTATTATTCTGTTGGAATAACCTGTATACGCGGACTACCCTATACTTGGTGAAATTCTTATGTTATTCCATTCTTTATTATTATGTTGGAATAACATGTTTATGCGAAGTACCGCATACATGGTAAAATTCTTCTATTGTGACGCCCCCAAAATTAGGTATACATCACCCATCTTGGGTCGTCAGATACATAGTACAGAATACAAATACAACTTATTAATACAACTGTCGTGTACAATACGACAAAACATAAACTGTGAGTTTGAATACAAATATTGTCTTCTAGAGAGTATTCATACTCAAAAGGAGTCCTCATTACATTTATTATCACACTATTACATAGAATAGTGAGGACAACTAACTAATACTATCATTCGGACCATCACTCCGTTCTCCGACTTGCCCCAGCTACGTTCTCATTTTCTGAAGAGAACAGTGAAAGAAAGGGTGACCTCAACTAGCCCAGTAAGAAATATTATGACTAAGATAAAGCAGAATAAATTATCATTAGCCTTCAACAATGTTAAACTGATAAAATATAATAGACATCAAGTTTAACTGCAGCGGAACAAGCAATCCATTAAAAGAGTCAAGTAGAAAATAAACTCTACTATCTTTTATGATTTAAAAGATTTTTCAACAATGTGATCGCTGGGACTCAGCTTAATAAAATAATTCACATCATCGAATCACCCCTGCATTACAGCCAAGGATATTCGTATATTTATTAATGGTCATGATCATGCCAACAACTGTCCATCAATGCACTACGGGCCAATGAGAACTTTTATCACATCATTTATAACATTACGGTCATGATTATACCGAATAATCCCTGGTCATAATCATACCAAGTCCATCTATGCACTACAGGCCATAGATGACTTTCGACATTTTATAAACATGAGGATGATGACAATGATATAAGAATTCAATAAAACAAGTTCAAGAATTAATTTATCCAAGAATTAATAACGTCCAAATTGTTAACATGATACTGCTTTGTGGAGTAAAATTCAGGAATGCTTAGAAGAATATTTTCATGAAAAGATACTGGATGAACCGCAATTATCAAGGATATTCCACTAATTTCATGGAGTATAGAAGTTAAAACTTAACCAACTGAGTATAGTAAAGAATGGAATAACAAAAAAAATCACCCGGCATGCGATAGACCGCACAGACAGGTTATTCCAACAGAATAATAAATAATGGAACCAGGTCCGGCGTAAACGCACAGATAGGATATTCCGACAGAATAATAAATAATGGAACCAGGTCCGGTGTAAAATACACAGACAGGATGTTCTAACAGAATAATAACAAGACGGAACCAGGTCCGGTGTGAAACACACAGACAGGATGTTCCAACAGAATAATAATAAAAACGGAATCAGGTCCGGTGTAAAACACACAGACAGGATGTTCCAACAGAATAACAGAAGAATGTCACCAAGTATAGGGTAGACCGCGTATACAGGTTATTCCAACAGAATAATAAAAAATGGAATAACAAAAGTTCTCTTCATGAATAAGAAAGAATAACACCCCTTACCGTTTTAAAGAATAGCTGAAATAAGGAAGTAGTTAAGTAGTATAATACTCTTCTTCTCTCTCTCTCTATAGTTTCTCTCTCTAGAGTTCAGTGAATTCGTAAGAAATAATGAAGGAATGAGCTGCTATTTATAGAAAAATAGAATGCATTGTAACTAATCCATGAACGGTCCAGATTGATTACTTTAATCTGACGGTCCATATTTAAAGAAAAATCTTTTAAATAAAATATAATATATTCTATTTATAGAATAACTTTAATAAAGTATTCTGTTTTATATAAAAAGATGTTTCTGTTTTATTACGTTAATAATACGAATAAAACAAAACGTCATTATCGCTAAATAATTCATATTATTAACTGACAATAATTGAATTAAACTGAGTGACTTCTCACATAAGCATTAATAATCAATACCGTGTGCTACTATGCAACCACACGTATTACTGTACTTTTACTACCGAGTAGTTCAACAGTATCAATGGTAAAACATCCGCCGTTATTTTTAATAAAATATTTTTGTCGTTTTCTCAATCCGACAATAATTCCGTTGTGGGGTCCACCAATGATTGTGCCGTTGTACGAATATTCTCTATTAAAACGAATATTCCCCGACCAATCGAATATTATATAACAACTTGCGTACTTTGTAAAATTTATAAATATTACCCACAACTATAACATTATATCAAATTAACTCCATAATATTCAAAAATAATATTTATAGAAAATTCATCTTTATTTATAAAAGTTGGGGTCTTACATCTATTATTCCGTTCTTTATTATTATGTCGAAATATCATGTTTGTGCTTTACGCCGGACCTGGTTCCATTATTTATTATTCTGTGGGAACATCCTGTCTGTGCTTTACGCCGGACCTGGTTCCATTATTTATTATTCTGTCGGAATATTCTGTCTGTGCGTTTACGCCGAACCTGGTTCCATTCTTTATTATTCTGTCGGAATATCCTGTCTGTGCATTTTACGCCAGACCTGGTTCCAGTCTTTATTATTCTGTTGAAATATCCTGTCTGTGCGTTTTACGCCGGACCTGGTTCCGTTATTCATTATTCTGTTGGAATAACCTGCCTGTGCGATCTATCGCATGCATGGTGATTTCTTTTGCTATTCCATTCTTAATTATACTCAGTTGGTTAAAACTTTAACTTCTATACTCCATAAAATTAGTGGAATATCATTGATATTTGCTCTTCATCCAGTATCTTTTCATGAAAATATTCTTCTGAGCATTCTTGAATTTTACTTTACAAAGCAGTATCATGTTGGCAATTTGGACGTTATCAGTTCCTGGATAAATTAATTCTTGAACTTGTTTTATTGAATTCTTATATCATTGTCATCATCCTCATGTTTATATTTTGTTGAAAGTCATCTATGACCTGTAGTGCATAGATGGACTTGGTATGATTATGATTAGAGATTAATCGGTGTTGTGACGCCCCCAGAATAGGTATACAACACCCATTCTGAGTCGCCAAATACATGGTACAGAAAGCAAACTACAACTTCAATAATACAATTGTCGTGCAAAATACGACAACACATACTGTGAGTTTAAATACAAATATTGTCTTCTAGACAATATCCACACCCAAATAAATCCTCATTACAATTATTCAAACATTATTTTACAGAAATAGTGAGGACTGCTAATACATCTTTCTAGAACCATCACTCCATACCCCGACTAGATCCTGCTATGTTCTCACCTCCTGAGAAGAAAAATGGAACAAAAAGGAAAAGGGTGAGCTCAACTAGCCCAGTAAAGAATATTATGACTAAGATAATATACAACAAATTATCGTTAGTCTTCAACAGGGAAAAATCTGATAAAATATAATCGACAACAAGTTTTAGATCAACAACTGCAGCGGAAACAGCAAACCATTAGAAGAGTCAAGTAGAGAAAGAATTCTACTATCTTCTAAGATTTAAAAGTCCATCATCAATATTTTATCCCTGTAACATCAATTAATAATCATCTTTAACCAAATATTCATCTTTGCACTACAGGCCAAAGATATTCATTTGTATCATCAGTCGGTCATGTTCATCTCAACACCTGTTCATCTTTGCACTACAGGCCAAAGATATTCATCAAGTAATTATACATCTTTGCACTACAGGCCAAAGATATTCAGTAATATCATCATTTAGGACTGAGGATGATGAAAAATATCTTAAAGAGAACGAATCCAATGAGACAGAAGGACAAATAGTAGGGATTCGTATAACAGTTTATCCAAGATCAATAATACTTCATAATAATCAATTGTGAAGCAGAATTCAAAAATAAAGATCAAAACATGGATACAATCAAAGATAGTAACCATAATAGACATCTTGGACAAAAAGGGAAAATTTTATTTTTCGGTGAATAGTGCCGTATTCGTGAATAGTGCCGTATACGTGAATAGTGCCGTATACGTGAATAGTAACCCCGACACAAAAAGTTCCAAATTTGATAAAAACTCATATCAATATTTCAGCATAATGATATTGAAGAAAATAATATCATTAAGAAGAAAATAATATCCCTTACCTCAAAATATCAGTACTTCTGGTCGGAATACCGGTATAAGGCTGAAAGAAACTTGCTCTGATGAATAGAAACTCTCAAAGTATCTAAATACTCACAAAATACACTCAATAATCTAGAGAGAGAAAGAGAGAAAACTTGTTTCTGGTGTGATTTTCAATTCTAACTTAGCCCTCTATTTATAGGAAAATTTTGGTAGGTTTGACCTGCAACCTGATGGCTTTACCTGCTACTATTCCCACCCACCACATTTGAAATATAATTCAGCACATTTCTTCACCAACCACAAGTGGGGCCCACCAATTCTAGAATTTTCCACCAAAATGATAAACTCCGAAAATTCAACAATTTCTGAACCAGTCATCTTGTAAAATTCGTAATAAATCATACGTTCATTTTTAACGGTTCAAAATTTGTGGACATATACTCAACTTATATATGTATAACATATCCAAAAATTACCACGATCCAACGGTCGGATTAAAAATTATAACCCCCGCAAACTATCTCAAAAACCCTGATTTTTAATACCTCCATTCCGACAAAAATACTGATAAAAACCTCAACATTAACTCCTTCATTTTTAACCACAAAAATATATCCCTCATTTATATCCACATAAAATAAATATTTCCTTATCATATGAATCAATAATTAATTATTCACAAATAATATTACAGAATCACATTTATGACAACCAGGCCGTTCCCAGGAAAGAGGGGGCTTTCCAATAAGGATTTCTCCTTACTGGCGCGCAATTAGATGACCAAACCTCTCCTTAGACAGAACTTTCTAGACATTGCCAATAATGTTATCTAATAATATTATTCAAATAATATGAATTATTGATCTGATAAATGAAAATACTGTGCAGCAACAATTATTGAAACAACAATAATATAAAATATCAACGCAGCAATTATTGAATCAATAAAATAAAATATTGAATAATAACTACTGTAACAATTATTGAGTAGTGCCTTCTTACGTAAGAATCAATAATTGGTGCAATACCGTGTGCTACTGTATTTTAACCACCGGGTATTCCAACAGTATTAACGGTAACAACTACGCCGTTATTTATAAACAACTTATACTTGTCGTTTTCTTCATCCAATCGCTTTCCGTTATGGGGCCCACACAAGGCTGCGTCGTCGTACGAATATTCCCCGACAGCAAGAATATTCCACGACCAACCGAATATTCACCGACCAAAAATAAATATTTTATAACCACTTGCTTATTTTGCAAAATTTGCACATTTCACCCATAACCAAAGTATTATATCAAATTAACCCCTTATTATTCACAATAATATTTAGAGAAAATTTGATTTTATTCATTAATAAGTTGGGGTCTTACAACCTCCCCTCCTTATGAAATTTCGTCCTCGAAATTGACGTACGTACCTGATGTTTCAAAAAGGTGAGGATACCTCGCTTTCATTTCTGATTCCAACTCCCAGGTCATTTCTTCAATAGCATGGTTTCTCCACAAAACCTTAACTTGTGGTATAACCTTCGTGCGTAGGACATGCTCTTTCCTATCCAAGATCTTAACAGGTACCTCCTCGTACGTTAAATCTTCAGCTATCTCGTCTGGTTCTAACTCAATAATGTGGTTCGGGTCTTTAACATATTTACGAAGCATAGATATGTGAAAAACATTATGAACACGAGACATGCTTGGAGGTAATGCGAGTCTATATGCCACATTTCCTATTCGCTCAAGAATCTCAAATGGACCAACAAATCTTGGATTGAGCTTTCCTCTCTTCCCAAATCTTGTAACTCCCTTCCATGGTGCAACACGTAACAATACATGATCCCCAATATTAAATTCCACGTCCTTCCGATGAAGATCCGCATAACTCTTTTGTCGATCCTGTGCCGTTTGTATACGTTGTCGAATCGTTTGGATCTTCTCTGTAGTAATGCGTACCAATTCTGGTCCCAACAATGTTGCTTCACCCACCTCGTCCCAGCATACTGGAGAACGACATTTTCTTCCATACAACGCCTCAAATGGAGCCATACCTATGCTCGCCTGATAACTGTTGTTGTAGGAGAATTCCACCAATGGTAGGTACTTATCCCAACTCCCTTTGAGATCTAAGACACAAAGTCTTAATAGATCTTCAAGAGTTTGAATAGTCCTCTCTGATTGTCCGTCCGTTTGAGGATGGTATGCTGAACTGAATCGTAAATCCGTGCCCATAGCTTTCTGCAAGCTAACCCAAAATCGTGAAGTGAATCTTGGGTCACGATCCGAAACTATGGATACTGGCATGCCATGCAATCTCACAATCTCGTTCACGTACATACTAGCAAGACGTTCAAGGGAATAAGTCTCACGTATCGGCAAGAAATGAGCGGACTTGGTTAATCTATCAACAATAACCCAAATCGCATCTATGCCTTGAGAAACCTTGGGAAGACCTGTAACAAAATCCATAGTAATGTGTTCCCACTTCCATTTCGGAATCTCAAGTGGTTGCAATGGACCCTTTGGTACTTGATGCTCCGCTTTTACACGTTGACAAGTTAAACATCTCGAGATAAACTCCGCGATCTCTCTTTTCATATTGCTCCACCAAAATGTATGTCGAAGATCGTGATACATTTTGGTACTCCCAGGATGGATTGCAAACGGTGTGTTGTGTGCCTCCATCATTATTCTATGCTTCAAGTCAAAATCGTTAGGAACACAAAGTCTGGAGTTGACTCGAAGTATTCCTTCTTCATCGATTCTTGCTTCTGGAATAGCACCTTCTTGCACTTTCTTCTTCATACGCATCAGCTCTATATCCGTAGCTTGAGCAGCTTTAACTTTATCGATTAAAGTCGGTTCTACTCGTATATTTGATATCATCATGTGGGTACTTGGAGCCTTCATCTCTATCTCCATCCTTTGCAAGTCATACAAAATGGGCCTTTGTGTTAAAAACATTGCACTCGTACCCGCATATGATCTTCTACTCAATGCGTCAGCTACTACGTTTGCTTTTCCAGGATGGTATTGGATGGTATGATCGTAATCTTTCAACAGCTCAAGCCAACGTCGTTGCCGCATGTTGAGTTCCTTTTGGGTGAAGAAATATTTGAGGCTTTTATGATCTGTATAGATCTCCACTTTCTCCCCATACAGGTAGTGTCTCCAGATCTTCAACGCAAAAACGACTGCTGCCAACTCCAAATCATGAGTAGGATAATTCCTCTCATATTCTTTGAGTTGTCGTGAGGCATAGGCTATGACTTTCCCATGTTGCATGAGAACACATCCTAACCCTTTGCCTGAAGCATCGCTGTAGATAACAAATCCATCCGAACCAGATGGTATTGTCAAAACAGGTGCCGAAATGAGTCTCCTCTTGAGTTCTTGGAAACTCTTCTCGCATTCCTCACTCCATACGAATTTTGTATCTTTCCGAGTCAGCTGAGTTAACGGAGTAGCGATTCGAGAAAATCCTTCCACAAATCTCCGATAATAACCAGCTAAGCCCAGAAAGCTACGTACTTCGGTTACCGACTTCGGTTGCTCCCAACTTTGTATGGCTTCAATCTTCGCCGGGTCGACAGATACTCCATGTTTTGACACCACGTGCCCAAGGAATGCTACTTCCTCAAGCCAGAACTCGCATTTCTTCAGTTTGGCATATAGCTTGTTTTCACGAAGCCTTTGCAGTACCAGCTTCAAATGGCGCTCATGATCTTCACGGCTTTTGGAATAGATGAGGATGTCATCAATAAAGACAACAACGAACTGATCCAAATATTCTTTGAATACACGGTTCATCATATCCATGAAGGCAGCAGGAGCATTAGTCAATCCAAAAGACATTACTAAGAATTCATAATGCCCGTACCGAGTTCTGAAGGCAGTCTTTGGAATATCCTCAGTTTTAATCTTCAGCTGATGATATCCAGAACGAAGATCGATCTTTGAAAAGAATTGTGCTCCTTGCAACTGGTCAAACAGGTCATCAATGCGAGGTAGCGGATACCTATTCTTGATGGTGACATGGTTCAATTCTCGATAGTCAATACAAAGTCGCATACTCCCGTCTTTCTTCTTTACGAATAAAACAGGAGCACCCCAAGGAGACGTACTAGGACGAATAAAACCGATGTCCAACAACTCCTGTAGTTGGACTTTTAACTCCTGAAGTTCAATAGGAGCCATTCGATATGGGGTTTTAGAAATGGGCTTTGTACCGGGTTCAAGGTCAATAAAGAATTCAATTTCTCGTTCCGGGGGTAGACCGGGAAGTTCTTCAGGAAATACATCGGAAAATTCTCTAACAATAGAAATATTATTCAAATCTGACTTGTCTTTGTTCAAATCCATAACATGGGCTAAGAAAGCTTGACATCCGTTTTTCAATAAACGAATAGCTTTGTGGCTTGATATGACAGTGACTGATTTTAGTGGTTTAGTAGTTTGAATTCGTATGACAGGTTGGTTAGGAATATGAAAACTAACAACCTTACGAAAACAATCAATTTTAGCATGATGAGTGGTTAACCAATCAATTCCTAAAATCACATCAAAAGCAAGTATCTTTAAAGAGATAAGATCAACAGGTAATGTGATAGTGCCAACTTGGATCATGCAAGATTTATAAACTGTAGATGTAACGAAGGTTTCACCCAACGGAGTTTCAACAGATAAGTTAAAGTCCAATTTCTCCGGAGTCAAGTTTAAACGTTGAGCACAAGCAGGAGAGATAAAAGAATGGGTAGAACCGGTATCTAGTAAAGTATAAACTTCGCAAGAATTCAAGATTAGCTTACCCGTGATCACCTCGTTCGGGTTTCTCGCGTTTTGGCCAGTAACGACAAACGCCCTTCCAGGAACCGCTGATTTCGACTTATCCGGGATAACTTTTGGAGTCACCATCCCCGCTGAACTTGGTTTTGCTACAGAACACTCTCGAGCTATATGACCTTCCTTTCCACAGTTATAACATACCTTGGATTGTTGTGGGCAGTTTGGGCTGATATGTCCCTCTTTCCCACATTTGTAACATACGACCGGTGGTCGTTCTCCTCCCCTAGAAACAGTTGATGTTTGTGCTGACGTCTTCACGTTATCATTGTTGTACCTTCTCTTCTTGAAATCTCCTCCCGACTCGCTCCTTCTATTATCACGACCACGATTACCACCAGAGTGGTTACCGCTTTTGTCCGAATGTTTTCCTCCCTGCTGGTTTTCATTGCTTCGATGACTGCCGCCACCGGTATGACCCTGGTTGTGGTCCCTCGGTTGCACATACTCATTATCTCGCTCTAATAATTGAGCCCTGTTTACAACATCTGAATATAAAGAAAATTTATGAGAGATAAGATATTGCCGAATCTCGGGTTTTAGACCTCTCAGAAACATCCTTGTCATTCGTTCCTCATTTTCGACCAAATGAGGTGCAAACCTGGATAACTCTGCAAACTTCGCCTCGTACTGGGACACCGTCATGTTGTTTTGTTCCAGTCTAATAAACTCAACCTCCTTCATATGACGAATACTTTCAGGAAAGTACTTGTCATTG
The DNA here is from genome assembly GCA_016801055.1 of Panax notoginseng. NCBI lineage: Eukaryota > Viridiplantae > Streptophyta > Magnoliopsida > Apiales > Araliaceae > Panax > Panax notoginseng. Next base: position 206,788,428 of record CM029018.1, on the reverse strand, counting down.
AACAGTTTTTGAAATGTTTCCCAGGACATGTTGAGTGCGTCAGGCTGGGTACGCTTCACAGACTCCCACCAGTAGTCTGCCTCACCGCGGAACATAAATGTGGCGAATGGAACCTTCTGTTCCTCCGTGCATCCCAAGACATCAAATATCTTGGTAATTTGCTTGACCCACGTTTCCGCCATGATCGGATCCGGCTTTCCCTTAAATTCTGGTGGTCCCAATTCTTTGAACTGCTTAGCTGTGACAAACCGCGCGTTGTTATCATTTCCACCCGTATTCTGCACACGAGTCTCCCTCGTCTGATTTTGCATGAACTGCAAAAAGCTCCTAAACATTCCATCATTCATCGTTTGCTCGGTAACGTTGTTTACAGGAGGAATATTGCCTTCCTGTTGCACGTTCCCCTGGGTAGTGATCAAAGGTGTCTCCACGGTCTGATTTACTCCATTATTAACGTTCTCAGCTGCCATTCTTAAATACTGCCATAAAACAAGGGTTAATAGTCATGTCATATATTATCCCTATACTCTGACCGACCAAATAAACACCAAATAAACTTAGTCAGGTCATACTAGCGAAGGAATTCCCCGTCTCTCCCCTCCTAGTTCTTGTCTCACATCTCAGCCAGGGATCATATCCCTAAGCTCTGATACCAACTGTGACGCCCCCAGAATAGGTATACAACACCCATTCTGAGTCGCCAAATACATGGTACAGAAAGCAAACTACAACTTCAATAATACAATTGTCGTGCAAAATACGACAACACATACTGTGAGTTTAAATACAAATATTGTCTTCTAGACAATATCCACACTCAAATAAATCCTCATTACAATTATTCAAACACTATTTTACAGAAATAGTGAGGACTGCTAATACATCTTTCTAGAACCATCACTCCATACCCCGACTAGATCCTGCTATGTTCTCACCTCCTGAGAAGAAAAATGGAACAAAAAGGAAAAGGGTGAGCTCAACTAGCCCAGTAAAGAATATTATGACTAAGATAATATACAACAAATTATCGTTAGTCTTCAACAGGGAAAAATCTGATAAAATATAATCGACAACAAGTTTTAGATCAACAACTGCAGCGGAAACAGCAAACCATTAGAAGAGTCAAGTAGAGAAAGAATTCTACTATCTTCTAAGATTTAAAAGTCCATCATCAATATTTTATCCCTGTAACATCAATTAATAATCATCTTTAACCAAATATTCATCTTTGCACTACAGGCCAAAGATATTCATTTGTATCATCAGTCGGTCATGTTCATCTCAACACCTGTTCATCTTTGCACTACAGGCCAAAGATATTCATCAAGTAATTATACATCTTTGCACTACAGGCCAAAGATATTCAGTAATATCATCATTTAGGACTGAGGATGATGAAAAATATCTTAAAGAGAACGAATCCAATGAGACAGAAGGACAAATAGTAGGGATTCGTATAACAGTTTATCCAAGATCAATAATACTTCATAATAATCAATTGTGAAGCAGAATTCAAAAATAAAGATCAAAACATGGATACAATCAAAGATAGTAACCATAATAGACATCTTGGACAAAAAGGGAAAATTTTATTTTTCGGTGAATAGTGCCGTATTCGTGAATAGTGCCGTATACGTGAATAGTAACCCCCGACACAAAAAGTTCCAAATTTGATAAAAACTCATATCAATATTTCAGCATAATGATATTGAAGAAAATAATATCATTAAGAAGAAAATAATATCCCTTACCTCAAAATATCAGTACTTCTGGTCGGAATACCGGTATAAGGCTGAAAGAAACTTGCTCTGATGAATAGAAACTCTCAAAGTATCTAAATACTCACAAAATACACTCAATAATCTAGAGAGAGAAAGAGAGAAAACTTGTTTCTGGTGTGATTTTCAATTCTAACTTAGCCCTCTATTTATAGGAAAATTTTGGTAGGTTTGACCTGCAACCTGATGGCTTTACCTGCTACTATTCCCACCCACCACATTTGAAATATAATTCAGCACATTTCTTCACCAACCACAAGTGGGGCCCACCAATTCTAGAATTTTCCACCAAAATGATAAACTCCGAAAATTCAACAATTTCTGAACCAGTCATCTTGTAAAATTCATAATAAATCATACGTTCATTTTTAACGGTTCAAAATTTGTGGACATATACTCAACTTATATATGTATAACATATCCAAAAATTACCACGATCCAACGGTCGGATTAAAAATTATAACCCCCGCAAACTATCTCAAAAACCCTGATTTTTAATACCTCCATTCCGACAAAAATACTGATAAAAACCTCAACATTAACTCCTTCATTTTTAACCACAAAAATATATCCCTCATTTATATCCACATAAAATAAATATTTCCTTATCATATGAATCAATAATTAATTATTCACAAATAATATTACAGAATCACATTTATGACAACCAGGCCGTTCCCAGGAAAGAGGGGGCTTTCCAATAAGGATTTCTCCTTACTGGCGCGCAATTAGATGACCAAACCTCTCCTTAGACAGAACTTTCTAGACATTGCCAATAATGTTATCTAATAATATTATTCAAATAATATGAATTATTGATCTGATAAATGAAAATACTGTGCAGCAACAATTATTGAAACAACAATAATATAAAATATCAACGCAGCAATTATTGAATCAATAAAATAAAATATTGAATAATAACTACTGTAACAATTATTGAGTAGTGCCTTCTTACGTAAGAATCAATAATTGGTGCAATACCGTGTGCTACTGTATTTTAACCACCGGGTATTCCAACAGTATTAACGGTAACAACTACGCCGTTATTTATAAACAACTTATACTTGTCGTTTTCTTCATCCAATCGCTTTCCGTTATGGGGCCCACACAAGGCTGCGTCGTCGTACGAATATTCCCCGACAGCAAGAATATTCCACGACCAACCGAATATTCACCGACCAAAAATAAATATTTTATAACCACTTGCTTATTTTGCAAAATTTGCACATTTCACCCATAACCAAAGTATTATATCAAATTAACCCCTTATTATTCACAATAATATTTAGAGAAAATTTGATTTTATTCATTAATAAGTTGGGGTCTTACAGGTGTAATCATGACAGTAATATTACAAATGATGTGAAAAAAGTTCTCATTGGCCCGTAGTGCATTGATGGACAGTTTTTGGTATGATTATGGCTATGAATTCTCTTTGGCCGTAGTGCAGAGATGAATTATTTTATGGCATGATCAGGACCGTTGATGAAAACATGATTATCTTTAGCCGTAGTGCATGGATAATTCGTGGTTGTAATACTAAAGAATATCCTTGGCCGTAGTGCAGGGGTGATTCGATGATGTGGATTATTTATTAAGCTGAGTCCCAGCGATAAAAGTCATGAAAAACCTTTTAAATTATAAAAGATAGTAGATTTTATTCTCTACTTAACTCTTTTAATGGATTGCTTGATCCGCTGCATTTAAACTTGATGTCTATTGTATTTTATCTGTTTAACATTGTTGAAGACTAATGATAATTTATTTTGCATTATCTTAGTCATAATATTTCTTACTGGACTAGTTGAGCTCACCCTTTCTTTCACTGTTCTCTTCAGGAAATGAAAATATAGTTGGGACGAGTCGAGAAACGGAGTGATGGACCAGATGATAGCATTAGTAGTCCTCACTATTCTATGTAATAGTGTGATAATAATTGTAATGAGGACTCCTTTTGAGTATGGATACTCTCTAGAAGACAATATTTGTTTTCAAATTCACAGTTTATGTTTTGTCGTATTGTACACGATAGTTGTATTATTAAGTTGTATTTGAATTATGTACCATGTATCTGGCGACTCAAGATGGGTGATGTATACCTAATTTCGGGGGCGTCACAGAATTATTCACGGGATAACTTAAAATAATCTCATGTTATGTTTTTTTTAAGGATTAATTAAAGAATTAGATAAAAAAAAAATATCGTTCGGACTAATATATCCTTACTAATAATAGCATATTTTAAACTATAATTTAAACGTGTTTATACATCTAAATAAACATATAATTACAATGGAGTTGATTTCTAAAAAACAAATAATTATTTAAATTAGAGATACATTAGAATGCTACTAAAATATTTAGCTAGTCTTAACATATTATTATTATTAGTCTAACAAATTAATAATAATAATAATAATCTAATTTATTTTTTTAAATGCTATTAAAACATTTAAGTAGTCTAACAGATTAAAACACTTAACTAGTCCAACACATTATTATTATTAATCTAACAAATCTGATAGTTTTAACTGTTTTAATACCGACTTACCCTATATTTGTCGTCTCTTCCTTTTCACATTTATTGCATTTACATTTTCTTTAAATTATGGTAGAATTTACAATTAAATAATTGAGTACCCATGACACACGTGGGCCGGGCCCAATTGAATATCATTTTCACATTACTGTTAAAATCAACGTCACGGTATGAGTCTAAAATAAAAGGTTGCTGTAGACTAGAGTTTCCTCACCAAATGGCTTAACTTGAAAATTACTTTAAAAATTTGTAGGCCCAATTCTTATACAGGGCTCCATACACAAGGCATTACACATTTGCCAAATAGAGAATTGAAGCCCAGACAGCCAAGCCTTTTTTAGTGATAACCTAAAGGTAAGTAAAAGCAACCCCAACAAGTTGGAACATTTCAGGCCCATTAACATTCTGATATTCTAAAGGCTTTATTGGCATTGGATTGGGCATTAACTGTCAGATAGACGTTATCGAAGTCATCATCCATATCCATATTTAATAAGGTAAAATTAAATTTTTTGATTTTTCGTGAGAGATTAAAATTTAATTATTATTAAAATATTTTTAAAGTCTCTTGATTTTATTTTGCTAATTACCATTAAAACACTTTTTAAACCTAGAATTTAATTAAAACCAAAACACTATTTATGATCATAAAAAACTTTAGAATAACTTATTATTTTATAATAATTTTATTTTTTGTAGAAGTTTTTTACTAATATTGATTATAACGAGCCTAAATTAAAACACATACGGATATATTTAACAATGATATATCACATAGTAACAAATTATTTTCCTTCTAATTTTATTTTATTAATTACTACTAAAACACTTTTTAAACTTAAAATTTAACTATAATCAAAACACTATTTATCATCTTGAAAAACTTTACAGTAACTTATTTTAAAATTTAACTATAATCAAAACACTATTTATCATCCTGCAAAACTTTACAGTAACTTATTATTTTAGAGAAATTTAAATTAATATTATAATAAATCTTTTTATTCTAATTCAAATAATAAGTACTATTTATGGACGGATTGACGGAACAAAAAATGTTCAGATCTATGGACTCAGATGAATAAGTATTGATACAAAAAATTGTATTTATACCTACCGGAACGGATCTAAAGTATATTTATTAAATAACATACCTCTCTTAAATAACATATTTTTATTAAAATTATGTCATTTTGATGATTCTTTTAAAAATAAGTGGGACTGCGGGTGACATTTTTATAAATAAAAAGAAAGTAAGTTAGACCACTCTCTTTTAATATTATTTTATTTTTTAAAAGAATCATTAAAACGACATAATTTTAATAAAGGTATGCTATTTAAGATATATATTTTAGATCCGTACTCCTATAACTAAAACACTTTTATAAGCTACTCCCTCCGTGCCATGATAAAAGTCCTTATTACTATTTTGGATAGTCCCATGTTAAATGTCCATTTTCCTTTAATAACCAAATTTTTACACATATTTTCCTATTATACCCGTAACATTAAATATCTCATACTTTTCTTATTCTAATTCTTTATACATATTTAATAACATTATTATGGGCAATTTTGTCTTTTCATTCATCTTCTTAATATGTGTGAAAAGTCTACTAGAGCTTTTATCCTGGGACGGATGGAGTATATTATAATTAGCACGGATTTAAAGCATACTTCTTAAATAACACACGTCTCTTAAATAACATACGTATCTTAAATAATATACATTTATTAAAAACTACGTCGTTTTGGAGATTCTTTTAAAAAATAAAATAATACTCTCTCCGTTCCTAAAAGATTGTCGTTTTAGAAGAAAAAATTTGTTTTAAAAAGTTTGTCGTTTACAACTTTCGAGGAGAATAAATTATTTACTTTCTTATATTACTCCTACCTTCTCTCATTGTCCTAAGAAATTCTTTCCCTTGTATTAATAGTTTTCAATTTCCCATAAAGGAGTAGTGATGGAATTTCAAACAAATTTTACTTGGTAAATGATACTTTTTTAATCTATGTGTCAAAACCTTAAACGATACTGTTTTAGGAACAGAGGGAGTATTAACAAAAAGTGGTCCCACTTACTTTTCTTTTATTTATAAAAATACCATCCGCGACCTCACTTGTTTTTTAAAAATATCTCCAAAACGACGTAGTTTTAAAAAATGTATATTATTTAAGAGGTATGCTTTAAATCCGTCCTCATATTATAATAATTCTTTTTATGTCCCTACAAACTTTAATGTTAACTTATTATTCTACAATAATTATATTCTATAGTTCCTTAATTATTTAGTTATACAATAAATTTTAACTTTAAAAATATGTTTGGAATTTTACTTTACTCAACTTTAGACTCTAAATAACTAAATATTAAAAATATAGGAAAAATATTATGATTACATAATAACTAATATAGGAGACATTTAGTTAATTAATGTTAAAAATAATTATGACTTATATATTGTGATTAAACTTTAGTTAATTTTTAAAACTAAAAGTCATTATTCTACCACAATTTTATTCATAAATAACTATATATTAAACATATAGAAAAAATATGATGAGAAAATAATAATTAATATTAAAAAGTGTAATATATACTAAAAAATATATTAATGATTATTAATTAACGTTAGAAAAAAAATCTCACTTATTCTGAACTGAACACATACAACAGCAAAAAGAAGCAGTAAATTGATGGAGTGAAGTAATAAATTTGAAGGTTGCATGCAGGCCTGGAAATTAAGCCATGACATGACCAAATATATGTTGTCTTGAATCTCTTGTCACTCAACCAACAGACCATACTTTCAGGTTCAGAAATAGAATAGTAATTGGTGGAGTGAAGTAAAGGACTTTCTTGAATGAAAAATAGATATTGCGGCTAATTTTTGTTATTGCGAGTTACGTGAATGGCTATATTTCATAATATTTTTAACTATGTATTTGATGTAGTAATCTAACTTTATAATTTTACCAAATTTTATGTATTGACTTTCGCAGCAGATAACTTGACTCGTGAGTATTTAAATTTATTTACCCTACAGAGTCCCATTAGCCTATTACTACAGCACAAAAGGTTGAATAGACTGGTGGGACAGGCTTATATAGTGCATGCACACAAGGGGAGGCCCATTATTTGTCAACAACTTGGCTTATGCAAAAACCATTTTATGGGGTTTTTTGATTCCATAGAAGACAGGAGCATTATGATCCATCCATTTCTTGTACGAAAAATGATACATCCATATATTTATGATTTACATTGAGTGTTAAAAGTTATGTGTATCTTACTATGGCCTATGGTACCAAGAGATAAAATGTAACTTTAAATGTTAATAAAATCCCACAAGAATTTGGCTTGTTGCTTCTTTTTACATGCAGTAAATGGACTAGAGAAGAAGTAGGTGCATTTATAATTCAGCATGAAAAGTACTACTCAAATTTGTTATTAAGGAAATAGTATTTGATATTAGGGTTAATTGGTTGAGTGGAGAAGGTCTCTTCATTTTCAAGCAGATTTTCAAATCTTTAGTAGTACTTGGCAGCTAGTTTTTAATGCAAACCTCAGTATAAAAATAAAAATAATAGTTAAGATCAGTTAAAAGATAAAAAAAAATGCATTTGAAATTGCATTCAATGTTCAATAATCACATGTAAAGAATATATATATATATATATATATATATATATATATATATATATATATTAAATACATTGGACCAATTGTGTAAGCAAGGACACCAAGAAAAATCCATCAATCAAGAGATTGCCCACAAGAAATCATAGGAAATGAAGTTCCCTCCATTTCATTGCACACAAAAGAAGGGTCATTTAATTATCTGATGATATGATATATAGTGTCCTTGGAAATATACATATTACTAGTCGAGTCGTCATCCTCAATAGGAGATCGAATGGCAGGAACTAACTAGTGACCCCATTCGTGCGTGCATGTGAAAAAGAACAATGGCAACGGGACAGTTCAACAGTGGGATTTTGAGCAAAATTGAGGTGCATAATCACATATAGGTCAGGTCTGCCAGCCCATGCAGCTATATCTTTTTAATATTTGGTTGCAGATATTGTCTAATAAAGAAGAGACTTGACTTCATGGTACAGATAACAGGTGTGACACATAATTAACTTGACACGTACATATAATGTATGTGTATATATATTGATGCAATTGGTGATCATTTTGCTTCAACCATGGCAGAATTTAAGCACTTGGTGGTGGTTAAGTTCAAGGAAGATGTGGTGGTGGATGAGATTCTCAAAGGGTTGGAAAAACTTGCTTCTGAAATTGATACCGTCAAGTCCTTTGTGTGGTATGTCCTCTCTTCTTTTTTCCTACACACTTTCTAGGAAGTTTGATTTTTTCGTGCCCCCAACGAGCTTTAATTAAGGTGATTGAAGCCTAAAGCAAAACGGCCAAACAGTGTATGTATTCACATAAATTCAAATGCTTGATAAAGATTCAAGTCTCGGAAACAACCTCTCCGTCAACAGACGTACATCTAAACCTATCCAAACCCTATAATTTACATTATTAATAAAAGTGTTCAAGACCAGCTTAGGAACAAATCAATGCATGTAATAAATATGTGATTTTTTGTTATGTTTTATTAACAGGGGCCAGGATATTGAAAGTCATGACATGCTAAGACAAGGGTTTACTCATGCTTTCTTGATGACATTCAGCAGCAAGGAAGACTTCACTGCTTTTATGACTCATTCCAATCATGTCGAGTTTTCCGCTACATTTTCAGCAGCAATTGAGAAGATTGTGGTGCTTGATTTTCCGGCTGTTCTTGTCAAGCCACCTGTTTGATTAACAAGATCATCAGACATCAGAAACTACCTATCCTATATGAAATTATAAATATGTTTTCAAGTATCTAATATATATATATATATATTCCTGTGAGTTTGTTTGTGCTTCTTGGATAAGTACTAGTGTACTTCAGTGAATGTAATTGGATTGATTCACATCCAAACTTTGTGTCGGAATCTAAGGCTATATCTTGATAATATAATAATAAATTGATCATATCACTATATCATGATTTAGTGAATCACTCGTAGACTTTGTAACTTCAGCCAATTAATCAGCTAATCTATCTTAATTAATGTTAGTTAATCGCGTTGGTTATTGCCAGAGTAAAAATAATGCTACTCGTAGTTCGATTCCGTGTTACAGCTACACACTTAACACTTTGAGCGATACTCATTGTTATGTCACAACATTATTTCTGCTCACAATATCAGCTGCCTAATTAATAGATGTTGCAAGAAAATTTAACTTGCCTCAATTATTATGAAGGTCCCATTTCAATAATTGTGTCTGCCACTTCACTTGACTAAGGGATACTGTATATGTTATAAGTGCTTTTTTTGAATTTTGAATCGCAATTGGAAAGGTTATAAGTCAGTTTAGGGGTATCTAATTCCAGGAGAAAAGGGAATTTCTCAGAAAGTTCACATGCAGGAACATGATAAGTTTGAAAAAGAGTGACAATTGAGATAAAAAGTGGGAAAAAAATATTCTTCATTTGGGTCCTCCAACAATCCATCTAAAGATGTATATACTAGGGGGAAAATAAATAAATAATATTCATCAAAAAGAAAAAGTGGATTCTCTGTTTTAGTACCTTTCAATCTTTTCAATTCTTTCTTACTACCAAGAACACTACTAAACCCTTAAACAGGGTTCTTTCCGTACTTGAAAGATCAATTTAGGGGGGAAAGAAATGCAGAAATTCCAATGGTTTCATCTTCTCCTCCTCAAACTAATCTTTTTATGTCCAAATTGTGTAGCTCAACAAAATCCCACCAACTTTTGTGGCAAAATTCAAATTCAATCCCCTTTTTTACTTCAAAATTCATCCAAATCATCCTTATTGAACCGCATGATCTTATGTAAATCTCGAAAACTATACTTTAGAACCTCTATTGGACTTTATCCAATCTCGTCCATTAATTATACAACCAAACTACTAACCATTTCTCACAAGTCTAGTTCTTCCTCATCCCACTTTATATCTCCCTCAAAACTTTCAGCTGGATTTCCTCCTCCTCCACAACCAAACTCATTAATTCTCTTCAATTGCTCGAATCAAACGTACCCGAATTCGCCATTTTTACATAATTGCACTAGTTTACAATTAGGTGCTGATGCAGCCGCCTTTTCTTCATGTTTAATGGTGGATGATACTGAAAAATTAGGCACTGATTTTCATCCAAAGGATTTAAATTGCTCGCGTTATAGCCGAGTTTATAAACCTGGTTCACATGATAACATTGATCAGAAGGTTGAGGTTGGGACCAGAATTTGCTTTGATATTCCTGATCATGTGCCAAATGTGTGCGATGAATGTCAAAAGCCTCGTGGAAATTGTGGGGTTGGGTTGAAATGTGTTTGCCATCCAAAAGAATGCAGTAAGATTATTTTAAAATTTTTTTCTCTGTCAACATATTTACATTATGATTCAAATTAATTAAGGGTGTTTTTGATTTTAATTTTACAGGAGATAAGGTTATATCTATGGGTGCAAGGATGAATCCAGTTGGAAATATTATCGTGTTTGTGATCTATTTCATTGCTGTTATGGACTTCATATTACAAGTCTTGTACGTGTGTGTAACTTATTAACAGTAGTAGTAGTAGTAGTAGTATATATATCATACTACTCTACTAGGCCTTTTGTTATGATCCTAGCTAGTTCAAAGGATTGTAAAGAAATCCAACAGCTTAATTGGTTATTCAGTAAGACAACTTAATGTTATGTTTACTGATTTTGTATTTCAGACTAAATGTTGGTGTCAAAATTTATGAAGATGAGTGGTGTTGTATAGACACGTCGACATGGACTCTTTTAAAATGCAGAAATACGGGTGTCGACATGACATGTGTATGGGTATGGCAATAAGATTGAAAAAGTTGTAGTAAAAATAGGCGTATCCATGGTGTGTCCTTAAAATAATTTTTTCTCTAATTACAAGAGACTGCTTGATGCATTGTTGGCAAGTTAAATTAAGATTAAGCCACAAGAGGAAACTAACAAATGCAATCCACTTTTGCAATCAAGAAAATATGTTATGTTGGGACTGTAACGGGTGAAAAGTACATCAGCTACATGATGATAGTTTGGATCCACGTCCACCCAAGCAAGCAGATTATTAAATTCCTTTTCTCTGCAAGTCAATTTAGTAAAAAAAAAAAAGGTACAGTTTTACCATTAATGTTTTAAAAATAAAAATGTCAAATCAAAGATGTGCTTTTAATGCTCACATGGTTCTACGATTATAAAATTAAGGAACTGATATTTTTATATAAAAAATTAATATTTTTATACGATTTTTTTTTTCCACATGCGTAGTGAGTCAGTCTCACTTTTATGTAAGAGACTCGTGTAAAAATATTATTTTAATCTGTAAAAATATAAATTTCTTAAAATTAAATACTACTGTAACAACTAAACACAAAACAACTGCATGTGTGATTGATTTCTAACATACATCTTTCTGATGGTTTCCATTAAAAGGGAACTGATATTTTTACATGTATTTTTATATATTATGAACATACTATATGTCCAATTTTTATGTAAAAAAAATCATATAAAAATATTAAAAATACATAAAAATAATGTTCCCCTTCCATTAATTAATATCTACAGTTAAGCTTCGCTTGGTCATAATAGGTGAACTTGAAAATCTGTTTGTAACAAAATCACCGCTTAGCTTAATAAAGTACTCCTTCCTTTTAATATAAATCTTTTTTCATAACATAAAATGTTTTACATACATTTAAATTTTTTTTAATCATTTCTTACTTTATCCCTAAAAGAATATAGTAATTGATTTAATTTAAATAATTGTCTTAAAAGTAATATATAATGGAAAGGAGGGAGTATACAACTAGCATAATATTGTGTCCGAAAAAAAATCTCTTTCTTTTATAAAAAATACTCTCCCCATCCCAAATTATCAAGTTTTAAAGAATTTCTATTTTACCAAAATAACTGCACTTTGCTTCTTCTTTTTTTTTTCTAAACAATTAAAGTGATTATATTATAAGTCTACCCTATTCATTTACTCTCCTCTCCCCATAAGTGTATAATCTTCAAATTGCATAATTATGAATTTAATTATAATTTTACTGATAAATTTGGCATAATAACGATATTTCTTACAAATAATTAAAAATACAGATAATTTAGGATGTAGGGAGTAATTAAATTAAAAAGTGACAAGATGTTTTAGTTACATTTAATGATTTTTCTTATTCGTACTAATAATGAAAAGTGCTTTAAGACTCCTTATTGGTGTGAATCTTATAGGATATATTTAAAAAGAACTCATTTTCTCCCTTAATATATGTGGTTTTAGAGTGTACAAGTATATTTAGAAAATAATTGTATAACATTAAATATAAGAAATTGATATTTTTACGAGCAAAAATGATAGTTTCACAAAGCTCCTATCACATGAATAATAGATGCGTCGCACAATCATGTGAGGGATACCTTGTGGAAATATTAAATTTTACTTATGGAAATATCAATTTCCTAAATATAATGTCAATTGTTTATATTGTTCTTGTATTGAAAAAAGAAGGTGTTATTTATTGAGTATAAAATAGTGAGTATTTAATATTTAAAATAATAATAAAAACTAAGTAAGTATTTAATATTTAATTGAAATTATTAAATAATAAATATTTAGAAATAAAAATACTTATCTAAAACTACATTTTAAAAGGAAGGGATGGAGTAATTGTTTGAGCAAAGTTAATTTCCAAACATTCATGTAAAAACTTGGGGAGTGGTTAGTATGAAGTGAACTTTATGGTAAATTCACTTAATGTCCAATACAGTGTTGACACGTAAACGGATAGATTATCCTCCCGCCTGTATGTCAGCACTGTATTGGGCATGAAATAAACTTACCACAAAATTCAATTCGCTAACCGGATCCAAAAACTTGAGGCCTCATGAATTAATGTGGGTAGACAAGACAACCCCACTATCTATCACAAGTTCCTGTCTGCACTCTTTGGCATTGAGATTTAGTAGTAGTTTTGCCTGGAAGAAGACGATTAACCTTGAAAAGGAAACTGATATTTCTACGATATTTATTTTCCCCATCGTTATAAAATTTATAGCAATATTTTTCATGTGTAAATATCAATTTAGAGAAATATCAACAATGCAAATGGGAAGAAAAAACAAACATACATCACATTACATTACATAGATTTGGTTAACGGCTGGGTGTTAGAGGCAGCAGCATATATTAACAATGAGAAGCCAACTTTTTCTTTTTTCTCCTCCAGCCACAATCTGCTGCTGCTATCCATCCCACCTCTTGTCCTGAACATGAACACCGCATAACCCGAACCCGGATTAAAAAACCAGTCATGAACATCCCAAAATAGATCAACCCACAATCCATCCACAAAAATTGACTCATTCCCTCTGAAATTCAGGTGCACCCTTTTAACCCTTGTAACCATTTTCTTATCAATACAAACCCATAAAACTGGATACTTGAGCCCTTCATTTTCCCCACTACTACACCTTATCAAAATGTCATGTAAAATCCCAGTTTCGCAGAATTGAGCCTTAGTAGAATAATGAGTATTTCCAGAAAAATGCTCTCGCCGCGAAACTAATGAGAATTTAGCCAATTGAATCCCATTTTTGAGCTTCTCCTGAGCCATGTCTCCGAGAACTAACCCTACTTCTGAATCAACTATGATACATAAATAGTACCCTCGAACCGGCTCTGGCCATGATTTGTATTGAGCTGCACACAAATCCCAGATGATTTCACACATGGAATTGTTGGACTCTAGTGATTTTGTGCCCTTTTGCTTTCTGAAAAATCGCGAATTCGTGTTGAGTTTGAATGCGCTAGATGTGTCGTCCCCAAAGGTTATGTGTAGGCCTTGGGACGTGTTGTTTTTGCACCATGTGATTGTGATTAGAAGCTGGTTTTCATTGGGGAGGATGATTTTGTATAGACAAGCCACTGCAATTTGCAACGAGGGGATCAAATTTGGAGAGATACAAGATTTATTTGAATAGCTACTAGAACAAGAAGCATCAGATACTACTCCTACTGCATATTCACTCAAACAAGAAGCAAAATCCCTCATTTTTTTTTTCAAAACAAATGAGACCTGTTGGGTCATGATATTTCCTTTATTGGGCCAGACAGATTGGGCCCATCCATTTAATTAGCCTAGTGGACCTTTACTATTAAGTCTTATAATCATTGGGCTTAACCTTTACCCTGTCTTTATTGCATCTCCTTAACATTGGGCTGGGTCAAGCGGCCGGTCCATAAAATCTTTTAGTATCTAAGATTTTGACTGGTAATGATGAAAAAAGAGAGCAGTTGACCTAAAGTCTGCAGATCATTAATGTGGATGGGATTTTATCCGGCCGGCGGCAGAAACAGTGGGAAAAAGGTGACAACCTGCATGCAGTCGGCTGAGACAAGAGTGCACTGGGGGACGGTGTCATATCAGGGTTGGTGGCACAAAAAACCGAGCATGAGAGTATAACCGGGCAAGGAAGTCTTCTAGAAAAAGGTACGCATACACTTTTCATCTGGCTCGACACACTAGACATTTTTACATCCTCCATTGTTAAACCTTGAACGCCTGTATTGACTCTCACGCCGGAGCTATCCCCCGACGGTCCAGCCGTCAAGCTTTTGGTGTTGATCGTGTTTACTGTGCAGGATTAGGACGTCTTACGTGATTGTGACGTCATCAAAGATCTTGGCGTTAACATTGGCGCTAGAAGGAGGGCTGAGTTCTAGTGTTCAAGAGCTTTCAATCACAAATATTCATTTGTTCTACATTCTCAAAGATGGGAAAGAGCAGAGCAGATACGCCTGAAGGACAGCCGATGACTGTCGGTGATTCACCACCACGAGTTTCTGCTAGAGATCGTTTGGGGCCTACACTAAGTGCTCATGCTAGCACAGCGTCCAAGCGATCACATGGAGATTCTCGTCCAAGGGCCGTGGGCAAAGCTAAGAAAAAGTTAATCTTCACGACGGATAAAGAGTCTGGTCACGGTCGGAAACAGCTAGACCATGACGAAAAGACCTCCCGATTGGCTAAGATGGCAGAAGAAGCAGATAGGGCCATGGAGTCACTTATGAAGCAGAGGCAGGATATAGCCGAGCAGATGTCCCGGATGGAAGAGTTGAGAGATGAAGCGTCCAGTTATGTTCAGTCCGAAGATCGTGGGCATCGAAGTGGGAAGGAGCCGGTTCATTCGGAACATGAAATTCAGGGCCAACATCGGGAAAGAAAAAGATCAAGGAGCCTTACTCCTCGAAGATCGAAGGAAGCACTCCATCGTGACGTCCCTAGGGAGCAGATCCGAAATGATCGAAGAGGCCGATCCAGAGAACGAACTCCAGAGAACATGAAAAGGGCACTCATTGTTGCACATTCTCACCATAGTCATTGGACCCAGAGGCGAAGCAGATCTAGGGGCCGTATACCCGAAAGTCGGGTACTTCGCTCAGAAGACCGTCGTCGTAAAAGCCCTTCGAAGATTGGGGGTGTTATGGTTAATGACCGATCTACTCAAAAAAGGAGAGAGTCATCGGAGAAGGAAGTGTCGTCACAACCGGAAGGAGCAGAGTACCTGGTAAAAGTGCTGAAGGCGCTCCAGAAGCAGTTAGCCGAGGTCCAGCAAGTAAAGGATACTCCGGGAAAGAAAGCATCCCCATTTTCCTCGGATATTCTTAAGGAGAAGGCGGACACCTCTAAGAAGTTGCCTCACATGGAAAGTTACGATGGTTCGGGAGATCCTTACGACCATAGCCAAGCATTTGACCGGTTAATGGACTACTACGATTTCACTGACGCTGCTAAATGTCATATGTTCGTTACGACGTTAAGAAAGGATGTGAGGCAGTGGATGAGGACTTTGCTAGCAGATTCAATTTCATCATGGTCCGAGCTCTGCGACAAATTCCACGCTCGTTTTGGGAGTAACCGAAGAAGAGGGAAGCCCACGGGCTCTTTGGCACAGGTCAGACAGTACACCAACGAGTCGTTGGGTCAGTATGTGAAAAGGTTCCGAGAAGCCGTTGGTCAGGTATCAGATTTGAACGATCTCCAAGCTGTGGGATTGTTTCAGAACGGTTTGGACTTAGTGAAGTCGGAGAAGCTGGTGAAGAAGCTGATGTTCAATCATCCGAAGAGCCTGGCAGAGGCGTTCGATAAGGCAGAAGGTTATATCGTTGTGGAAGAAGCTATGAGTAGCTTGAAGCGTTCCTCTTCGGAACAAGTGAAGGAGGCAGACGTCCCTAAAACCCAGGATGATCAGAAGAAGACGGGGGTATAATGATAGGTCGGAGAGCCGTTCTAAGAAGTACAACAGCTCATGACGACAAGGAGATACTCGTCCGCCTGCTTCCGCCCCGAAAGTGAATAAGGTTTATACCAAACTAAACACAGACAGATCGGTGATTCTGGACCAAATCAGGAACCAGCCGTTCTTTGAGCCACCACGGGATAATTATAGGACAGGGCAGGACAACTCTCGGAAGTATTGTAACTATCATCAAGCCGCAGGCCATGGCACCAACGAGTGTTGTAATCTGAAGGATTTTGTGGAAAAGAAGATCCAGAGCGGTCTGTTAGTCCAATATGTGGCCGAGAAGAATCAACAGAGTGCCGACCGCACCGTTCAGACAGTTCAAATGAATCCTCCTGTACAGCCCACCCCGAACCAGCCACCAAGGTATGTCATTGACGTAATAACAGGGGGGACGTCTGGAAAGTTGGTAGGAAAGAAGAGAAGGGGGTATCGGGATTCGGTTATGTCCGTATCAGATGCTCCTCCAAAAATTGATAGGCTCTTTCCAGGAACTATTATATCCTTTACAGATGCAGACTATCCTTTGGAGCCCATTGATCCACATGAAGGGGCGTTAGTGATCACCGCGCAAGTAGGCTCGGTGGACGTGAAACGTATGATGATAGATAACGGATCTTCGGTGGATATTCTGTACGCCCACACATATCAGAGAATGCACCTTGATGGGCGAAAGATAGAAGTTGGGCAGGAGGCTCCTTTATATGGCTTCAGCAACGATCCGGTCAAAGTTGCAGACATTATTGAGCTCCCAGTGGTCTTCGGCACAGCCCCTCAACAGGCAGAAATAATGTGTAAATTCTATGTTGTGCATGTAGATTCGGCTTACAACGCCATACTGGGAAGACCTACGCTGACAGCTCTCCAAGCCGTGACTTCCATCCCCTATTTCAAAATCAAGTTCCCCACAGCGCACGGAGTCGGAGAGGTGGCTGGGGACTTGGATCTAGCCCGACGCTGTTATCGGAATGTATGCATCTCTTCCGGAGTAGGGGTCAGCAAACAGAAACAAACCATGGCAATCGAGATTGAGCCCTTCACTGAAAGCAATTCCGAGCCATTGGTAACACCTGCAGGGGAGACGGAGGAGATTGAGTTGATCCTTGGGAAGGCAGACAAGACAGTGAAAATTGGTTTGGGTCTACCAGAGCCTCTTCGGACAAATCTTATGGAACTCCTTCGCTGCTATGCGGACATTTTTGCATGGGAACCGCAGGACATGCCGGGGATTAGCAGAAAGGTCGCTGAGCACCGACTGGAGGTAGATCCCTAGAAGAAGCCTGTTCGGCAAAAGAGGCGGATCTTCGCACCTGAGCGTCAGAAGATAATTGACGAAGAAATCGCCAAGCTGATGGCTGCTGATTTTATTTTTAAGATCGACTATCCACAGTGGATGGCCAATGTAGTATTGGTGCAGAAGCAGAACAGGAAATAGCGAGTTTGCATCGATTACACCGACCTGAATAAAGCTTGTCCGAAGGACTTTTATCCTTTGTCCCATATTGATCAACTTATTGACGCAACTTCAGGATATGCCCTACTAAGCTTTATGGATGCTTTTTCAGGTTATCATCAAATATCTATGTGCAAGGAAGATATCCCGAAGACAGCATTCATTACACACCGTTCGGTATACGCATATAAGAAGATGACCTTTGGCCTTATAAATGCTAGAGCCACCTACCAAAGAATGATGAATCTTATCTTCCACAAGCAGCTGGGAAAGAATATGGAGGTTTATGTAGACGACATGATCGTGAAAAGCATGCAGGTTCAGAAACATTTGGATGATCTGGAGGAGTGTTTTCAGACTGTCCGTCATCACAAATTGAGGCTTAACCCAGCAAAATGCACCTTCGGCCTCGGCGCGGGAAAGTTTTTGGGGTATCTGGTCAGTTAGAGGGGCATCGAAGCCAATCCAGAGAAAATTCAGGCCGTCCTTGACATGAAGACTCCTCAGTCGTTTAAAGACGTCCAACGTCTGACCGGTAGGATTGCAGCTCTGAGGAGGTTCATGTCCAAATCTGCAGAGAGGTGCCTACCATTTTTCGACACACTGAGGGGGCCGAAGAATGCGAAGACTTTCCAATGGACTTCGGCCTGTGAGGACGCCTTCCAAGGCATAAAGACCTACCTGTCTTCTGCTCCTCTATTGGTAAAACCTGCCCCAAAAGAGACCTTGTATCTCTACCTTACAGCGAGTTCCTTAGCTGTTGGAGCAGTGCTAGTTCGGGAGGTCAGTGGAAAGCAGCATTCGGTCTATTATGTCAGTCACGTCCTACGAGACGCCGAAACCAGGTATCCAAATATTGAAAAATTTGCCTTTGCTTTAATAGTTGCTAGCCGAAAGCTTCGACAATACTTTCAGGGCAGGCTCTTGATCGTCTACACGAATCAACCACTGAAGAAGGTAATGGGTAAGCCAGAGGTTTCGGGGAGATTGGCAGCATGGACCATGGAATTGTCCCAGTTTTTCCTTGAGTACCATCCCCAAATCGCTATCAAAGGACAAGCTTTGGCCGATTTTATGGTGGAATGTTCCTTCACCAAAGCAGATGTCGAGTTACTAGAAGCTGGGACATCTGATCGAACTGTTACAGTTCTTCAACACGGTCAGAATGCATGGACGCTGTATGTAGATGGGTCTTCTACGGTAAATGTCAGTGGAGCAGGGATTATCCTGACCAGTCCGGAGGGGTTCAAGGTACAACAAGCTATTAGATTCGGGTTTAAGGCGACTAACAACGAGGTCGAGTATGAAGCAGTGCTAGCTGGGGTTCGGCTGGCGAAGAGTCTAGAAGTCCAGAAGCTGATCATTTATAGTGACTCTCAGCTGGTCGTCAAGCAGTTATCAAGAGAATATGAAGCCCGTGGGACGAGGATGATCAGGTATTTGGCAGAGTTGAAAGACAGACTCCGATACTTTGCTTTTCACGAATTTCAAGGCATAGAGTGTAACGATAATTCCATTGCTGATGCCTTATCAAAATTAGCCACTACAGATGTTGTCGTTTTCAATAGGTCAGTCTATTTGGAGGTCCTACAGTAGCCGAGTATTCAACATGACTCGGTGATGTGTATCGAGCGATCTGATTGCTGGATGACTCCCTACATCAATTATCTGGCAGATGGCATCCTTCGGATTAGATGTTAGCAAAGAAGGTCAAATACAAAAGTGCCAACTTCGTTCTTATTGACGGAGATCTTTATCGGAGGGCATTTTCGTCACCATTATTGAAATATCTGGTCTCGTCCGAAGTCGAGTACGCCCTTCGGGAAGTTCACAAGGGCATCTGCGGTGATCACATGGCAGCTAAGTCACTGGCATACAAAGTTCTTCGGCAGGGGTACTACTGGCCAACGATCTTCAAGGAGGCTACAGAATACGTGAAAAAGTGTGATAAATGCCAGCTCAACAGTCTGATCCCACATCAGCCACCGGAAGAGCTATACTCGATTCTATCTCCTATACCCTTCGCTGTCTTGGGGGTTGATATACTGGGTCCGTTACCGAAAGATAAAGGGCAGGTCAGTTTCGTCATAGTTGCTATTGATTATATGACCAAATGGGTCGAGGCGAAACCACTTCGGCTGATAACGGAACATGAGTGTCTGAAATTTATGAAAGAATCCGTAGTGTTTCGCTTCGGGATCCCTCAAGTGGTGATATCAGACAACGGACGCCAGTTTGTGGGATCAAAATTTGAAGAATTTCTGAAGGAATTGGGAGTCCAGCACAGGAAGACTTCAGTGGCTCATCCACAGTCAAATGGGCAGGTCGAGGTGACTAACAGAACACTTCTAAACGGAATCAAGTGCAGAATGGACAAAGCCAAAGGAAGATGGTCGGAAGAATTGCTTAGTGTATTGTGGGCTTACAGGACTACACCGAGGACAACAACAGGAGACTCGCCTTTCAGACTGGCCTATGGCACTGATGTCTTAGTCCCAGTTGAGATTGGATCTCCAAGTCTTCGAGTTAGTCAGTTCAGAGAGATCTACAATGACGAGGGACTAAAGGCCAACTTGGACCTGTTAGAAGAAGTCAGAGAAGTGACTTTGATCAAGTTAGCAGCCTGCCAGAGGAGAGTTGCCAAGCATTACAACAAAGGGGTAAAGCTCCGAAGATTTGAGGTGGGAGACCTCGTTCTTAGAGAGGCCGAAGCGTCTACACCGCAGAACACAGGGAAGTTGATGCCGAACTGGGAAGGACCGTATGAAGTGACTGAAGTACCAAAGCCCGGGACGTATCGACTGAAGGCATTGGATGGATCCGAAATTAAGAACACGTGGCACGCAGGCAGGCTCCGAAAATACTTTCAGTAGAAATCGAGTCAGTTCACCGGGAGTCTGTACATGACCGTTCATCATCAATAAAAAGTCACTTTTTTCACAACTGATCTTCGCATTTGTCCTAAGGTCACAGTGGAGTAAGGAGGTATGGTAGGACTCGCTGGCCATTCGATGACAGCCAATTTATTTGATACCCCGCGTGGTAGTCAAATCCTGGATCCTATATTGTTTTTTACCAAGGGTGGTAAAATCAATGGTCACCGAAGTAAGGAGGTATGGTAGGACTCGCTGACCATTCGATGACAGCCAATTTATTTGATACCCCGCGTGGTAGTCAAATCCTGGATCCTATATTATTTTTTACCAAGGGTGGTAAAATCAATGGTCACCGAAGTAAGGAGGTATGGTAGGACTCGCTGGCCATTCGATGGTAGCCAATTTATTTGATACCCCGCGTGGTAGTCAAATCCTGGATCCTATATTATTTTTTTTACTAAGGGTGGTGAAAACAATGGTCACTGAAGCAATCAAATCCTATGGTCCTTATATACTTGTTCTACCCCGAGTGGTAAACAAGATCTTAATGGTGCAAGGAGGATCAGCCGAATTTACCTCACACATGACCTGTCTCACACTTCGAAAACGATAAGTATACTTTACTTCATTTTTTACAAGTGATAAGTTCAGTTCAGTTCATTCAGTTCATTTCATTTCTTAATTTAACTGCTATACACCTTATCTGATTTACAGATTAAGTTAATTCATTTAAGGCAATTGATACTGAATTATTGACAAGACACGAAATAAACAGAAATCACGTTAATGCAAATTAAAATTAAAATTAAACACTTAAACAAATCCATTCAAATTTATTTACAACATTCGTGCACAAAATTTTAAAAGTCAAAAGCGACCCGATCATGTCTATACATCATTTTCGAAGTCAAGCAGGGCCGGATCTAATTGGGCTGCCACCAGCTTTTCCTTGCCTCGGCCTCGGCAATCTTCGAATCCTTCATAGTACACTTTCATGATCTCTGCACCAAGCTCATCAGAAGTCCGATAGTCCTCCCGAATCTGCTTGAGCACTTCTTCAGTCAGAGGAAAGCCTCGTTCCTGAAGGGCCTTAACCTTACTACGAAGTTTACGGCGCTTAGCCCTGTGGGCCTTCCTATCAGCCCGAGCCTGTGCATGAACTTCGCCAAGTTGCGTCGCCAGATCCCGATGTGCCGCGGTGATCTCTTCATTCTTACTCTTCAGAACTTCGGTCTCTGCAGCGAAGCGGACATTCATATTCTTTAATTTCTGCTCGCTGACCTTTGTCGTCTTCAGTTCTTCCCTGACTAAGGTCAGCACCTCACGAGTTTCCCTCAGATCATCTCTATTTTGAGCCAATTCTCTCTGAAGGTCCTTGTTGGCACGAAAAATGGATTCATGTTCAGCTCTTTCCCGAGTTAACGTGGCCTTCAGCAGGTTAATCTCCCTCTTCATGGTTTCCTCATCAGATTCAGCATTCATTTGTCTAGGACGTAAACGCCCGAAGACTGCATTCGCCTGCACACATTCGACAGTACCTAATCAGCTTCAGATAATTAGACAAGAAAAAGAATATTTAACCAAGAGAATTGCAATTTACCTTTGCCAGATAACTCATGCCTTCATCAAGAAAGTTACCGTTCGTATGATCAACGAATCGATGATCGTCATTTTCCCGAACGAAAGCATCAAAAAGTTGGAAGGGGAAGTTGGAATTATACCGAGGCCATAGAGTCGGCGCCCCAGTGGCTTCATCATGAAATGTTCTTAATGAAGGCCCTGAAGGGGGAGGCACGGTCTGATCACGAACAGGAGAGGGATCCATGTAGACATTTTCAGTAGAAGAAGACTGAGCTGGAGTAGAATCTTGAACTAATACAGAAATAGATCCCAAGATTGGGTGACCATCGGAGGGTTGTTTCCTTCTCCGAGAAGGGGTTGCAGTGTCATCAATTGGCCTTTCTTCATTCGCCGTTTGAGTGCTCACTGGGATTGCTGGAGGGAGAACCTTTGGAAGGGGTACCGTAAGCTCTTCGGCGGTTAAGGGGATGACATTGGTCTTCCGCTTCTTGATTTGAATAGCCTGTCTGCGATCGTCAGCAGGAAGATCGAGTAGGCTCCTTTGAACTGATGTAAATTTGACAACCGGTGCCGTTGGGACAGCAGCCGGTG
The DNA here is from genome assembly GCA_016801055.1 of Panax notoginseng. NCBI lineage: Eukaryota > Viridiplantae > Streptophyta > Magnoliopsida > Apiales > Araliaceae > Panax > Panax notoginseng. The sequence goes on along the minus strand of CM029018.1, from coordinate 206,765,191 downwards.
GTGTTGGGTCAGCAGCCGGTGGAGTTGGCTCGGTGACTGGCGGTAGTGGGTCAGCGGTGGATGATGGATCAACAAATGGCGGCACTAATTCAACTGTTGGTGATGTTGGACGGACAGGTGGGGGTGTCGGGGTGATATATGGCTCAGATTCAGAAAAGCCTTCAGAATCGGATGGTAGAGAGATCGGTTTGGGCTTTCGGGCAGCATGCTTTCTTCTTCGAGGTTTGAGTTGTATTTCTGGAAGGACGGGCTCTTCGACTTCTGGCTCAGCGGTCCGGGATACAACGTTGGTTCGAGGCGCTTCAGTGGGCGGTGCCCCAGCAGAAGGTTTGAATTGGGAAGAAGCCTTCGGTTGTGAAGATCCAGCACCCACCCTTGTAGATTTTCTAACTACATCGTCTTCGGGTGGAATTTCCTGATGGGAGGAGTCGGCAGTGGCTTCTATGGATTTGCTGGCAATAAAATCCTCCAACTCCCTCACCTCCGAAGACGATGGTCTGATCAAAGTCACTACAGAAAATTAGCAGTTTTATGTCATAATCTACACCACGACAAATTTCAAAATAAGGATAAAATAAGTCCATACTTACATTTGTGGTCATATAACCACGCCTGCTTCGACAGAATTCCATATTTCCACTCGTCCTTCGGGAATTTGTCAAAAAGTTTTATCATCTCGGCTTCACGTTCTTCGGAAATGTCTCCGAAGTCAGTAGAGGTCTTCTCATCAACGGTCCAGTTCAGTAAAGAGGTAATTTCAGGCCCCTTGACGAAAAACCACCTCTCGTGCCACCCTCTATTACTCGAAGGAGTGTTTACCAACGAACGCCTCTCGAACTTCTCCCCCGTTCTTGAAGATTGCTTACTTACAGTCCTGAACCCTTTCTCCCTAGATTGGCCGATCTTGTACACGGTAAAGAAGAAGTCAAGTGTAGGTTCGACGCCCAGCTCTTGGCAAAAGGCTATGAATGCCAGGATATGAATATAAGAATTCGGCATTAGTTGGGCAAACCCGACACCCAAAAATCCTAAAATAGTCACTATGAAGGCATGAAGAGGGAATTGCACCCCTTTCTCCAAGATGGTCGTTGTAACTGCCATCCATCCCTCGGGGCGCTGGTACATCCGTTCTTCAGGTCTGGGAGCCCTCACCAAATGGGTGTCTGGGATATGACAGCGAGCTCGAACCTTCTTCAGCTCCATTTCAGTAACAATTGAGGGCGTATTGGCGTGGGGGAAACGTTCCTTATTTATGAAAAATTCGGAGGGAGCAGGAGAGGTTTTCGGAGGTGGTCTCTTGTCGGATTTCTTGACTGGAGGATTAGAGCTTGAGGTCTCTTTGCCAGGGTTAGGGTTAGGTGGAACGGTTGTTACTGGAATCGCTCGGATTGGAAAGCCTCGTTCCGAATCTTGAGAAGTCATTGTTAATGATTCACAGAGAGAAGGAAGAAAGCTTAGAAGGGAGGAGGAGAGCTCGAAAGTCCGAAAATTCGAATTGGTAGGTAAAACTGTCAATTTTGGTAAAGTTTTCTTTTTATACTGACGGTTACACAGCAATCGAGGGCGGCTCATTAATTTGACAGTCATTATTACGAATTTGAAAGGTTACGTCCGGTTTAAGCTTTAGATATTTAGCCCTTTGGACTTTCCTTTTGGATTTTCAGTTTTAATCCATCTTTTCAGTCTGTTTTCGCCCTTCACCAGATGGACATTGGTAAGTTATTTTTGGGGCCTATGTCAACCCTGTTGGATCTCATGACATCTTGGGCCGCTTATAGTTCTTCATTAAATATTATATTTAATAAAAAACTAGGAGGCAATATTGGGTCATGATATTTCCTTTATTGGGCCAGACAGATTAGGCCCATCTATTTAATTAGCCTAGTGGGCCTTTACTATTAAGTCTTATAATCATTGGGCTTAACCTTTACCCTGTCTTTATTGCATCTCCTTAACATTGGGCTGGGTCAAGCGGCCGGTCCATAAAATCTTTTAGTATCTAAGATTTTGACTGGTAATGATAAAAAAAGAGAGCAGTTGACCCAAAGTCTGCAGATCATTAATGTGGATGGGATTTTATCCGGCCGGCGGCAGAAACAGTGGGAAAAAGGTGACAACCTGCATGCAGTCGGCTGAGACGAGAGTGCACTGGGGGACGGTGTCATATCAGGGTTGGTGGCACAAAAAATCGAGCATGAGAGTATAACCGGGCAAGGAAGTCTTCTAGAAAAAGGTACGCATACACTTTTCATCTGGCTCGACACACTAGACATTTTTACATCCTCCATTGTTAAACCTTGAACGCCTGTATTGACTCTCACACCGGAGCTATCCCCCGACGGTCCAGCCGTCAAGCTTTTGGTGTTGATCGTGTTTACTGTGCAGGATTAGGACGTCTTACGTGATTGGGACGTCATCAAAGATCTTGGTGTTAACAAGACAAAAAATAGAAAAGTCTAATGGTGGAACAGAATTGGAGGCAAGACAGAGGTGGGATTATATTATGTTATTCTAATGAGCAAGTTCAGAGGAAGATAAATGAAATGAAGGGCAAGAAATTGATCAGCAGCTTCCTGACAGCACCATGTATGTATTAAATATGATTCTCTCTTCACCCTGTCACCTTAAATTGGATCTTATGTGAGAACACGACATTAAGAAAGAAGTTGTAGATTTCTCCTTTGTGCCATCATCTGAGATATTAAAAATGATAGGAATATAATGAATATTTAATGGGAGTTGGACAAGTAAACAACATTATGGTACCATGCTAGTAGTATAAAATATGACCCAAAGAGTGAATTATAACTCTGTCCAAACGATAGTAAGGTAGTGTTTGATAAGGTATTAATACCTCTTAACAGGTTTGCCTTTGAATCGGTAAGAGGCAAAACTTATTTGATAAAAAAATTATTGTCTCTTAATGCCTCTTAATCGGTAAGATTCAAAAACAATTCTAAACCATTAAGAGCTCCCTCTTACCGGTTTTTAGTTTTTTGGGGACAAAAATAACCTCATCTATATTACAATATCCCACTTCTGTCCACTGAATCCTATTACCTCTCCCATTTTTTTCATTTCTATAAGCCACTCTTCCTTCACCTCCGAAGCTACAGGTGCGATCTGTGTTAAATTCATTATTTATTAATATATATGATCTAAATATGTAATCGATTGATGAATTGAGCTGCTGTAATCGATTGCTGAATTGAGTCTCAATTGCTAAAGATGTTGAGGCTGAAGCGACTGACTTCTCTCAGACCTGCAATTACTGTGAATTCAAGAGTTTTCTTCACAGATGAAGAAGACAAGCTGAAGCTTTTCTCTCTCATCCCTTCACACCATCCTTCCCACTTGATTTCCAATCGGTTCTTCGATTTTTACCAGGTTTTTCAATCTTCCCTTTTCCTATTCTGTTTGGATCCCAAGTTAATAAAGGAATTTAAACACAAAACCTGTAAATGTATAAGACAAACAACACTAAATGATTGCCCAAGTTGAGCATTGACACCGCATAGAAGATACTCCTTCCTCCGTTCCACAAAAAGTGTCCCCTTTCTAAAATTTACTGAATGTTTAGTGTTGTGTTTAGTATTGGTGGTATTGTGACGCCCCCAAAATTAGGTATACATCACCCATCTTGGGTCGTCAGATACATGGTACAGAATTCAAATACAACTTAATAATACAACTGTCGTGTACAATATGACAAAACATAAACTGTGAGTTTGAATACAAATATTGTCTACTAGAGAGTATCCATACTTAAAAGGAGTCCTCATTACATTTATTAACACACTATTACATAGAATAGTGAGGACTACTAACTAATACTATCATTCGGACCATCACTCCATTCCCCGACTTGCCCCAGCTACGTTCTCATTTCCTGAAGAGAACAGTGAAAGAAAGGGTGAGCTCAACTAGCCCAGTAAGAAATATTATGACTAAGATAATGCAGAATATATTATCATTAGCCTTCAACAATGTTAAACTGATAAAATATAATAGACATCAAGTTTAACTGCAGCGGAACAAGCAATCCATTAAAAGAGTCAAGTAGAAAATAAATTCTACTATCTTTTATGATTTAAAAGGTTTTTTAACACTGTTATCGCTGTGACTCAACTAAATAAAATAATCCACATCATCGAATCACCCCTACACTACGGCCAAGAATATTCGTGTATTCATTAATGGTCATGATCATGCCAACAACTGTCCATCAATGCACTACGGGCCAATGAGGACTTTTACCACATCATTTGTAACATTACGGTCATGATTATACCGAATAATCCCTGGTCATAATCATACCAAGTCCATCTATGCACTATAGGCCACAGATGACTTTCAACATTTTATAAACATGAGGATGATGACAATGATATAAGAATTCAATAAAACAAGTTCAAAAATTAATTTATCCAAGAATTAACAACGTCCAAATTGTCAACATGATACTGCTTTGCGGAGTAAAATTCAAGAATGCTTAGAAGAATATTTTCATGAAAAGATACTGGATGAACCGCAATTATCAAGGATATTCCACTAATTTCATGGAGTATAGAAATTAAAACTTCACCAACTGAATATAATAAAGAATGGAATAATAAAAGAAATCACCATGCATGCGATAGACCGCACAGACAGGTTATTCCAACAGAATAATAAATAAATGGAACCAGGTCCGGCTTAAAACGCACAGACATGATATTCCAACAGAATAATAATAAAGACGGAACCAGGTCCGTGTAAAACACACAGACAGGATGTTCCAACAGAATAATAATAAAGACGGAACCAGGTCTGGTGTAAAACACACAGACAGGATGTTCCAACAGAATAATAATAAAAATAGAATCAGGTCCGGTGTAAAACACACAGACAGGATGTTCCAACAGAATAATAGAAGAATGTCACCAAGTATAGGGTAGACCGCGTATACAGCTTATTCCAACAGAATAATAAGAAATGGAATAACAACAGTTCTATTCATGAATAAAAAAGAATAACACCCCTTACCGTTTTAAAGAAGAACTGAAATAAGGAAGTAGTGAAGTAGCAGAATACTTTTTTTTTCTCTCTCTATAGTTTCTCTCTCTAGAGTTCAGTGAATTCGTAAGAAATAATGAAGGAATGAGATGCTATTTATAGAAAAATGAAATGCATAGTAACTAATCCATGAACGGTCCAGATTGATTACTTTAATCTGACGGTCATATTTAAAGAAAAATCTTTTAAATAAAATAAAATATATTCTATTTATAGAATAACTTTAATAAAGTATTCTGTTTTATATAAAAAGATGTTTCTGTTTATTACGTTAATAATACGAATAAAACAAAACTTCATTATCGCTAAATAATTCATATTATTAACTGACAATAATTGAATCAAACTGAGTGACTTCTCACATAAGCATTAATAATCAATACCGTGTGTTACTATGTAACCATACGTATTACTGTACTTTTACTACCGAGTAGTTCAATAGTAACAATGGTAAAACTTCCGCCGTTATTTTTAATAAAATATTTTTGTCGTTTTCTCAATCTGACAATAATTCCGTTGTGGGGTCCACCAATAATTGTGCGTTGTACGAATATTCCTTGTTAAAACGAATATTTCCCGACCAATCGAATATTATATAACGACTTGCGTACTTTGTAAAATTTATAAATATTACCCACAACTATAACATTATATCAAATTAACTCCATAATATTCAAAAATGATATTTATAGAAAATTCATCTTTATTTATAAAAGTTGGGGTCTTACAACCTCCACTTCTTATGAAATTTTTCCCTCGAAATTAGGGTACATACCTGGTATGTCGAAGAGGTAAGGATACCTTAATTTCATTTCAGATTCTAATTCCCAAGTCATTTCCTCAACTGTGAGACCCCAGATTTTATGAATAAATATTTAATATTCTCGAAATATTTTTTTTTTATATTATGGCATGGATTTGATATAATGTTATAGTTGTGGGTAGTATTTATAAATTTTACAAAGTATGCAAGTTGTCATATTATATTCGATTGGTCAGGGAATATTCTTTGTGTCGGAGAATATTCGTACGATGGCACAATCATTGGTGGACCCCACAA
>CM029018.1:206360375-206758976 GCA_016801055.1 Panax notoginseng | reverse complement strand
CCTGCAGTAAGAATATTTTCAAGTACCTTTTAATTTCTGGGTTTGCTTTTTACAGATTTAATTTTACCGAATCATGTGAGGGCGATCATCAGATGAGAGAGAGAGTTTAGATTAATTGATCAAGCCATATCCATAACAGTTTAATCAAACTCATTCTCCGCCGCCGGCATCGAACACCAAAGGTATGCCAAAATTCAATCCACTTTTTACTTTTTTGTATTACTACTTTGAGTGAAATGATTTTAAAGAGCTTAAGCATTATAACTTAATTCATTTGATGAAATTCCTGTTTGATGATTTTTGTTACATGGAATTTCTGTTGTAAGACAACTTATGAAATCAAAAGCATTTCAAATATTTTTTTTTCATGAATACACTGAATTGTTTAATTAGTTTCTATGTCATCCAAATTAGCTTCTGTTTTCTCCTCAAACTCAAGTATCATCTATTTTTTGGGTTTTTATTAGAAATTAAGAGAATTCATTTTTTATGTATCAAAATTTGTATTTTATTATTTTTGGGTTTTTAGTATCTACTTCTTTTTTTCCAGTATATTTTTTTGTCAATCAAACAGTAAGGGTGATTGTTTACAAAATCTGGTAAAAAAAATTATCAGAGAAATTTGGATTTTTATTAGAAATTAAGAGAATTCATTTTTGATTTATCAAAATTTATGTTTTATTGTTCTTGGGTTTTTAGTATCTACTTCTCTTTTTTCAGTATATTCTTTGTCAATCAAACAATAATTTATGAGTTTTGTATGTTTGTTTTGATGTAATTGTGGGATAAATTTGGTATTTCTAATGGAGTGTTCTTTTGAATGTATATTAATATTTGGATTTTCTATTAATATTGCTTTTATTTAGAGATTAAAGTCTATTTATTTTTTTGATTTGTAGTACTATCCTCCTGTGTTCACAGAAAAAGAAATTGATTGCCACTAGTACAAAGTTATAAACATTTATGTGGATTTGTTTCATTCATTTATTTTTTGATTCTTCAATTCCCTTTGAAACGTTGATGAAGACCGAGTTTTTCGTCCTGTGTTCCACCCGTTGAGTTTGGTTCATTTTCGTCCGTCCTTACTAAGTTTGACAACCGAATTGCTTTGCTTTCTCCCTCTTATCCCTCTCTCCTTTCAATTCCACACCCAAGTATTAAATCGTTCCACTTCTCCATCAATTCCCCACCCAAGCGTTAATCTTTCACTTTTCCTTATCTCAAAATCAATCATCTCTTTCCTCCGCAATCAAGAAGAAGAATGAAGATCGAAGAAGTGCACAGTTCAATTCCAAGTTTATAAAGATTTCGGGTACACGAAAATTGAACTTCTAGAATTACTCAATTTCTCCCTCTAAATCTATACGTAATTTTATATCTATTTAAATTGATCATTGAATGGATATTTTGGGTGTGTGAATTAAAACTGTGATTCTGCCAAACTAACGCATTCTATACCAAAATTGGTTCAAGCAATAACGGGTTCAATCGCTTTTCGACGTTCAATTTAACACTTCTGACTGGTGTAGAAAGTACTAATTTTCAGTCACAATTCATATTTTGTTCAACTTTTCTACTGTTTACTTATAATCCATATGTTCCTTCAAGAAATATAGCGTTGCACAATAAAAGTCATCGTACTATAAAATGACGACAACTCTCAAGTGTATCATAAATATTTCTCAACTACTATTAAACTAAAAACTATTTTAATGATAAATGTTGAACCAAACTACATCCTTAAATGTGGAACAAAGGAAGTATTTTAAATTGATTGGTGTACATTTAAATTTCTGTACTATGCACATAAGTTCGTGAGTTCAATAATCTATACTCCTTTTAATTTATAAGGCAATACTTCATTTAGGTAGATTTCTGGAAGAATTTATGCTTTGTTCCATATACAAATGGTTAATATATGCACAATGACATTCCTTTGAAAACATGTATAGTATATGTCATTGTTTTCCTTATTAGTATTGCTATTATTATAGAATTTGGAGTATTGTCCTTATTAGTATTGCTATTATTATAGAATTTGGAGTATTTAATGTCATTTGCTTTGTAGTTCATCTGAAACATGAATTAAATATATTGGATTAAACATGAATTTGGAGTATTTAATGTCATTTTGAAATTATTATGCCACATGCTGAAATTCATGTGAGATTGGATTAAGTATTCTTATACTGTGTTGTATGGGTTAATTAAATATATTGCTTGAATTGTTTTTTTTATTCATATGTTAGTTAACTTAGTTCTTCAATTGACGCTTGCGTCTCAATACTGAGTCAATTCTAATCAAATAAAAAACCTTTTTGTTTTTATCTTCTCACTCCCCGTTTCTCTCCTCTACCTCTCTATATTCACGATATTTTTACAATCCTAAACTCCAATTTTTCTCTTTACTGAAACCCCAACCTTATATCTTCCATGCGCTCAATTTTACGACCATCCCCTAAGATTTTGTTTTTCGTTCAACTATGTAATACGAATTTGTCTAGACTCTGTGAAGTTTTTTGAATAGCGAATGAGATTATAGGTTTGGGATAACAAAGCATTGGCTAAATTAAATTAGAGAGACGAAGATTCTGCCAAAAATGAATCATAACAAATAATCACTAAGCTTGGTACAATTCTAAAATTGTTTTTTGGTTAGTATGCATCGAGTTAGCCTTCGTATCATCTCCATAGCGAAAGAAACAATCATATGATGACCCATTCTCTGTGGTTCTGTGCTGCAATTTCTGAGGAATAAAATGGGGATTGAGTCGAAGATGAGTAAGTAATTTATGCCTTTCTATTATTTTACTTTGATGGGTATGTAAAATGGGGATCGAGTCGAAGATGAGTAAGTAATTCATTGGGGATTTATGTTGTTTAGGAATTTGGACAATAGCGTGAAATTAAATACAAAAATATAGTTCAATTATATAAAGGCATAAAAGAAAGTGTATTTCCTAACATTCTTTACAACATGTTTCTTATTAGCGAGTACCCATAATCAATCTTTGCTTTTTAATTTGATTTGTAAATTTGTCGTTATTTCTTCTTTGTTGTTAATTAGGGGACTATGTTTTTGTTTTAAGACTGTTTTTTTTGTTAAAATATTGTGAAACTTCAAAAGGTACTTAATTCTGAAATGTAGTGAATGTTGTATGAATGTCCTCATTTGCTCTTCCAACTATTTAGTTTCAGAAGTTTGGTTCAACCTAAAGTGAATTTTTGTTTTTCTGAAATGGTTAACTATTGGTACATAGTTTGTGTCTTTGAGTCTATATGTTTTTATACCTTCATGTTTAATACTTCACCTGTTTGAGACGTTTTTAAATTCAAAATTAACATAGATACATTTAATTTTAATAATTGCAATGATGAAATATTGTTAACTATCTAAAAGACTAAAAGTACTATTAATTATAAGATTTACAATTTCGTATTAGTGAATCATAACAATTTTCAGTTTACTTATATCAATCTAAATCATTCCCCCCCACTACATACACGTGTGCGCTCATTTGTTTTTTAAGATAATTCAGGGTAAAGTAATGGGTTTTAAGTTTCGGATTTACAATTGTTTTATTTTGCCTCACATATTGCGATAATTTTTATATTTCAAATATTTTCAGGTATACATCGAAAGATACTTGGTGTAAGCTGTAAATAATACGAAGTTGTTTCTCTATTTTTTGCATGTATTTATTTTTTGTGTTCCATCTTTTGTAAAGTTAACTAATTATACATTGTTATGATGATTTTGGGTATGGAATAATGGTTGTTTTGGTAGTTTGGATATTTATTGATGATTGTAATTTTTGTAGACAAGTTTAGATTTTTCTGAATGTCTATTTTTAAAGAAAATTCTGCCGAAATTTCTAAAAATTAGTAGCGACTAGATTGATGTTTTGGTAGTTGTATATGTGTTGATGATTGAATATGTATTAATTATTGTGGTGGTGTGGTGAATTATGATAATAGTTATGTCTGATTGTAAATTATTTTAAGTTGCAAAGAGTTTTTAAGTAATGTAGTACTTTTTTGAATTTTAATCTAATTTTTTGTTTTGTTGTGCCTTCAGGCACGGGTTATCACTAGTACTTGATTAAAACTAATCAGTAGTGTTGAAATTGGGGGTAAACCTGGCCGGCCGGCTCCCCAAGTCAACACCCATTATTTCTACCAACATATTATCCCCTCTCAAAGTTTACACCATTAATAGTGAGCTCAATTTTGTCATCTGGCTCGAGAAAACAAAAAGGTCTACCAATTTGGGTCTGCTAAAAATGGTCAAAGATTAAGACCGATAAGAATGGCTCAATTCTTGAGATAATTCCTGTCCTTAGATCATCTAAATGGTGTACGTATCAACAAAACAAGACTTGACAACCTCTTTTATCACAACCAAGACAACGACACGCATTGCATTTGGTGCCTCTGTATCATACCTACTCAATCACAGTAAGTACATCACAACAGTCCGCCCAAACTTCTCTTCAATTTCTTTAGGGGTTTCTATCTGGAAAATGTGACGATGAAAAGAATAAGTTATCAAGAAATTTCTAGAGAATTCAAACAAGGAAAAAGATCCACCTTTTAGAGATATAGATCCTACTACTTACCGCATTTAGAGCCTTGAAAAGGGCTTTAACTGTGTTATGGGGATTCCTTGAGCCAACAACCTGGATAAAAGTTGAGGTTAGAAACAAGAGCATAATTTTAAGAAACACCTTTTGCAACAAGGGTGGGGGTGGGGATTCCTTCAGCTCGCTTACCTTAGATTTCACATTTCTAAAACCAGCTAGATGTAATATAGTTTGGACATGTCTGCCTGCTGACATTCCTGATTGAGTTGGGCCAGGCCAAAGATACACCTGAGGAAATAAATATACAAGTTGAAGGTTGAGTGGACAGGCTATTGTTGTGCCAAGATAAAGATTTTGGTGGGGAGAGGCATTTAGGAAAGAGAGGAAACTAGATAAATGATTAGACACCTTGGTTTTCTTATATGATGCTTGAATTGCATGTGCAATTGTGTGCTCCTCGTGACGCTCTACATAATGGAGATTCTGAAAGCATTTCTCGCGTGCCTGTCACAGAATCAATCAGTAAACAAAGATAACATAGCACGCAACTGAAACAAATGTAGATATAATAATATGCACACAGCCTTTTAGAAGTGGAATCCTAAAATTTGATCAACATCACCGAGGACTTCAATGGGAATCCTCCTCCTCTTGAGATATTAAGGGAAATTATATTATAGACTGATTTGCACGCAGATGCCTCTCAACTCTTTTGTGACCAACTACTAATTTGACAATGATGCAACAAAAGGACAAAATATATATACAGTGATATCCAATTATTTATTTTACAAACATGTAAGGTTATTAACACAACGAAAACCACCAAATGGATAGACAGGTCTATTAAGATGGTAAAAGGGGAAATGAGATACTACTGTAGATTCGTAAATCAGTAGCGTATTTCTAGAAAAGATTATCATGTTTGAAAATCACCAAAAAAGAAAGAAAAAAAAGAGAGCCTGCTGAAGTAATACACTGTTCTGCTTCTTCGTACTTCAATCTAGTTAGTTCAAATACGCGGAAACATTATGGTTCCCTTTGTTGAATCACACACTTAAACTATCCATAAGTCATAAAATACATAGATTGCAAATGACACTAGCACCTTCCTGAATTATAGTGTGCGTGTGTATATATAAAATACCGGAAACTGCCATGCTGTCATTCACACTACTAGAAACAAGGGAAAATGATTTTCCAAAAAAAATGGCAATAGTACAGTTTTTCACCAAGTTGGACAGACAAAATTAAAAACTTGATGAAGAAATAGAATTTGAGAATATAAAGATGTAGTATCCGCTTAGAGAGAAATTAAGGATCGTGGTAAATTAGAATATACATAAAATATCTAAGATGTTATATAGAGATCAACAGAGTCCAAAATTTGAAGAGAAGATTACCCTGCATACTGGATTCTTATCATCTGAACATAAACAAGGCCAGCAGAGCCAACGAATTATATGAAAAGCACAAATCCTAAATAGCATGATCAACTGAGATACATCACGACAATACCTTCTGAATGGCAACATTAATTGTTGATGCTTTTGCTTTTGCAAAACCAATAACACCATGATAGTTACCACATGCTACTATAGCAGTGTAGCTTTTTAGTTGTCCTCCCTACAGCAGAAATAAATTTAAATCATGACCATATTATTTGATCAATAAATGGAAAGTCCCAAAGAGTCGTAAGTATTACCTTCGTTACTTTAACAGTTCGATTGACATCAATCATTTTCTCATCAAAACCCTTCCAGTATCAAACAACAGTCATCGTTACAATATTGATGATAAATATGCACACTAGTACATAGCAAGAAATAAACAAAAATGACGACACACATATATTTGGAAGTAAATGACAATATAACAGATATGGCTGCAGAAGTAAATATCACAAAAGGTCAGCAAATAAAAGTAAAAAGCACTAGAAAGAGAAAACCAAAAGGTCAACCAAACAGGACATAAAGGGAAAATGAAAAAAATAATAACTGGGGCAGAAGAAATCAAAACACACTTGTCAATAAACAGACAGCCATGAAATTGGCCTTAAAGGTAACAAGTTAGCTTTTATCACTTCAGAATGTAAAACCTCTCTACAGGAGCATCAAGTGGTTTAGATGAAAATGTTAAAAAAAATATTATACAACTTCATCTCATTGTCCATGGACCAACTCCAATATCTACACAAATGAACTTCTCTATTTCATCTCATCATCCTTCAACAAAGCACTAAGTTAACATCCAACTTCCAGAAGCCACATAATCTGCATCATTAAGCTTGATGGGTACATGTCCACATAATTTGACTGCTATCTAGCGATCATCAGGCAATCCAAAATAACTTCCCCACTTCATCTATCGACATCATTTTCATTAGCATTCTCCTTTCAGACTTCCTTCCCTTATCCATTAAATGGTCAAAAGATAATAATGACCATTCAAGTAACCACATACCAGTAATACATGACCAGCTATCTCAATTAATTTGAAACCTCCTCTATAGTTCTGTGCATGTAGTCTATTAGATTTCTCCCAAGTTACAAGAATGATTTCCAGCGAATTTAACAACCCTCTACCAACATAAACAGCCATCTAACCATTAGCTACGATATTGTAACCATGGCTTTCAGTGATGGGAATTAAACTTGGATGAAACATGAAGTGACAAAAAGCAATTTACCTAATTAAAAGAAGCTTTTCTTAAACATCATTCACACACAAATAAGTTGATAAGCTTACCCTTGCAGACATCTATATAAATTCCTTGTGAATACGTCATATAGAAAACTCAGGTACTCTTACACACATAAGAGGATGGTTAAGATTTTAATGATTGAAAATAATTTATGAGAATATAGTGGTAAAAACATAATTCATAGTGCCCACCATATTATCTAATAAGTATGAATACAAACATATCAAATAAATATCATCAAGCATTACTTCTAGATGAGAATCATGGAAGAGACCACAAACCCGAAAGGATGAAGTTGATGAATTTACTTACTATCCTGTAAAGAGGCCTTCTCTTCTTCTCAGTCAAGGAGCTTCTCTCTTCGGCAAGATCTTTAATCTCCCCCTCAAGTACCTTACCTTTCCTCCCGAAAGTATGACCCAACTGCCCTAACTTCTCTTCGAGAAGCTTATCAATAGCATTAAGCTTCTCTAACAGTTTATCATCCCTCTCTTTCATGTCATCAAACATCATGTCGTCATCGTCGCCATCCAAACCTGCCCCTTGTTGTTCCTTTTCAGATTCGGAATCTTCATGGTCACTCTCATGCCGTTGGGGGCCTTGGGGGCCCCCCTGTTCGGTCTGGAAGACACCATAATTGGCGGGATTATTGGGATCATAAGCTTCCTTCCACTCCACTAACCGAATTGCCCTATTTAGCTTGTGTTGGAGAAGGAATTTGTCCTTCCCAGTCGCCTCTTTCAGTCGGTTCATCAACTCGCCAATTACTCTATACTCAAGGCGAGGATGAAAATGTTTTTTCTCAAATTCGTGAATTCTATTCATCCACTTAAAAGCATCATCAAACGTCTCTGCCCAGATAATAAATTAATCAGTCATGTCAAAATTAACTGCATTTATAATTCATGAACTGTGTAATAAATAACTGGATTAATTCTACATTTTTAAAGCCAAAAAGATTGAATTTTTCCACGGAATAAGAAAGTGAAATGTTAAGTCAGCAAATTACCGGAGACATCGAAGTTCTTGAGCAGCTCTTTAAAGCGCTTGAACTTCTTCTCGAACTCGTCCCCGCGTTTCTGAATAGCCTCCGAGGAGAATCTCTCGTCATCTTCATCACTATCAGAGTCAGTGGGCTCTTCGTACCTCATGAGATTTCTGCCGCCAGGGTCCTTGAGATTCTCCATTGCAATCTGCTTTTCAAGCTTTTCGATAAGTGGGCCGACGCCCATGTAATCCTCTTCGTCCTCAGCGTCAATGTCGGCGGTGTCTAGTCCCTTTTTTATCCTCTCCTCTCTCTCCCTCTGCTTCTCTAGCTCCACCTGCAGCAAAAGCCTCGTGGCCGGGTTTTCGTCCGAGAAGAATCGGGTCCCAGAGAGGCCGCATTGGGAATTGGGAGACGGTAGGTTTTGGAAATGACGAGGGTTAGCAGTAATTGATCTTGGAATCGAAGAAGAAACGGAGAATGATCTGGAGGAGCTATTGACGAAACGAATTTGGGTTTGAATGAGACGTGACCATGCTGATACTCGAGATTTGCTCATTGCTGTTGCTGCTGCATCGTCAATCAAACCAAGATTTTCATAAACCCTGATATCAAATTTATTATAGTGCATACATATTGTATTTATATAGTAAGAAGGAAGTATGAGACTGGGAAATGTGGATTAAAAGTGGGTCTTTGAGAGAGGAGGCGGCTAATCTAGGCTAGGGTTCTGGGTTTTTATTTTGGAACGAGTCTGCTATCACATACCTCGCATAAATGTATATTGCCCACTTAAATAAGTCGTGAGCTATGTCAATATACATGTGAGAGGTCGGTAAATTATTATTTATTTTGTCATGCCGGTCGGGTTAAGATTTCCCGACCCGCCACTAACACCTTGTTTGTGACATTTATTTAATTATTTAAATAAAAGAAAAAAAAATTCCTTAGAATAAAACCCATTCTATTCAGCAAAACTATATTTTTCACCACTAAACTTGGCACGTTTTACTTAATACATCATTGAACTTTTAATTTTTTGAATTACATCACTAAACTAATTATTATTTTACAATTAAGTCATTCCGTTAAAAAATATTGACAGACGTTAAATAATTGCTGACATGGCGCTGACTTGACAAAAAAATAAAAAAAAATGCTGACGTGACAAAAAAAAACATAATACTCATTTTAAAATTTTAAAAATAACAAAAACATAATAAAATAAAACAAATTTTATTAAAAAATATAATTTTTAATAAAAAACTGATTTTTTTAATAAATATAATTTTTTTAAAAAAAATATTTTTTTTTAAAAGACGGAACTTTTAAAAAAAACATAATTCTTTTAAAAAAAACAGATTTTTTTTTAAAAAAGCAGAATTTTAAAAAACATAATTTTTTCTAAAAAATAGATTTTTTTAAAAAAACATAAATTTTTTTAAAAACGGAATTTTTTTAAACAACGTATTTTTTAAAAAAACATTATTTTTTTTAAAAAACAGAACTTTTTAAAAAAATATTTTTTTTTTTTTAAAACAGAATTTTTTACAAAAAACAGAATTTTTTTCAAAACGTAATTTTTTAAAAATACGTAAATTTATTAAAAAACGTCATTTTTTTCAAAAAACAGATTTTTTTAAAAACATAATTTTTTTAAAAAAGCATAATTTTTTCATAAATTAAAAAAATCTGTTTTTTTTTTAAAAATTACGTTTAAAATCCGGTTTTTTTTAAAGTCTGTTTTTTAAATTTTTTTTTTAAAAATTTGTGTTTTTTTAAAAAAATTATGCTTTTTAAAAATCTGTTTTTTAAAAAAAAATCTGATTTTTAAAAAAAATTATGAATTGTGCTTTCTAAAAGGAATGATATTAAATTTTAAAATGAATTGTGCATCAAATTTAATATCAACTTGATAAAAAAAACAGCTTTTTTTTAAAAACATAATTTTTTTAAAAACGTATTTTTGTAAAACATAATTTTTTTTAAAAAACAGAACTTTTTAAAAAAAAATATAATTTTTTTTATAAAACAGATTTTTTTTAAAAAACAGATTTTTTTAAAACATAATATTTTAAAAAAACGGATTTTAAAATTTTATGTTAAAATTATGCTTTTTAAAAAATTTATGTGTTTAAAAAAAATCTATTTTTTGAAAAAAATGACATTTTTTAATAAATTTACGTATTTTAAAAAAAATACGTTTTGAAAAAAAAACTGTTTTTTGAAAAAAAAACTGTTTTTTGAAAAAAAATCTGTTTTTTAAAAAGTTCCGTTTTTTTAAAAAAATTATGTTTTTTATAAAAAAGTACGTTGTTTAAAAAAATTACGTTTTTAAAAAATTTTATGTTTTTTTTAAAAAATCTACTTTTTAAAAAAAAATTATGTTTTTTAAAAATCTTTTTTTTTTAAAAAAATCTGTATTTTGAAAAGAATTATGTTTTTTTTAAAAAGTTACGCTTTTTTAAAAAAAATCTGTATTTTGAAAAGAATTATATTTTTTTTGCCACGTCAGCATTTTTTTTAATTTTTTTGTCAAGTCAGCGCCATGTCAGCAATTATTTAACGTCTGTCAATATTTTTTAACGGAATGACTTAATTGTAAAATAATAACTAGTTCAGTGATGTAATTCAAAAAATTAAAAGTTCAATGATGTATTAAATAAAACGTGCTAAATTTAGTGGTAAAAAAAATAGTTTTGCCAATTCTATTCTATTACAATTTAGTTCAAGGTATACATTTTGTTCGAGAGTTTACAGAGATGAGACTTGAGGGAACCGTATTTACCTTTTTCATATAGCACTTTGAAAGGTGAGGAAATTTACTTTTTTCATATGATTTTAATATAAAATGGTTTGAAATGAATGGGAACATAAGGAGGTAAACTTAATTTTTTTTTAATGCTTTTGAAGGGGCCGCGATGAGAATTAAAGGAAGCTTACTTTGGAATGGGTCACGAAATGAATTAAGAAAAAACTTGACTTGTTATTATAATGCTTAATTTTGACTTCTAAACTTAAAATATTTTTATTTTTATTTTTTACTACATGATGATAAACACTAAACTTGAACTTATTAATTCACACATTAAAAACACAAACTTTTATCACTTAACTATTATCCTATGTCAAAATAAAAGATCAGATAGGTACCAATCACATTACCCGCTGCTGTTGATTCATGGGAAACCATTCCGATCCAATTCTTATTGAATTGGAAAGTGTTGTTCATATATGCTTGGCAGCCCGGTATGTCTTCATATTGTATATTGTCTCGTTGGAACACTGTTTTCGATCCAACCAGCTAGGAGAAACTAATGGTCCAAAATTGTTGGGTCTCATGCATGATTTCCAAATAAATCCAGCAAACCAGAATCTTGAGCAGTTCTACTGCTATTCCCATACATCATATGCTTCCTTTAAAGAATGTGTTCTTCAACAACTGGCAAGAAGTTTTGTACTTCTGGCTAATGAACATATTCACTTAACATGGGTCTGGACATGATGAACCAGGCTGTTGAAGACATGGAACCTGGTTTGGTTTGAGAGAGGAGTGTAGTTATCTTAGGCTGCTTGAGCACGGGCAGTTTGAGGCTCAAAAAGCTTCTGTCAGCTTGGGTAGTGCAAGTCAGATGAAGGGTATGAAATGAGCTTGAAAGATGTTATTCAAGTTCATGAGCAGCAGAATGGTTTGCTATTTAAAGCCTAAACCTGGCAGAATGAATGCAAGATGGTAACATAAGTATAATAATGGATTCTCTCAACCAAAAGGTATTTACACAGAACGAGGATATATAGGTGGTCTTTGTTATCCCTCAAGCAGCTTTTGGAGCTGCACAATCCTTCTGTCTAAAGTGACGCTGAATTTCTAACTCTAGCATTGTGTTTTTGAGGAACAATATCAACTTTGGGCTGATTTATTCATAATGCCATGACCAACTTAAGGTTTTGCTAAGATGACCTTGGAAGCTGGAACTACTAGTTCAAATTAACGTGGAGCAAGTTAGAGAGAGATGTATAACAAATTAGTTGTATCATCTTTTGGGTTGCTAGCTATATGCACACTTTAAACAATAGGCATGGTGTATTTTAATTTCAATTTCTGCAGTTGCAAAAGATAACCTTATATCCTGCCTGCAATTTTCTTTCTGTTCATTAATATCCCGCCTATTTCCCTTGATGATTCTGTTTAGCACGCACCCAAAGCTATACAAGTAACCCTTGGTAATGCTCACCAGTTCACTCATACCTCCATTATACCTCCTTATTTGCTTATCGAAATTAATCAAGGCGTCACATGAAAAAGGTAAGTTTTTCTTAAGTTTCCCCCAACTCCCTCCTATTTCCCTTGGGATAAAATATATCCCTAAATTCGAATTGTAATTGAATAAGTTATCAAAAAAAGTTAACTAAAGGACAAGGTATTGTCAAGCTACCTGACCCCCCCCCCTTTCTATAATTTAGAACTGTAATTGAATAGGTTATCAAAAAAAAGTGACATGTTATGTATTGCTAGTTTTTTTTTTGCTGAATTATCAATATATGAGACTGGGTCAGATTATAAAATTGACCCACTATATCAAATATATCATTAAGATATTAACCAACTAGAATTATTCACGTAACTCACAACTAAAAGACCGATATATAAAGTCGCAAGATATATCATTATCCTTGAAAAAGAAAAGAAAAAAGTGTTAACAAGGACAATGCACCGTCAAGCTACCTGAAAACCAAGTATGCAGTGGCCAACTAACTAGGTACACACAATATCTCACAAACCACCGCCATATTGGGTAAGTTCATAACAAACTATATGTTTGGGTATTTTAAAGGATATCATCGTCTTTGTGGAGTATGGAACTCTTGGCTTGTTCCTATTCAAGCACTTATAGTTAAATCCTTGAGTTGAAGCATGCAACTTTATTCATGAGGTAGACAAAAATCAATTCAAAGGTTTTCCTGTGCTTTATCTAATGAAAAAACTATGCAGCACTTGTGACATAATAGACGAGTTCAAGAGAAGACACGAATATAGAAAGAAAAGGCATAATAATCAGCCATCATGTTTATATAAAAAGTACAAGATTAGCGAAAAAAGAGATATATGGTTTTCTTCCTATTAATTAACTTGAATGTACTTTGGAAGATCTATTTGTAGTGCAAATGTGATCACATTGTAAGACTGTTCTTCTCAATGAATGATACATAAAACTTTGCCTACATTTTACAAGCTCTTACCATGTGTTGAACTCTTTCTCAGTATATATGTACTTATAACTTGTTCCTCATGGAAAAAGATATGAGAGATACAACTTCTCTTTCTATATATATACAGGAATTTTTTACCGTTGTAGAAAAAATATCAAATCAATGTTTTACCAGCATGGCCTCTAGTCGTTTCTTCCTCGCACCATGTTTTAGTTTCTCCAATGCAACAAGTCCAACTTGTCTAACCCTTTCCCTGGACAAACCTATCCTGCTGGGTTATAGAGAATATAACATACGGTTAAGATTGAAACTTGGAAAACACCAGAAAAATACACTTTCATTTAAGATACTCCTAGGAAAGAAGCATGCGTACTTGCAAGTACGTGTGTGACACACAATATGAAACACGAGATCTAGAAACTACGATACATAGACAACACGCATTCAAAACACATATATGGTCTAATTTTGAATATCTATAAGTGACGGCCACCATTTTAAACCTCTTGATCATTCTAAAGTAGACATGCACTTAAGTACCCCCAATATCATTTGGATTGCTGTAATCAGAGGACAAGCTAATTATGTGTTTAATATTATCACTTTCTAGCCAGTATAATATGACAATATCAACTCTGATCAAATTCCAGAAACTAGGTGACTAATCCATTGCTTAACAAACAACCCTGTCAAAATAATCATTCAAATTCATTGTTTGAATTCAAATTCATAATGCATATTTTGAGGCAGGTATCTATGTTTGCACCTTTTACTTATATCCTCCCAAGTAAAACATTCATTGTCCAAACCATAGTAAAGACGGATAATAGCTCTCTCCCTCTCCCTTAATGTTGTATTCATGAGCCTGTTTACTTCATCCTGCAAAATAGAATTAGCACTATATTAGTTGAGGAAGACAATGTGCATTAATTATAGCAAAACTAAAAAACAGTAAGCTTTAAGCAGTCAACTGGCTACTAGTTCTGGAGCAAGTCAGTAGAGATGAAACAGAATAGGGAACCCGGTGCAACAAAATCAAAATCATGATGAGAACTGTTAGGAATATTAAAAGTCTATAAATCCAATTCAATCCAATCAAGGAACTATCATTGGTTAGGATTTTCTGGTTTTAAATGCAACTCGCATGAAATAATTATTTCTAACAATAAGCTAAATAAAAGGAAAAATATTATATAAAATTGAACTTGTAAATTCTTTTCTTATTATAGTATCGTTATCTGTGAACAAATACTTGAACATGTATCAGGAAAAAAAAACTGCATCAAGGCCCAAGGGTACTTAGAATAGGTAGAGCTAAGGACAAGCCTTTAGAGATGAGGCACATGTCTAATGAGAGCCTCAGTCAGGTATCAGCTCTTGAGCTTAAGTTATGAAGCACACCTACCAAGAGCCAAATACCTTGGTAAATCAGCCTTAAAATTATACCATTCTAGTGTCCCTATTGGACCTTGCATTAAGGTGAGAAAAGAACAAGGTACTGAAAACATGTTGTAGTCATGTAAACATACTGTAGTTACATCATGTTTTTAAACAGGATAATAAGGGATTCACTTTTTGGGTGTGCGCAAAGAAATATTAGTCATCCATCAGTTCAATAATTGTAGAACCTATTTTCCTTCACAATGAAGTAGTTTCCAATTAAGACATTGCAAACTACAAAAACTCATAATGTTGGTCTTATTTTACTACCTTGAGTGCCCATTCATCTACTCCATGCCACGGGTTGTTCTCGAGGCGATTATCTGCAATGTACTGAGGAAAGTAAAGAAGAGTCAAAACTAGGGATTCAGTAAGTTCTTGCCAATAACCACGTCCAGAATAATATAGAAAAAGTAATTAAGTTGTAAGATGTGGTAATTCTTTTCTTTCTTTCGTTCTCTCTCTCTCTCTCTCTCTCTCTCTCTCTCGGGAATAGATAAGCATGCTCAAAAGTATGGGAAATGGAATTAACAAGCCTTCAGATTCTTCCTTTAAGGCCTCTGCCATTTCACCACCCTGTTTAGTATGTTGTGATAAATAGCTTTCCTTTTATAGGACAGGCATTTCAAAGAACTTTTTTAAACCAATTTCATTTAATGAAGGAGATATAAGACTTACACTATGAAGTGTTTCCCCTGGAAGACCATTTAAGGATGGGAATGCTTCCCTATCAAGAGAGTAGACCTCGTTGATTGCCTACAAGTATAGATTTCTAAAATTAAGCAGAAAGAAAGTAAAGGCACAAGTACTATAACATTATAGATCTCCAAAATTGCTAAGTACCTCGGTGGCATTCCTAACTTTCTTCTGGGACATGTTAAGACTTTCTGCAATTTTCTGAAAAATTAAAGTGGAACACAAGTAAATAACATGTGAGAGGTTATGAAATGAATACTAGTTAAGATCTTGATCAGACACTGAATTGGGGAAATAAGAAAGCCCCTAATGTTTATATAAAAGCAACAAAGACTAAACTTGGTCAGACAAGCAATAGGTAACTTACATCGATAGAAGGAGTTATTCCTCTTTCTTCCAGTTTGGTCTTGGCATTCCGGATTAAACTTAGTCTTTCGTGCAAATAAGTGGGCAATCTTAAAGTTCTTGAATTCTCAACTAATGCTTTTGAAACACCCTAGCAAGCAAGTGCATTGGCTCATCATCTTGAGTTTCAAAAACATTGATAAAAGCATGGACATAAAATAATGACTGATGCAATAACATATTGAAGGGAGGAACTGAAGAACAGTTGATTATGGTTTTCTTGGAAATTGTGGATGCTAACAAAGACGATAACAGAAACTTGCTTTTGGTTTAGTAATATGGAAGTCATCTAATTTATTTTTTATCTTCTTGAATAGAAACCTTAAGTAAGATGAAAGCTATAACAAGAAATCATTTAAAAACTTTAAGCAATTAACTGGTTAAGTAGAACCTGCCAATTTCACAAATTCAGGTTCACCTGTAGATGACACTGTATGGTTTCATTTCAGCGGTTATTAATTGAGTAATCTTGTAACCCTATAACCTAAACCCCAAACACACAAAAAAAACTAAGAAACCAGAAACATCATGAACCCCCAGGTATAGGTAAGGATGAGATCTAGAAGATGACCCTGTGCTCAAGCTGTTCACATATTTAAGTCAGATGCCAACTCACCTGACGTATCCACCAATAGACATAAGTTGAAATTTTGAATCCCTTTGAAGAATCAAATTTCTCAATCCCACGGAGTAGTCCAATCAGGCCTCCCTATACAATAAAATAAATCTGTTTAGTCATTGGTGTAAGAGCAAGCGACTAGCATTCTACTTCAGTCAGACACTAGACGATCACCTGAACAAGGTCGGCCATTTCAGCACCCATGTTATCATATCTTTGTGCAATAGACATTACTAGACGAACATTGCTCATTGCCAGCTTCTCTCTAGCCAAAGAGCATTCTATTTGTGTGTATTGTAACTCAGCACGGGAAATCTTCAAGGAAGATGATAGTTGCTCCTCTGAAGGTTCACATCCTAATCTTTCCTCCAGTCTGAAATAATCAAAATCATAGAAATAGGTGATTTATGATGTTTCTTTTATCAGACAGCTCATTGAAAAGGTGATAACTATTATATACAACTGCCAATGTCTTTGTAAGTTGAAGGGTTTATCTGCCACCAACTTAAGTGGATGAAAATATAACTAATTAGCACCTATTTAAGGCATGATTATGTTACCACATGACTTTCTCAGTTACATCAGCATGCAGATATAAGATATGAAGAGAAAATATTTAATCCAAAACAAATCGATGGTTAATCCTCAAAAAAAAATTTGAAAAGCAAGTACAACATTTAAGAACTGGGTTGACATTGTTAAGAAGGATCACATGACATCTACTTTGGTGAAATGTCGACAAGTATGGAACATCATTTCTTGCATTTTAATCATTAGATAAACAGAAGATCATTAGATCTCTTATGTTGGTAAATGACTTGCTCCACAGACATTCACATTTAGGGCAGGGTGAGTACCATAACAAGTTAATGAATTAATACATTTAACTTAACAAGAAAGAAAACAATAAAAATAATAATTCAGTTACCTTGATTTCCGATCTTCTATGTGAAGACCAGTCTTAATTATTTTTGACAGTTGCACAACTTCTGTATGGGTGAGCAACTCTTCACTTATTACACCCTTCACATAACTTTTCAAATGATTCTGAAGCAGATTTGGACTGATAACGGAGACTTGCTGCTTATTTGTACTAAGCTGCATATGATAACTTCTTTGGTTCACAACTCTCCTCCTAGTATCTATTCTCCTCCGCCGAGCAGTTGTCCCTGAACCAGTGACCTGCATCCTCTTACGGGTTCTTTCTCTTGATGTAGAAGCTATAAGAGTCTCCTCAGTTGTCAGATTCCACTGCTTTTCCAGCATAGACTTCTGCAACAAGAGGAGAGCATCTACTGAAAATTCAGGATTAGCGATTTCATCCTCCAAGTGGTTCGAACTCTGAATCCATGGCTCTACATTTGAAGGACTAGAAGCAGTATCCACATGTTCTTTTACTGCCTTGATGGATTGTGCATCTCGACTGGAGAGAAAATTAGGGCTATAGTTGGATGACCTCTTCGCATTGATCAAGTTCTTGGACGAAGTAACCTGATGGTGTGAGAACCCAAGATGATCGCTGCTACTCCACAGCTTCTCAGCAAGATCAGAGTAATAAAAGGTGGAACTCAAAAACCTCTTTCCCGCACTAAGTCCAATAACTGCAGTGGTGGCCATTTTTAATGGCTTTCTTTTCGTTGTATTCAATATCATTTACATGCGTCTGATGAAGTGTTGAACCACCGCCATACCTCTAAACCTTTGTGATAGTCTGAGCTTTAAATTTCCCCTTGATCAATTCGTCAATCGTCTACAAAAGACTCCTTAACACTAAATACGCTGAAACACACAACACAGAGCGAAATAGTTCAGTACAAAGGACAAGTTCAGCTTAAAGTGGCACAGTATGAGAATCAAATTCAAGCGGATTATGATAATACAGAGGTTTTGAGAATCACGTACTTGTATCTGTTTAGGTTAAATTCTCTTGCAAATATATGTGGAAAACATCGATAAACAGATTTCTAAACCGATTATATACATATTTTTGTACATAATGTTAGCTTCTTTTTTTCCTAATTACTGCTAAACTTTGAGAACCGGAAACATATCATTAGAATGAAGATTATCAAAAATAAATGGAAATGAAACATATACATACAGAAAGATAGACACAAACTATGATTGTATAATTACAAATTGATGAGCAAAATTTACAAGCATTTATTTAATTAGTAAGCCATCATCAACACATATGTACAGAATTTAGCAAAGAATTTGGGTGAGTAAAAGCTGAAAATATACCTTGAAACAACTTCCGGAGAAAACGAAGAAAGAAAGAAAGGGTGGTGACGATAACGAAGTGAGTGAACGTGAAAAATTGGTGGC
Organism: Panax notoginseng; assembly: GCA_016801055.1. Lineage (NCBI taxonomy): Eukaryota > Viridiplantae > Streptophyta > Magnoliopsida > Apiales > Araliaceae > Panax > Panax notoginseng. Next base: position 206,740,005 of record CM029018.1, on the reverse strand, counting down.
ACTGTTTCAACTGCATTTCAACTAGTCTATCTATGTTTGATAGTAAAACTGTTGTTATAGACGTATAACGATCAAAAATATTATTTTTTTATTTTATTTATTTTTACTTTTTATTCTTCAAATTGGTGAATTTTCTAATAATAACAATCAACCATTATAAATTAACCCAGTCGAATACGATCTAGAATTGAGGCGAACAGTTTGAATTTTTAATTAAAAGAATAAGATTTAAATATCAATAGAAAATTATAATTTAAAAATATTTAAAAAATTTATTAAATTTTAAATTATTTATATTTTGTGTGAATTTTTAGTAGGAATCTGAGTCTGAACTTACAGCCGCCTTAAGAATAGTTACTAGTAGTATATATTACTACTATAAAGATCTGAAGAGGAACTTTTGATTTTTCCCCAATAATAGTTGTGATATTATTATGGTTATTAGGGATATGGAAGGGAGAGATGGGATTGGTTGGATGAGATATTTGGTCTGGCTTGTGGTGCATACTTTCTCAAGTTTCCTAGTTACTATGCTATGGAATCTTCTAGTCCTAAAGATATCAACTCACCTGTTCATTTTTTTGAATGTTTTGCAGCATCATTGCCGATGCTGTGGCCGAACTTTGTGTGCTGAACATTCATCAAGTCAAATGGCATGCCTTCTCTCTCTGTATATGCATCTGAACCTAGTTACTCATTGCAATAACTTTTGACCTATTATATTTCTTTTACGTGCTTTTTTCAGGCCTTACCACAATTTGGTCTTCATTCATTCGTCAGAGTTTGCTCTGATTGTTTTAATGATGCCTCTCGGTAATTTTTTTTTATCATTTTGGACTATAATGGTTTTCTTTTTAAACAAATTTTAGTATAAATTTGAGCCTAATTGGTAGAAAGATGCGTACAGAGACTCGAAATCCTAGAATTTGCTGTGAATGTGTTTTTATTCTGGTTTTTCCTATGCATGAGATATTGTAAAAGAGATATTTAATCGATGCTGCTGCTACTTGTGTCTTGTAGATTTTTCATTGAAAAAAGGAAGCATGTATTAAAAATTTAAATGTGGGCGTTGCCAACTCAGTAACACCTTATTAACATAGGACCACGTAAACTTGGAAAACCCTTTCAACATCTGGTTTCATTCCTAGGAAATGGAAACTGGAGAAGAATCAAAAATAAAAAATTACTGATTTAATTTTGTAAACGAAGAAGCTTGCAGTAGACTTGATTAGAGTTGGCAATTCATGATTCTTGATCCATCAACCTGCTCAACCCGTCGAAAAACTAACCATCCTATGGCATACTTAATCAGTAATCACTAAATGCGTCAACCTTTAGCTACCCACTCAATAAGAAGGTTTTCTGCGAATGTCATCACGGGTTGAAATTGATCAAGTCCTTTGAAATGGAGTGAGGGTCTCTGCCTTTTTTGTCACCGTCGAAAACTATAGTCACTATTTAACCTTCTTATAGCGTTCACAACAGATTCTCCAATAGACTCTCTATCCCCACATTTGAAGAATATATCAATAAATCAATATCCAACAGTTTCCTTATTCTTATATAATTCTCTATTTTAATCCCTATATATGATTTGACTCCTCAGTGTGAGGGAATCAAAAGAGCGTTCCCTATTTATGTAAAATGACATTTCACACCCTATTTATTGCAATTTTATGTTGGTTAAAGTATCTTTATCTCACTTAATTGCTGATTTGGGTATGTATGCCTATCAAATTCACTCATTTTTATTTTTTAAACGGGAGATTTAGAGAAGAAAGATAACTATAAAAAAATTAAAAATCAGTCAAATTTTGATTTTGATCATTTTTGTTAAAAATATTGCTACTAATTATAAATTTTATTATTTTATAATTAAAATAATGTTATTTTAGTTCTCATAAACACATAATAATCGTTGCACATTTTGATTTCTAGCAATATTTATTTTTAAATTAAAATAATTACAATTTTTAAATTCAAACAACAATTATTTTTAAATAAAAAAATAGTTACAACGTTCAAAACATGATTTGACTGTTGGAACTTTCAAATTTTAACTTTTAAATTTTAAATTTCAAAATTTAATATTTAAGGAATCAATATAAGTAACCTGTTGGGTACATAGTGAAAAAATTGAATCCCTATCCTACAGAATGACCCAATAGCACTACAGAGTAGGGATAAAGATAAAAAAACTGTTGGGAATGCTCTTAAACATGAGTTCAAACTGCTGAGTTTGCCTATGTATTGGAACTTTGTATCTGATGTACAAGAAGCCATGGTTTCGGGTTTTAGGCATACGAATTTTTCAGCTTGCACTTTGCAGAGAGGTAAACTTGCTTCTACATGGGTTTGAGAAAGTAAGGGGCGAGTTTATTTCTTGTTATTTGTAGAGATAGAGAGAGAGAGAAGGTAAATTTGGGGGAGAGAGGAAAAGGGTGAATGGGGGCATAAATAGAGTTGCGAAGCTGTGTGAGAGATGTGTTTATTGAGGAGAAAATTTTAAATTAATATTCTTTTTGTCTCATAGAAAATGTCACGCTGAGTTATAAAATTTACTTTTATTTCATTACTTCTATCTATGAAGTAATTATATTCCTCTACAATTGTTTTTTTGATGTACTTTTTTCTATTCCATATTTGATAAACACCATTAGTTTTATCTATAAGAAGTATTCCTGAACGGATTTGAACCCCTATCCTTGAGACCTTTATCCTTTAGTCAAACCACAGAACCAAGCCTCAAGTGAATTTTTAGTTTAATGTTAGTGTCTAATTATTAGTCATTTAGTCTTATTGGTCAAGGGCTCAAATTTCTTTAACTTTTGGTTAAAGATGCATAATCCAGTAGAAGATACTGTTGACTTTGATATAAAAGAGAGTATTGAAAGAGAGTGGGAAGGCATACTCGTGCAATCGATCCAGTTGGATGGATTGGTACCCGTTTGACCTGAACAATTTATTTATTTATTATTTTTTACATAAAATATAGTCAAGGTAGTGTAAAAATTTAAAATAAATGTAAATTGTGGCTGGATATTGGTTAATGAATTAGACCCAAAGACCTGATAACAGACCTTTTGTTTGTTGTTGTTTTCCCAGATAAAAAATTTATCATATGAAAAGATATAATACAAACCATAGGGGGACAAGGAGTCCACCCATCGTATAAAGGAAAAACGAAAACTTTAAAATAGGATAACTTTCTAATCTCTACAAAAGATTAGTCACAAAAATACTCCTAAATGCATCCATGGCTGAGGCTCATAAAGAAGGAAGGAAAAAGATCTTATCTTGCGACAAAACAAATAAATATAGCTATCTCTAAACATTCAAGCATTGCTTTCAGTGCAAATCCCCCAAAACACTGAGAAGATCTCACACTTCCTTCCTCCTTCCTCCTTCCTCCTTCCTCCTTCCAAAGCATGAATCCACACATATTTAACCCATTTAAATATGACCTTCATTCATCAAGCCAGTACCCTAGAACCCACCAAATCAATCCGTTTTCCACCTCTAGACTTGATCATATCGACAAAACATTGGAAATGGTTAATGACTAATGGTTCTTTAGAAATAAGAAATTTGGGCTCTTAGTGGTAACTTGAAGATCACTTCTTACTTTCTTTCTGTCCTGCTCAACTAGGCAAAAGCGAAAAAAGAAAAAAAAGGTAACGACAATATCCTTCTTCTAGGCATCAATTTTTCTATTCCCACAGCCCTCTCTTTGCCATCCATTCTACATAACGAAGAACCAATCCTTTTTTCATCTTTCTCGATGACACAGATCAGCAGAGATATACTTGTTTTTATATTTCTTTTACTTTTATTGAGAACGATGCAATGGCTGACAAAGCATCTTTAACAATTTATCCATGTAAAAATAATTTATGTTCTTTCTGAAGTATACAGTAGCTGTGACCTTTTCGTCCTTAAGCCACTATAGAACTCAAGAATAGATAGAGTTTCTTTGGCTTATCGATGTAAGATGTTGGTTGCAATGTGTAACAACTATATTAACTTATAAACTTATATTTTCTGGTAAGCCTCCATATGATCAGTCTTATGTGAACGGAGAAAATCTCTTGATCCATCAATATATTCCTTGTATAGTGTGTTTGTTTTACAACAATGGAAACAATTCCATGAGTTATGTAATCTGATGTGGCTTTCACAGTTCTTTACAATTTAAAGCTTTTTTTTTTAACAAAAAAAATAATGTAAGTGTTGGCATGGCTTCTGTGCAAAATCCTTAACACTAGACCACTAATGATTGTTTGAATTTTGTATTACATGGATTTAATTTTGCAAAGTGCACTTACTGAACACTTTTTCTGTAGGTAGTTTTCCCCTAGCGTTCATCCCTTACAGTAGGAGCAGTGCCAAACAGACCCTTTTTATGAGAATAAAATGATGCAACATATGCTATTCAGGGAATTATTATAATATTCTCAGGCTTTTTTCGCTAAGAGCATAAGACAAAGCAAATACATTAGGTTATTTTGTTCAGGCAGAGATTATTTCTTGGCTGATTAGGGACTTTAATTGTACGTAGTTTTTTTTGGATGCCGTGTACATGAGTTTGCGCTATTTGACATCTTAATACAATACTTGAAAAAAGAACAATTAAAACTAGGTGCATTCAGGGATTGAGCATCTTTCACTTGTAGAGATGCCGATCTCGCTCCTTTTGGTGCTCGTTAATCTTAATTTATCAGTTTCCTTATTCCAACTCAATCTTGTTTGGAAAGGAGAGGGTATCTTTCTCAAGTGTTTTGTATTAATTTTTTGGATTCTGTGTTTTTTTGTTTATTGCTTTCTTTTCTGCAGACTTTTTAAGAATCTCCCCCCCCCCCCAAATTCTCTAATATCAAAGATAATCTTATCAAAACTATAAAGATTAATTTGTGTTGTCTGTGGTGTAGATCATGGAAAGATGATTCCCCGGGTTCTTTAGACGGTGTCAACTATGTAACAGACTCAGTTTCAAGATTAGACATCAATTCAGTTGCGGAGCCTGAAACCAAACCAATTGCCGAGCAATTAGGTGTTTCAGAATGCAAGTGTGGAATGCCTTTATGCATTTGTGAGGCTCCAGCTCCGGCTCCGGCTCCGGCTCCGGCTCCGGCTCCGGCTCGAGCTCCAGCTCAATCTAGAGATGTAGTTACCTTACTGCTAAGAAACTCTTAATGACTTGCAGTTGCATCTCAAGTGAATTCATGGATCTAATGGGCTTTATTTATTTTGACTTGCAGAGCTGGACTACTTCCACTTCTACGCTTCAGTCAAACCAGAAACCGAAGAAGTTGGACACAAAGCCGAGGAGTAGAGGTTCCACATCAAATAGCAAGCACAGGTAGGTTACATCCAAGTCTTATAAATTTTCAATTTCTCCTTAGATTATTTGAAATTCAAATTGTAGGTATAAAGTTACTGCTCAATTATGTGATGTAGTGCCATGATGGCAGTTCCAATCTTGAAAACGAGAGCCCCATCTTTATGTAGCTAAGATCTCCTGAATAAAATTAACCTATTCAGCTGGGTTTCAGGTTCAAGGGAAGAATGGTTTATATTGTTGATGCATGTATTGCAATTGTATGTAAGTGGCACATGACCAATCTCCATAACACTTCGCTTGTCACTACAACTAACTACTGCGAATACATGTCAACATCATGTTGTTTCTTTGTTTCACAAATCCGATGTTCTGTGCAATAGAAATTGGCTACTTCTGCGTTCAACTTTTTTTCTTAATCCTTTTTTCTTGCAAGTGGTGTAATGTTTTACTGCAAGGTAATCTAACATTCACAAGGCCATGCCATATGTATCATGATGCTTGCGAAACCATTGTTTGTGTTATCTACATTCCAATATTGTTTCAAACTTAATTAATGTCTGAGCAGTAGTTATTCCAGTGTTTCCACAAATCTTCTGGTGCTAAATATACTAGGTACAGGTAAACTCTTCTCCTAAAGTGGAAAACTTTTTAGGCAAAGCCAAATTGATAGGAACTTTATCATCTAGAAATGCATCAAGTTACATGCTTATAAATCGATTCAAGACATATGTCCTTCTCTCTTCCATGATCTCCAATTGGTCTTTAGACCTTCCTCTCATCCTAGGACAAAAGAGAAGTATATTGTTAGGTAATCAATTGGTGCACTTTATGGTATTTCCAATTCTTATAGATGTTTTAGTCCTGTGAAGTGATCTATTTTTTTATTTTATTTTAAAAAAAAAAAATCATGTACAATGTTGTTTTATTGGCTATATTGTGTGAAAATTCCATTTGTAGTTAACTTTGCAGTATGGTTTTCAGTCTTGGTCCTGCAAGCAACAATATCTTGGAATCAAATTCCGATTATGAAGTTAATGGAGAGGTACAGAAAAATGTGTATTTGTTTAGGATAGAGAGTAGAAGGTTGTACTAAGTTTCCAGAAGCTTATAACCAGGGTTAATGAATTATTAATACTTGGAAAGTTGTATGACTCGAACTTTTGCTTAGGGTTTAAGAGAAGCTATAAAGAATGGTGACACTGCTGCCGTCAGGAAGCTTCTAAGTGAGGTATTCTGGTTCCCTCCCCCCCCCCCCTTGTGAAACGTAATATTACAAGTTTTCTGCTTTTGTTGTGCTGATTAATATCTTCGCTATTATCGAATTGGTAGGGAGTGGACGCAAATTACCGTGACAAGCAAGGATTGTCAGTGTTACATCTGGTACCTCTTCTCTCTCTCTGAACTTTATTGCTTTTGAGAAGATGAACATAATATGACTGGTTTTGTTGGGTACAGGCTGCAGTTTTTAATCAAACTGACATATCTTTCATCCTCATGGACCATGGAGCAAGTTTGGAGTGCAATAACTCACAGGGTAATTAATTTTAAGCTGAACTTGATTTTGCCCAGTTTGCTTGCTTGGTTAACCTGTAGTTTGGCATGCTATTGCTGAAAGAATTGCCTTAGGCCTTGTAATGAGCTGTCTTATAGCATTGAGTAGTGGTTGCGACTGTTTTACATAAATGAAATAATTAAGAAGCAAACAATTCAGTAGTTCATAAACAAACCAGAAAAGTAATCCACGCGTTCTTGAATTGTGCTAGGCAATAGGAATATCCCAGGCAGACATGTTCCATGATGAAAGTCATTTTTACCTTAGTTATGAGTAGCAGAGTAGGTAGTAGTAATGTCCATCCTTATGATCCGCCACTGATATACCTCTTTTCCAGGGGAAACACAGCTGGATTGTGCTCCTGTTACGCTACAATACAAGATGAAAAAGTTGGAAGAAGGGCTGTGATAGAAGGTGCTTCATGTGAGAACAGCACTCTCTTTCTGCAAAAGCTATAATAACTTATCAGCTCCTTTAATAAAATGGTGAATGTGAGTCAACATCCGGAGACTTTTGTGAAATTCTAATGTCTCGGCAAATGAGCATATATCCCCAGTCTATGGATAATGAGTGTCAGTAGCAACAATAAAATTTGTTTTTTCCTTGATTTGGTCACAGTTTGAAAATCTTTAGTCCCCACCTTGGGGGCTTACCTTAGTATTAATGAAGCCTGTTGTAAATTAGGAAACTGTTGTCCATGTTACCATGATAGGAGAGGAGAATTGCCAGTTAATTGTTCTGGCATGGTTCTGCTTTTTGTTTTTTCCCCTTCTTTTTTTCTCTTGGGTTATAGTATTTGTTTTCAAAAATGGTGCTTGAGAAATGACTATTAGTACTAATTTAATGACCATGGATTAAGTTATTTAATTGACACAGAAACAGCTTATAAATGAGAGGTTAAAACACAGCACCGACCGACCGACCCTTAACTACTCCTTGGGTACAATCGGAAAAAAATGGGATCCGGTTATTTAATTTCATGCTAAATTGGTCAATTGACCAATACAGTGTTAACACTCGAGGAAAGAGATCATCTCCCGCCTGTGTGTTGACATTGTATTGATCAATTGAACAAAGTTAACATTGTGTTGACTGCTCTCACAAAAATGTACTAGTACTTTGTCTTAAACTTGCCAATAAATGGGATACAACCACATTATTCAAACGATTTCTCTTTACAAGTAATTCAGGCCTTTATGCCAAGGGCGGATATAACAACATGGGGGCTCAATATTGCCGATGGATGTCTAACTAGGAAATAATGATGGATTAAAAATAAGTGGTGAAAACAAACATTTCAGTTTAAATTATTATCCCATGAATAATTCTATTGAACACAAACATGTGATTATAATTATTTAATTTTACAATTAGTAAGTAGTCTTGGGATTATTCAAATTAATTTGAAGATGTTTATTTTCCAATTGTAATTTTTTCCAAAAAATTGAAATATTAATTTAGAATTATATATTGACTATTTTTTTTGTAATTGTATGATATCCATTAAGATATATTGTAAATAAATAAGTCCAAAACATGTCAAAAATTATCAAAAACCCAATAAATTGAGCATGATCAAACGAAAGAGACCGTTACTGTATGTGATTTTAATTATGGGAGGAACGAAAGTGAAGGAAAAATTCTTCTCTTTTTTTCCAAAAAAAGGAGCTTGAAATAAGAATTTTATCTTTTCATTTCTTCCCTCGCTCCAAAATAAAATTATCAAATGGCCCTTAAGTTTATCATAATTCTAATGAAACCCCACTTTAATTTTGAAAATTAATATTTGCCAGACTTGCCAACGCCGTTATGGATATTTCTATTGTCCATTTTTTGCCCTCAGTAATTTGATTAATTACACCTATAAAAATAGACGAATCCTTTTTTATTTTTTTATTTTCTTCAACCCCTTCCCTTCGGCCTTCCCTCTCACCAAAATCCAGCACTGACCTCAACAACCTCCAGTGGCAAAAAGTTAAACAGAGCTTCGTCTTTGCCAGTCGGAACCAATATTCGGGTCAAAACCTTTCTCATATTTTATTTGAGTTTTTGCCCTTGCAACCATCTCACTGATCAAATATTAAACGGGAGAATTTGGTCAAAATTGCGGCGAATCAGAAGGCTGCCCAGTTACGAATCAGAGGTGAGACGGCTTTATTTTTGAAGATCAAATTTGGATTTTCTTCTACTATGCGAGTTTTATTTGTGATGATCTTTTTATTTCTTAATTGTAATTATATAATTTTTGGAAACTTGTTTAAGTACACAACATTTTGGAATGAAATTCTATGGTTGGATCTCTTACTTTTGTTTACTTTACATGTTTGTTCACACACAGTTGAAACATGTTTGGTTGATTTTTAACCAGTGAGGTAATCTGTCTATCATGCTACTTGACTCCAACTCTTGTCAGTTTTGAACTCTTTTCAATTTTTATGTTCCTAGCAAGTTTCCACATATTAAAATGGGTCAGTAATTTGACTGTAGAGGTTTCATTGTTGTTCAGTTTTTGCGGGGATGGTTTTCAATTGCAGCATAAAAATGGAAGTGTGTCCTGTTATGTTTTGTTTACATTTCTTGTTGATCAGTTGTATCTTGACATAGAAAAAATATGGAGGTGATTTATGAGATATTGATAATACTGTTGTATGGAGGTGGTTCATGAGACATTGATAATAGTGTTGTTGCTATTGGGGTTGGAGATGAGGGGTTGATGTTTTGGGTTCTTATTCAAAATAAATAAAATGGAAAGCAGTAAAGTGTTAGAAAGATAATTCACTATGAGGGGTATGATTTTTCAGTTCAAATTGAGGAGAATTCTACTGCTGTATATTAACTACAAAGCTCACATTAATATACTGTTTTTGTATATCTTTTCATAGTTACCGACTACTAATTTTTGCTTAAAAGTCCTAAATAACATTCATCACCTTAATTATACTGGCCACTACCTCAAACATGAAAACTTATCGACATGACTTCATGGAAGAAACTATCTCTATTTACCATGAACTGACATATCCTAATTTATGTCTATACTCTTCTGGGTTTGCTAGCCATCGCTTGGCGTCTTTCAATACATTTTCTTATATACACAAAAACCACAAAAACTCTAATAATCTTTGTTTTCTGTAATTATCTTCCGTATGCACATTTCATTCGATGTCCTCAAGGATTGATATGTAATGCTTGAACGCTGGTGGCAACCCCACTTCATCTTCCTTTTAATAATCCACATAAATAACATCTCAACTTATCAAAAAAGAAAGAAAAAGAAATATCTCTTCAACTTGACATGGTTTTAATGCCAACTCTTCCTCAATTGTTTTATCTCCACCATAGTTGTTACGGCGCCAAAGCAAGACGCGTCAATAGTTGACCGCTAGGATACCTAGGCGATAAGGCGCTTGACATGACGTCCATATGGCAACAAGTCGTTAACAATGTGCAATTTATACATTATTTGATTTAATTCAAAACTATATTGAATAATAAAATTTTGTATACATTAAAGCTCAAAACATAATAACTAACAATATGTAATACAATTAAAAACACAATTATGAATACTTTACATTAAAAACTAGTAGTACAAGACCACAAGTCAACAAACACCATGTTGAAAATAAAAAATCGACTAAGTCATCAACCATCACACATTACAAGTCTAATAAATAATAAAATTACACCACATAGCAAACAATATTCTATAAGGCGGGAGGCGGGCGGCCGAGGGAGGCCTAGCTCCTAGGGGGCCTAGGCGGGGCCTGGGCAGAATTTTTTATTTTAAACCAATTTTAATATTTTATTTTACATTTATCCAAACAGAACAATAATATAAAGCAAAACAATATATAATAAAGATAATAAAGACATTTTCTTAAAATTCAAACACATATCCATATTGTTAATGTCAAAGTTCAAACACAAACATGTAATTGTTCAAAGTTCAAACATATTTTAACGTATTAGTTTTATTCATAAACAAGATTGCTATTAAATAATAAAATTTAAAATTTTAAGAATTTAATTCAATATTAAAACTTTAGAAACTAAACATAAATTTAAGAATTATATTGAATTAAACTAAATATTACAAATGTATCATCATTTATATAATTTGAAGTTGGTACAAGTTTAAAAAATTACAACTATAATAAAATTATCCATTTTGACTTGATATTGTTCACTTCTTGTTGTGATTTGATATGCTACAACATGTATTATGAATATGGTAAATCATTAGAAAAATAAATATATCAAGATCTGGTTTGGGTAGTTATTAAAAAAAAAAAACCTATCCGCCTAAACCCCACCTAGGTCCAGTCTAATTTTCTGGAGGAATTTTTTTGCCGCCTAGCGCATTGGCGGCGCACCAAGGCGGGGCCTAGTGCCTAGGCGGGGCCTTTAGAACATTGATAGCAAGTCCATGAATCATGACGAGTCAGGAGTAAAAAAAGACTTAACCACTGAACTTTGGACAACTACCAAGGCGTGAGCCTTGACAGCTCGGCGTCTAAGGTGTCGGCTTGCCCTTCTCCACTGCCATGACAACTATGATCTCCACCACCCATTTTCCTCCTTACCACCCTTTTTTTGTGCTCCTTTTTGTGCACTTTACTCGATGCTTCCTTGCTGGTTATATTCAATGGAAAGCAAAGCAAATATTCTGGGTTAATTTGGGACCTTGGCTTCGGGCAAAAAAAAGGGATGTTTTAACTCAGGGACCTTGAAACCAATTTCAGCAACTGTTTCATGTTTACAAAGTAACTTTGAACTGGGTTAGCTAAACTCAGACCAAATACCAAATACTGTGTGAAAGTTGTTTTGGAGCACTGAATGGGATACGAAAGAGATGGAGTCAGCTAAAGGGGAGAGAGAATGGTGGGATATTAACTAATTTTATAGTGATTCATTGTTATAGTGATGATTGTGCTTTATATAGCTTATGTAATTTCTTTAGAAGTATATGTATTTGTACTCCCTTGTTAATCAATTCCAAACTATGTCGTATTGTCATTTTTTTGGATTGTGTTTTTCACAGCTCGAGCTATGGTTTCCACCTCTTTCTGGGTATGAGGTATTGCCTTGAGGGCTTATTTTTATTTATAGGGTACTCCATTTTTCAGTCATATGATGTGCACTATTGGAATGTAATTCTTCTCTACTGTCTGCCTTAAAATCCTCTTCAACACCTTGTGCTGATTTCATGTGTAATTAACTGATTCTTCTGAGAATTGATTATTGCGACTAATGACTTTGATGTTTAGCATGCAGGCTTATTTGTTATGCTGGGTCTTGTAGTGATTTTTTGTGGATCATTTGCATTAAAACTCATGCAACCCCCTCATCATCATATACCAATTCTGGTCTACTTTGTTTATATTCTGTTGTAAAATCAGTATGCAGAAGAGTGGGAGTCTTTCCAAGAATAATTCTTTGAGACTGACAACTCAGCAGTCTGGTCGTCGCCTAAGCTTTTGTTCTCAAATAGCTACTGGATCCCCAATTGTCTTTCCAGAAAAGCGTGGTAAGGTGAAGAGTTCAAGGCGTGGCAACATCAGTGTCAGCAATGGTGATCCTAAGAATGCAAAGAGGGAGGAGCACAGGATTGATATTGGAGATGAGCAATCTGACTTGTTGGGATATGTTGTTTTCTCTGGGAAGCTGGTTTTAGATAAGAGAAAAACAAGTAAAAGTAATGATATTAACTCATCAACAGATATAACGAGTCAAGATACTGTTGATGCTAAGCTTACAAGCAAAGCACTAGTTTGGGGCTCTCATATGTTGTCCCTAGAGGATGTGGTTTCGGTAAGCTCTCTTCGATTTGTGGGGTTTTCTGTCTGAATTTTGTACCACTTGCACTTGTAACAGTGGACTCAATATTTCGTTCATGTCTTTGGCAGGTATCATACAATTTTGGCCTGAGACATTTTACTGTGCACTCATACCCCATTAGAAAGGTCTCTTGTGGCCTTTCTTTCTTTAAGAAATCTGGAAGAAGTCGGAAGGACTTGCGCTTCTTGGCTTCTACCTCAGAAGAAGCAATTCAATGGGTTAGTGGATTTGCAGATCAGCAATGTTTTGTCAATTGTTTGCCTCATCCTTTGGTTCCTTCCAAGAAGCATGCTTCAGATTTTTTAAATAGTGATTTTTCTCTTGAATCACATATCAAATGTAAAAATCCACCTACAATGCTTGTGATTTTAAATCCTCGGTCTGGACGTGGTCGTTCAAGTAAAGTTTTCCATGGAATGGTGGAACCAATATTTAAGGTATGTACCTGATAACTTGGGATTTGATAACCTATTGTAGATTTGGATATGCATTTTCAATGCCTGTACTACCTTTTGGTCCTAATTACAATAAGGACATCTGCCAGGTAGTTGTATTTTAGCAATTTAAACTATTGCTGTCTATGTGTCATGCCTATAACCCAAACCTCTCTACCACAGTTAATTAGGCAATTAGAAAAGACCAACAAAATAGTTCATTAATTGCTTCTGGTAGGTGAATTTGCAACCAAGCTGATTTGTTTTGTTCTTTTCCTTTCTCTTTATTTGGTAGTTTTTAATATTAGAAGATATTAAAAAAAAGATTTCATACTGTTACTTTCTGATTAATTATCTATGGGTTGTGCTTTGGATACTTGAAGTTCCGCCCTACTCAAGAGAAAACAGACAAGGAACCCTACACTCGGTAGTTTTCTGATTATAGTGAGATTTGGATGCTAATGTAAGTTCTTTATTTAGGAAGTCGTCAAGCATAGCAGGTGAAGTTTTGGCTTATGACACTTGGGCATTTTCTTTTCCCCGATAAGTGAAAGTATATTGCTATCAACTATGCACCAGAACAGGAAGCAACCTACATACATGCTCTCTATACAAAATACACCTAACCATGTCCGAGTACAGTCTGTCCTGAGAGTCAAAAGAAGAAGCATGAGAGCCTTAATGCCTTCTATACAATATATTCAAGGCGAGGCTTAACTTTAGGGGTGTGTAATTTACCGTACCGAATCGGTCCGAACCGGTTACCGTTTTCACTCAAAAATGGGCACCGATATGGGTACCGAATTACCGGTATACTGGACCGGTTCGGTACCAGTAAAAACCAATTTTGTACCGATACGGACAGGGCACTACATTAACTATGTCTTTGTTTTGTATTTTCTGAGATTTCCATTTGGAACGAATCTGTCCTGTTTTACAGCATCGTCACGAAAGTTCATTTCATGCTTTTGGCCTAAAGGCTTGCTTGTTTAGGGAATGCATATTCCTTGTTCTTTAGATGGAGGTAGCCGGTGGAATTAACATTCTTGAACAAAATCATTTCAAAAGGACCATGATATACTCTGTTTTTAGGCGGCTCGAGATATTCCAAATAAAATCTTGCACATCTGGTGTTTCCTTTGTGTTCACCTTTTACAGATTTAGAAAGCAAAAATAAAAAATAAAAAAAAGAGAAACTACTCTCCCTTTTTTCTCTTCTTTCATTAAAACCAAGCACCATTTTTTTATTTCTCCTTTCTTAACCATTCTAATAAAGTGAAAGACTATTGAGTTTATTAATAGCAGTCAAGGGAATTCCTTGTAATACCCAGAAGATGTCAATGTAGTACCATTCTAATCGTGTTTAGCGCATGATATGTTTTGAATGCTCTATTTGAATACCCAGATGTCAATGAATGCTCTATTTACAAAACCAGACTTTTCATAATTCAACTGGTATACCGGTTCGGTACGGTATGTACCGAACCTCCAAAATACCATCTCGAAACCGGTACCAAATAACCGGTATATACCGTTTATTTATATCGATGTTGAACTGGTTTTGTTTTGTCCCGAACCGGTTCGATTAGCCAGAAAACCGAAAAAAATGCCCATCCCTACTTAAGTTAATCTGTAGAAACTTGGTCATTCAATGAGTGTCTAAGGTTAATGTTAGATGTTGATTGTTAGAATTTGGAAATGTAATTAGTTGTAAAAAAGAATGAATTTAGGGAAGTTTGAATGAATAAAATGATGAATTTGATATTTTGGGTTGTTTGAATGATATATTACTACCTTTGGTCTATATTTTTGAATATGCTACTATCAAGTAGTGTCATGCTTCTTAGCTACAAGACAACCCAATTACGATGGGAAATAAGTTTATAGTTTTGCTTTATTGATTTGAATTGTTTTCAAATTTAATATTATACCATGACAGCTTGCAGGATTTAAGTTGGAGGTAGTCAAAACAACGGCTGCTGGCCATGCTAGAAATCTTGCGTCGAGTGTAGACTTCAGTACATGTCCTGATGGTATTAGCCGTATGCATTTGTCCTCGTCTTTTGTTTTGCTGCGAGTCCTGTGCTGATTATTTTTATTATTTTATTCTATATATCAACGGTAAATTACTTTTCTGACAGGAATTATATGTATTGGTGGTGATGGTATTGTTAATGAGGTTAGTCATTTTCACCTGGTCATGTTTACGGTACTTCTATTAATAAAATTTCCTTTTACTTATAAAATGTTATATGTAATGTTTCTTTTGTATATTTAATTTCATTTGCCTGTTTAAGTATTTCTGTTGCATTCAATTCCTGAGAAACCACATCTGAACCATATTATGTAGTAAGTTAGATAATTTGGGTAAGGAGAAAGAAACAAGACTAAGATATTCTTTTGTACTGACAGTGAATCATATCTTGTTAGCAATGATATTAAATCTTAATTTTACATATTTCTATTGAGGTAATGAATTGTAACTCATGCTAGGCAAATTAATTCCCCCCACCCCACCCCACCCCACCCCACCCCACCCCACCCCACACAAAACTTTCCCTTCCATTGTAAGAAGGCATGGTCTTTAATTTTAGAGGATCTTAAGAATGGTATACATTATGTTCACTTGCTACCTCCCTCAACTCTTTTAGAGGTTATTTTTATAGGTAAAGATGTTATTCATTACCCTCCATACCATTAAATGTATCTCTATTTCTTTGACCTCCAATATGGTTAATCTTTGGTGTTTAGAAGGCAAACCATATTCACAATGATCTTTGTAGGTAGGAAGGTATTACATTCTTGATATATGGTAAAGTTGTTATAGTATTAGTTGTTTAGTTAGGGTGAGACCGAACATATATAATATATCTTATACTTGATGTTGTATTAGGTTCCCTGAAGGACCTGAACGTGGCCTAAAAGGCTTTAGGCAAGGCTGAATAGCAATTATATCATGATAATGTTGTTGACTACATAAATCTTGTTTTGCTATTTGTCTAAAGTTACATTCAGCATGACCATTGGTTATCAGATTTTTTGTAATTTATTTAACTAACTGTTCTAGTGATTCAAGTTTACAGTTAATAGTGATATCTTCTTTGTCTCATGGGTGTTTATTGATCTTTGCATGTGTCAAACCATGTAAGGCAGTATTCTTACATGCAATGCTGCTAGTTTCAGAATTAGGATTGGTTGTTATGTAGTCAAGGAATTGGTTATTGCTGCCTTGTTGGACTCCAGTTTTGTATCATACCAGAAGTGAAACTGGTCCTCTATCTGACTAATATTTCCTTTTCTGTTTGATAGAAGTAATAATTTCTAGTTATCTGCAATTACATGAGTGTGTTTTTTGTACAGGTTTTGAATGGCCTACTTAGTAGAGACAACCAGAAAGAAGCAATTTCAGTACCAATTGGAATTATCCCTGCTGGTTCTGATAATTCCTTAGTTTGGACTGTTCTTGGAGTTAGGGATCCAATTTCTGCTGCAATAGCTATAGTGAAGGTATATCCAGAGTTACCAGATACTCTCATAGATGTAGAGAACCGCGTATTGATACTTGCGTATCCAAACAGCGTACTCTTACGTACCAACACTCTAAATTAGCGTACTAAAAAATTTCTTTGTTGTTTAACTATAATTGCACAAATATCAATATTATAACTTAGTAACTTATTATTGTATGCTCAAACATGACATTTGTACTAAAATATTTATAAAACAATTCTCTACTAAAAATTTTCTAGAAAACTTAGGTTTATTATATTTTGATTCTAAGAGAATTCTTAATTATAAGAACTTACATAAAGATACTCCAGCGAATCGCGTTTTAGTTTAGTAGCTTACTGTGTACCAGTATTCGTATTGCGTACCGAAACGTACCACGTTTTAGGTAACACTGGGTATATCTCTATTATTATTTAGTCTTAAATAGTTAGGTTGCTTGATTATTTTCACAACTCAAACGCCATCCGAAAGGAGGAGAGAAAGTGGGGAGAGAGAAAAAAAGGGAAGAGATAGATGTGACACATTTGAGAGATGGAATTTGAGCTACCTTTTCTCTTTCTATCCAGTGCAATCTCCGTCTATGTTCTCCTCTTCCCATCTCAAACTCATTCTCTCTAGATAGACCCAGTCTGCAATCGCTGTGAAATTGCTATCCAACAAGCTATCTGTCTCAGATTCCGGATGGTACATTGTTGAAGGAGGATCTGGTGTCATTCAAATTCCTTTTGGGTTGAATTTTGCTTCTGAAGTGGGAGGATAAGAATACAGGGAAAATATTTCTTAAAAAAATTGAGTAATGATATTAGGGATAACAGGGAATTGTTAGTCATTTGGTTAATGATTTTAAGGTTAAAATAGTCTTAAGGCAATCTCCATCTGGCCCGAGGAAACCTTTGGACACCTCCGTTATCTTTCTACTAGGCCCTGACGGTGTTAACACGAAAAAGTCATCACTTTTTTTATATTTAAAAAACCACATGATAGCTTTTAGGACTGGTTGCGAGGTAGAATTTTAGATTAACCGCATGTGGTAATTTGCATTTGATTCAAAATCTAAAATCAAGCTAGAACTTCTTTGGATTTTATTCATTAATTATTAACTAGCTGATATCCTTGGCATACAATAGTAGTTTATTATAACTTGAAGCGTTATCTCTTTAATAGCAAGGTGGGGGAACTTATGAAAAGACAATAAGATAAAAAGACGAGAAGAGGAAAAGCCGAAAAGGGAGTTTTTGCATGTATTGGTATTACTGTTAGATATGAAGTGGTCCCTCCATCCACTTTTATGTTTGAACTTTCTTTTCGGTGTTTTTGGCATAGATTTTAAGATGTGTCAAAAACATATATGTATTATATTTTTATAAAGTTGAAAATAATATAAACATTTTGAGAATTTGAAAGCATGTGAAAGTATAATATATAAATGTGTTTTTTGGAAGAAATTTCATTCCATGTGGAAAAACTAAATACTAAGTGGTCACATAAAATTGTACGAGAGAATTTTTATTTCTTGGTGAGCATTCTGTTACTTTGATTTGTTCTTGTTGGTTTCAGGGAGGTCTTACTGCCACAGATGTTTTTGCTGTTGAGTGGATTCAAACTGGCGCTATTCACTTTGGGACGACGGTCTCATACTTCGGATTTGTTAGCGATGGTAAGACATGTCACTTTATGAGGGATTAGATTGATATTGGATCTTATTATGTAATCATACTTGGGATAAACTTATGTGCAGTTGATGTGACGAACAAAAAACATAGTATTTGAAGGCTATATACTTCCTCCATTCCATTTTACTGCAACACTTCTCTTTTTGGGGATGTCCCAACACAAAGCAACTCAAACTTTTGTCTTGTATGAAATCGTTACATGAATAGAATGCTTTTGATCTACTAAAACTTTTGTCTTACATGAAATCAGTCCAATTTAGAATTAACATGAATAGAATGCTTTCGATTGTGGCTAATTATGAGGTTTTGAATGCATCTAACTTTTTGGAGTCAGTTAAGAACAGTACTATTTAAATAAATATCGAAGCCTCCAGTTTCCTTAATATGCTTGCAAAACGAAGTGTTCTAAGTAAAGTGTGACAAAAGGGAGAGCCAAATGATACTTTTGTCCCTTGAATTTGACCCATTTTTGGAATTGTAGTACTTAAAGTTCTAATCATGGTGTTCCGTGTTCAAGAAAAGTTCATTAAATTGATTGCAGAAAATGTCAGCACTTATAATTGACTAGGGTAAAGGCTGGGAAGCAAACCTAAACTGGGGGAAAAATTCATTCTTGAGGTTTCTCTCCAATAATACATCATATTGTTTCTTTCTTCAACTAAGAAGAATTATTGTTGAGTTCAAAATTACTTCCTATATGACATATGGGCTTGCTATTATTTTAGTAACAACACTTTAATGTATAGTTGGCATATTGTATAATTTTTGAGCTACCGGATCTATATTTATGAGGCTTTCCAGGAACCCAAGCTTGATGCACCTTCTTACACAGTTTCAGTTACTTGTCAAACTTTCATATCAAATTGATGAGTATAAGTGTAGAGCTCCAAACTGGAAGAGCTCCGAACTGGATAATCATAATACTATACCAAGAGATCAGCTTGTTGAATTCAAACTCAATAATTAGAATCGGTGCCCATCTTTTCTACATTTTTTTTCTTGCATTTTATCTACTTAATAAAGTCATAGTTATGCGAGACCTAATAGAATATCCAGTGCAACTAATACATTTTCAACCTTATGAACAATCAACAAAATATTATTACTGAATTACTCAAGTACTTCATTTGATTGTTGGAGCCTTAATTGTTAATAAGCACCTGGTTTCTCCGTGTGTTGCAGTGTTGGAACTTTCTGAGAGATATCAAAAGCGCTTTGGTCCTCTACGTTATTTTGTTGCTGGTTTCCTGAAATTCTTATGCTTACCTAAGTACGGCTTTGAAGTGGAATATCTTCCAGCATCAAAAGAGACAACTGATCGAGAAGGAAAAGTCTCGGCTGATTGTGAAATAGTTGATATGTCAGACCTTTACACGGACATCATGAGGAGATCGAACACAGATGGCATTCCTAGAGCTTCTAGCTTATCTAGTATTGACTCAATAATGACCCCAAGCCGAATGTCTGGTGTAGACTTGGATACAACCTGCAGTAGCAGTGAGCCATCAGACTACGTGCGTGGCATAGATCCAAAATCAAAACGCTTGTCATTAGGGATAAGCAATGTGACGGCAGAACCAGAAGTTATCCATCCTCAGGTGCCACTTTCAGGAAACCCCAACTGGCCAAGGACTAGGTCCAAGTCTAGGACGGATAAAGGATGGAGTGGATTAACATCCACACATGATCCCACTAGGTCTTCTTGGGCAACTACAGCAACAAATGATAAAGAGGATATTTCATCAACAATGTCTGATCCAGGTCCAGTTTGGGATGCAGAACCAAAGTGGGACGTTGAGGCTCATTGGGATTTGGAAAATCCTATAGAACTA
Source organism: Panax notoginseng (assembly GCA_016801055.1). Classification (NCBI taxonomy): domain Eukaryota; kingdom Viridiplantae; phylum Streptophyta; class Magnoliopsida; order Apiales; family Araliaceae; genus Panax; species Panax notoginseng. The sequence goes on along the minus strand of CM029018.1, from coordinate 206,719,822 downwards.
CCTGGCCCAGCAGCAGATGATGACGAAGATGAAGTAAGTAAGGATGTTGTGCCTGAACAAAAATGGGTGGTTACGAAAGGTCGATTTCTTGGTGTCCTGGTGTGCAACCATGCATGTAAAACAGTTCAGAGTTTGAGTTCTCAGGTGGTGGCTCCAAAAGCTGAGCACGATGACAACACCTTGGATTTGTTGTTGGTCCATGGAAGTGGAAGACTGAGGCTGTTGAGATTCTTCGTGCTTCTGCAAATGGGTCGACACCTTTCTCTACCCTACGTTGAATATGTTAAGGTATGACGGTGTCGGTATCTCGCTTATTTGGCTTGTAAGCATTTGGTTTCTCCCTCCCTCGGTTGAGACATTAAGATATTTAGTGCAATGCATTTTGGTTGTGATTCTTACCTTGTTCTTTTTGGGTTGATAGGTTATAGCATGTAATTGAGAATTCTGTTGACATGTAGGTAAAGTCGGTAAAAATTAAGCCGGGAAAGCACACACAGAATGGGTGTGGCATTGATGGTGAACTTTTTCCAGTTAATGGACAAGTCATGTCTTCTTTACTTCCTGAGCAATGCAGGCTTATAGGTCGCTCCCCCGGCAGATGATATGGTTGGTTATGGGTTTACCTATTCTCTGGTTATGTACTACTGAATCATGTTTCGGATGGATGGATGTATGTATGTCAGCCTTGGTGGTGCAGATGTTCATTTTGTCAATGTTTTGTTGGCTCATTTTTCTTCTCTCTAGTCTATATAATATACGAAATATATAACGTACTACTACTACTACTACTACTACTACTACTACTACTACTTATTTTGTAATGTAATATTATTCTATAATGTATCCTTGGCACGGTTTGCTATTGTCCTTCCTTCCTGTTCTACACAATGCAATGCAATACGCTACGGCTACGCTAGCCAGTAGTATATCATTATTATTATCGATTGATATTTGATGGAGAGGAGGGGAGGGGAATGGAGGGGAGCGTGGTGGCCCACGCGGAACAGGTCAAGTCAGATGAATACTACTTGTATGTAATGTACTAACTTTGTTATTAAAAAATTATCGTTTAAGATTTTGACAGATGAATTAAGAAAGTATCATTTATCAAGTAAAAGTTATTTGAAATTCTATCACTATTCTTGTGACGCCCCTAAAATTAGGTATACATCACCCATCTTGGGTCGTCAGACACATAGTACAGAATACAAATACAACTTAATAATACAACTGTCGTGTACAATACGACAAAACATAAACTGTGAGTTTGAATATAAATATTATCTTCTAGAGAGTATTCATACTCAAAAGGAGTCCTCATTACATTTATTAACACATCATTACATAGAATAGTGAGGACTACTAATTAATACTATCATTCGGACCATCATTCCGTACCCCGACTTGTCCCAGCTACGTTCTCATTTCCTGAAGAGAACAGTGAAAGAAAGGGTGAGCTCAACTAGCCCAGTAAGAAATATTATGACTAAGATAATGCAGAATAAATTATCATTAGCCTTCAACAATGTTAAACTGATAAAATATAATAGACATCAAGTTTAACTGTAGCGGAACAAGCAATCCATTAAAAGAGTCAAGTAGAAAATAAACTCTACTATTTTTTATGATTTAAAAAGTTTTTCAACACTGTAATCGCTGAGACTCAGCTTAATAAAATAATCCACATCATCGAATCACCCCTGCACTACGGCCAAGGATATTCGTGTATTCATTAATGGTCATGATCATGCCAACAACTGTCCATCAATGCACTACGGGCCAATGAGAACTTTTACCACATCATTTGCAACATTACGGTCATGATTATACCGAATAATCCCTGGTCATAATCATACCAAGTCCATCTATGCACTACATGCCACAGATGACTTTCAACATTTTATAAACATGAGGATGATGACAATGATATAAGAATTCAATAAAACAAGTTCAAGAATTAATTTATCCAGGAATTAACAACGTCCAAATTGTCAACATGATACTGCATTGTGGAGTAAAATTCAAGAACGCTTAGAAGAATATTTTCTTGAAAAGATACTGGATGAAACGCAACTATCAAGGATATTCCACAAATTTCATGGAGTATAGAAGTCAAAACTAAACCAACTGAGTATAATAAAGAATGGAATAACAAAAGAAATCACCATGCATGCGATAGACCGCACAGACAGGTTATTCCAACAGAATAATAAATAATGGAACCAGGTCCGGCATAAACGCACAGACAGGATATTCCGACAGAATAATAAATAATGGAACCAGGTCCGGTGTAAAACACACAGACAGGATATTCCAACAGAATAATAATAAAACGGAACCAGGTCCGGTGTAAAACACACAGACAGGATGTTCCAACAGAATAATAAACGGAACCAGGTCCGGTGTAAAACACACAGACAGGATGTTCCAACAGAATAATAGAAGAATGTCACCAAGTATAGGGTAGACCGCGTATACTGGTTATTCCAACAGAATAATAACGAATGGAATAACAGTAGTTCTCTTCATGAATATAAAAGAAATAATATTCCCTACCTTAAAAGAACTGGATATTGAAAAAATGATGTAGCAGAATACTTTTATTCTCTCTCTCTCTTATTCTCTCTATACTTTCTCTCTCTATAGCTTGAATGAATTCGTGAAAAATAATGAAGCCCTAGGCCTCTATTTATAGAAAAACTGAGGGTGGCTCTTGGTCTTAACGAAGGGTCAAATGACTCTTGGTCTTAACGAAGGGTCAAATGACTCTTGGTAATATTGAAGGGACAACTACTATTGACGAAAGTAATTACTATTGACCAAGGTAAATACTATTGACGAAGGTAATTACTATTGACCAAGGTAAATACTATTGACCAAGGTAAATAATATTGACGAAGGTAATTACTATTGACCAAGGTAAATACTATTGACGACGGTAATTACTATTGACGACGGTAATTACTATTGACGAAGAGACTCTTAGATGATGACATATGGCCCCCCATAAAATAACCAAACTTACCATAACGTCTCAATAATATAACATATTATACAGATGATACTATGACAATAATTTAAGAGATATGATGCAGCAATTACTGTAGCAATAATTGAGTATAGCTGAGTGACTTCTCACGTAAGCATCAATAATCAATACCGTGTGCTACTATGCAATCACGCGTATTACTGTACTTTTACTACCGAGTAGTTCAACAGTTTTAACGATTTTAACGGTAACACCTCAGCCGTTATTTTTATAGAAAGATAATTCTGTCGTTTTCTCAATCCGACAATAATTCCGTTGTGGGGTCCACCAATGATTGTGCCGTCGTACGAATATTTCCCGACAAAAAGAATATTCTCCGACCAAACGAATATTTTATAACAACTTGCTTACTTTGCAAAATTTATAAATATTACCCACAACTATAACATTATATCAAATTAACTCCATAATATTCAAAAATGATATTTATAGAAAATTCATCTTTATTTATAAAAGTTGGGGTCTTACAACCTCCCCTTCTTATGAAATTTCGCCCTCGAAATTAGGGTACGTACCTGGTATGTCGAAGAGGTAAGGATACCTTGATTTCATTTCGGATTCTAACTCCCAAGTCATTTCCTCAACATCGTGGTTTCTCCACAAAACTTTAACTTGAGGTATAACCTTGGAGCGTAGAATATGTTCCTTCTTATCCAAGATTTGAACAGTAACTTCTTCATACGTCAAATCCTCCGCTATTTCGTCCGGTTCTAACTCAATAATGTGGTTCGGGTCTTCCACATATTTGCGTAACATGGATATGTGGAAAACGTTATGAACACGAGACATACTTGGCGGTAAAGCGAGTCTATAAGCCACAGTTCCTACTCGATCGAGGATTAAAAATGGACCGATGAATCGAGGATTTAGCTTTCCTCTCTTTCCAAATCTAGTAACTCCTTTCCATGGAGCAACACGTAAGAACACATGATCTCCTACATCAAATTCCACGTCCTTTCGATGAAGATCAGCATAACTCTTTTGTCGATCTTGTGAGGTTTTTATACGTTGTCGGATCGTTTGAATCTTTTCTGTAGTCATACGTACCAACTCCGGTCCCAACAACGTTGCTTCGCCCACCTCATCCCAGCATACTGGAGAACGACATTTTCTTCCATACAATGCTTCGAATGGAGCCATGCCAATACTTGCTTGATAACTGTTGTTGTAGGAAAACTCCACCAATGGTAAGAACTTGTCCCAACTTCCCTTAAAGTCAAAGACACAGAGTCTTAATAGATCTTCAAGAGTTTGAATAGTCCTCTCTGATTGTCCGTCCGTCTGAGGATGATATGCTGAACTAAATCGTAACTCCGTGCCCATAGCTTTTTGTAAACTAACCCAAAATCGTGAAGTGAATCTTGGGTCTCGATCAGAAACTATGGATACTGGCATACCATGCAGTCTTACAATCTCGTTTATGTATATACGAGCAAGACGTTCAAGTGTATAAGTTTCTCGTATCGGTAAGAAATGAGCAGACTTGGTCAATCTATCAACAATGACCCAAATCGCATCAATACCTTGAGAAACCCTAGGAAGACCGGTAACGAAATCCATGGTAATGTGCTCCCACTTCCATTCTGGAATTTCAAGTGGTTGCAATGGACCTTTTGGTACTTGATGCTCCGCTTTGACTCGTTGACAAGTTAGACACCTTGAGATAAACAACGCTATCTCTCTCTTCATATTGCTTCACCAAAATGTATGACGAAGATCATGATACATTTTGGTACTTCCAGGATGGATTGCAAACGGTGTGTTGTGCGCCTCCATCATGATTTCATACTTTAAATCAGGGTTGTTAGGAACACAAAGTCTGGAGTTGACTCGAAGTATTCCTTCTTCATCGATTCTTGCTTCCGGCATAGAACCTTCTTGCACTTTCTTCCTCATACGCATCAGCTCCAGGTCTGTAGCTTGAGCAGCTTTAACTTTATCGATTAAAGTCGGTTCTACTCGTATATTCGCCATCATCACATGGGTCCCTGGAGTCTTTAACTCTATCTCCATCCTTTGCAAGTCACACAAAATGGGTCTTTGCGTTGTTAATATTGCACTCGTACCCGCATATGATCTTCTACTCAATGCGTCAGCTACCACGTTCGCTTTTCCAGGATGATATTGAATGGTATGATCATAATCTTTCAACAGTTCAAGCCAACGTCGTTGTCGCATGTTGAGTTCCTTTTGAGTGAAGAAATATTTGAGGCTTTTATGATCCGTAAAGATCTCCACTTTCTCCCCATACAAGTAATGCCTCCAAATTTTAAGTGCAAAGACAACAGCTGCCAACTCTAGATCATGAGTAGGATAATTCCTTTCATATTCCTTGAGTTGTCTTGATGCATAGGCTATGACTTTTCCATGTTGCATGAGAACGCATCCCAACCCTTTGCTCGAAGCATCACTGTAGATGACAAATCCCTCCGAGCCAGATGGTATTGTTAGAACATGTGCTGAAATGAGTCTCCTCTTGAGTTCTTGAAAACTCTGCTCACATTCTTCGCTCCAACCAAACTTTGTATCTTTCCGAGTCAGCTGAGTTAATGGAGTAGCGATTCGAGAAAATCCTTCCACGAATCTCCGATAATAACCAGCTAAACCAAGAAAGCTACGTACCTCGGTCACTGATTTAGGTTGCTCCCAGCTTTGAATAGCTTCAATCTTTGCCGGGTCAACCGATATTCCACGACTTGATACTACGTGCCCAAGGAATGCTACCTCCTCTAGCCAGAACTCGCATTTCTTCAACTTGGCATAAAGCTTGTATTCACGAAGCTTTTGGAGTACCAGCCTCAAGTGTTGCTCATGATCTTCACGGCTTTTGGAATAAATAAGGATGTCATCAATAAAGACGACCACAAAATGATCTAAATATTCCTTGAATACCCGGTTCATCATATCCATGAAGGCAGCAGGAGCATTAGTCAATCCAAAGGACATGACTAGGAATTCATAATGCCCGTACCGCGTTCTAAAAGCCGTCTTTGGAATATCCTCAGTTCTAACCTTTAGCTGATGATATCCAGAACGAAGATCGATCTTTGAAAAGAATTGTGCTCCTTGCAACTGGTCAAACAGGTCATCAATACGTGGCAATGGGTACCTATTTTTGATGGTGACATTGAGTAGAAGATCATATGTAAGTACGAGTGAGATATTGTCAACACAAAGACCCATTTTGTGTGATTTGTAAAGGATGGAGATAGAGTTAAAGACTCCAGGGACCCATGTGATGATGGCGAATATACGAGTAGAACCGACTTTAATCGATAAAGTTAAAGCTGCTCAAGCTATAGACCTGGAGCTGATGCGTATGAGGAAGAAAGTACAAGAAGGTGCTATGCCGGAAGCAAGAATCGATGAAGAAGGAATACTTCGAGTCAACTTCAGACTTTGTGTTCCTAACAACCCTGATTTAAAGTATGAAATCATGATGGAGGCGCACTACACACCGTTTGCAATCCATCCTGGAAGTACCAAAATGTATCATGATCTTCGTCATACATTTTGGTGGAGCAATATGAAGAGAGAGATAGCGTTGTTTATCTCAAGGTGTCTAACTTGTCAACGAGTCAAAGCGGAGCATCAAGTACCAAAAGGTCCATTGCAACCACTTGAAATTCCAAAATGGAAGTGGGAGCACATTACCATAGATTTCATTTCCGGTCTTCCTAGGGTTTCTCAAGGTATTGATGCGATTTGGGTCATTGTTGATAGATTGACCAAGTCTGCTCATTTCTTACCGATACGAGAAACTTATACACTTGAACGTCTTGCTCGTATATACATAAACGAGATTGTAAGACTGCATGGTATGCCAGTATCCATAGTTTCTGATCGAGACCCAAGATTCACTTCACGATTTTGGGTTAGTTTACAAAAAGCTATGGGCACGGAGTTACGATTTAGTTCGGCATATCATCCTCAGACGGACGGACAATCAGAGAGGACTATTCAAACTCTTGAAGATCTATTAAGACTCTGTGTCTTTGACTTTAAGGGAAGTTGGGACAAGTTCTTACCATTGGTGGAGTTTTCCTACAACAACAGTTATCAAGCAAGTATTGGCATGGCTCCATTCGAAGCATTGTATGGAAGAAAATGTCGTTCTCCAGTATACTGGGATGAGGTGGGCGAAGCAACGTTGTTGGGACCGGAGTTGGTACGTATGACTACAGAAAAGATTCAAACGATCCGACAACGTATAAAAACCTCACAAGATCGACAAAAGAGTTATGCTGATCTTCATCGAAAGGACGTGGAATTTGATGTAGGAGATCATGTGTTTTTACGTGTTGCTCCATGGAAAGGGGTTACGAGATTTAGAAAGAGAGGAAAGCTCAATCCTCGATTCATCGGTCCATTTTTATTCCTCGATCGAGTAGGAACTGTGGCTTATAGACTCGCTTTACCGCCAAGTATGTCTCGTGTTCATAACGTTTTTTACATATCCATGTTACGCAAATATGTGAAAGACCTGAACCACATTATTGAGTTAGAACCGGACGAAATAGCGGGAGATTTCACGTATGAAAAAGTTCCTGTTCAAATTTTGGATAAGAAGGATCATATTCTACGCTCCAAGGTTATACCTCAAGTCAAAGTTTTGTGGAGAAATCACGATGTTGAGGAAATGACTTGGGAGTTAGAATCTGAAATGAAATCAAGGTATCCTTACCTCTTCGACATACCAGGTACGTACCCTAATTTCGAGGGCGAAATTTCATAAGAAGGGGAGGTTGTAAGACCCCAACTTTTATAAATAAAGATGAATTTTCTATAAATATCATTTTTGAATATTATGGAGTTAATTTGATATAATGTTATAGTTGTGGATAATATTTATAAATTTTGTAAAGTACGCAAGTTGTTATATAATATTCGATTGGTCGGGAAATATTCGTTTTAACAGGGAATATTCGTACAACGGCACAATCATTGGTGGATCCCACAACGGAATTATTGTCGGATTGAAAAAACGACAAATTTTTTTTATTAAAAATAACGGCAGAAGTTTTACCATTGTTACTGTTGAACTACTCGGTAGTAAAAGTACAGTTGTGACAACCCCAAAATAGGTCTATTCCATCCAACCTATTCTTAGTCGCCAAATACATGGTACAGAAAACAACTACAACTTTATTACAACAATTGTCGTGCAAAATACAACAACACATATGCTGTGAGTTTGGATACAAATATATACCAAATATGACTCATGTTCCAATCGTGGACATCACCTCACAATGACACCTTACATAAAGGTATAGTCAAAAATTATTTTAGAAATTAGAATCTTTGGGAAGTGCTTAAGGAAACCTTCGTACATGGGAGGCCACGCGTCTAGGTTATGATAGATATCATATGGCCACAGAATTATCCTTGGTTGACCCAATAGACCCCAAAGAAAAACGAGAAGATTACTATCATATTCTTCCCAATGGTGAGTCTTCTCTTGACTTATCATTATCTCCACTGTCTCTAATTGAGAATTATACTTCAAACAAACACCAAGATTATATAGGTAGTGCTTGTAGATATACTCGGCAAGCGGATGTGCACAATCATGTCTTATGATGACACGAGGTTGTATGTCGTTAGACATCTTGTATGATAGTGGCAAACCACCCTTCCAACGTTGGGTACACCTTACCCTATTGGATTCACCAAATATAACTACTAAATGAACTTTTCTATACTGCTTCGGGAGAACATCCACAGTTAGAGACCACCGTTCTATTTCCCCGTTACCCTCGCTCGACCCAGCTACACTCTTATTACCTGAAAGGAATTGTGAAGCAACAGGGTGAGCACAACTAGCTCAGTAAAGAATATCATGACTAAAGATAATTAAATTATCAATAGCCTTCATCAATAATAAATCAGAGATTTAGAACATATGGTAAATGATAAAAATTTCAACCATAGTTGCAGCGGAACGAGCAATCCATTAGAAGAGTCAAATAGACTATAAAGTCTATTATCTTCTCCATGTTAAAAATCCATCAATAATGTTTTATCCCTGTAACATCAATCAATAGTTCCTTTCCACAATCATATGAATAACTCATAATCATAACTGTAGTTCTAAATTCCTCTTCTCATCCAGGACGAAGATAATTTTCATCACCTATCTTTACCTGAAACATCAAAGATCATGGTTACACCAAATCACATTTCCTGTTCATAATCATACTAATAACTTCATCTTTGCACTACGGGCCAAAGATATTCATCAACAAGTCATCTTTGCACTACAGGCCAAAGATATTCGTCAACAGTTCATCTTTGCATTACTGGCCAAAGATATTCAACAACAGGTCATCTTTGCACTACGGGCCAAAGATATTCATCTACAATTCATCTTTGCACTACAGGCCAAAGATATTCCTCAACAATTCATATTTGCACTACAGGCCAAATATATTCATATCTCAAAGAAATATATAATCATTTCATAATTTATATACACCATAATTATAACCATGTTAATCAATTCATCTTTACACTTAAGCTAAAGATATTCAATTGTAAATTCAATGGTCATGATCATACCAGTCACAATTCAACTTTGCACTACAGGCCAAAGAGAACCCTAGTCATGATCATACCAATAATCTACCCATCTTTACACTCCAGTGAAAGAGAATTTTAACATCAGGGTTATAAAAATATTATATATGATGATAAAAATAATATGATCAACATATAAATTTAATCTCAAGAGTAATATTCGTAACTCATGAATAATAAATCGTGAATAGTAACTCATGAATAGTAACCCCGACACAAAAGATAAAAATTCCACAATAAAATCCTTGCCAATATTTCGGTATAATGATATTGAAAGAATAACATTACTTAAATTTATAAACAATTTATTTTAATTGTTTACACTTTACTAATTAATGCATTTAATCATCATAAAATGCCAACTCTTACAATTTCATCATCAATAACCAAAACCCTCATCAAAAATCTGCATATACCTCATATAGGATTCTCAAGCTATAAAATCATATTTTCCAATTTTCTTACTTCACATAACATATTTAATTCATTTACTCATAACTAGTACATTTTCATAAAAAATACCAAATCAGTTCCAAAAATATTTCTTTTCTGGAATTTAGCATAATATAGTCCCATAGTGAACATATATTTTTCTCAGAATTTTTAAAAGTCATTTACTATTTTTCATATGGCCAAAATAGCCTAATATTTAGACATTTATCAAAAATTGTACTTTTATCTAAAAATTCTGAAATTCACAGAGTATACTTCTATCATATACATGTACTCCCAATAAAAATTTCATCAATTTTGGAGTTAACCACAAGGAATTATAAGCAGTTACTTTTAAAATAGTTTTTGCTCATAAAATTCATAACTCTCAATCTATACATCCAAAAATCACCATTTTTGGACACAATCAATAAAACTCATCAAAATATCATTTCAAATTTTTCCAGAATTTTTGAAGTTCAGAAAAATTACGAAACTGAAAAACATAACAACCCTTAAAATCCCTTACTATCCCTTACTATCCCTTACCTCAAAAGAGCAGTACTTCTGATCGGTATAAGGCTGAAGGAAACTTGCACTGATGAATAGCAACTCACCAAGTATCTAAATACTCACAAAATACACTCAATAATCAAGAGAGAGAAAGAGAGAAAGCTTATGTTTCTGGTGTGATTTTTAATTCTAACTTAGCCCTCTATTTATAGGAAATTTTAGTAGGTTTGACCTGCAACCTGATGGCTTTACCTGCTACTATTCCCACCCACCACATTTGAAATATAATTCAGCACATTTCTTCACCAACCACAAGTGGGGCCCACCAATTCTAGAATTTTCCACCAAAAATGATTTATAACCTAATTTCCAAATCAGCCACCTCTTAAAATTCATAACAAATCATACGTTCATTTTTAACGGTTCAAAATTTATGGACATATACTCAACTTATATATGTATAACATATCCAAAAATTACCACGATCCAACGGTCGGATTAAAAATTATAACCCCCGCAAAATATCTCAAAAATCCTGATTTTTAATACCTCCATTCCGACAAAAATACTGATAAAAACCTCAACATTAACTCCTTCATTTTTAACCACAAAAATATATCCCTCATTTATATCCACATAATCTAAATATTTCCTTATCATATGAATCAATAATTAATTATTCACAAATAATATTACAGAATCACATTTATGACAACCAGGCCGTTCCCAGGAAAGAGGGGGCTTTCCAATAAGGATTTCTCCTTACTAGCGCGCAATTAGATGACCAAACCTCTCCTTAGACAGAACTTTCTAGACATTGCCAATAATGATATCTAATAATATTAATCAAATAATATGAATTATTGATCTGATAATAGAAAATACTGTGCAGCAACAATTATTGAAACAACAATAATATAAAATGTCAACGCAGCAATTATTGAATCAATAAAATAAAATATTGAACAGTAATTACTGTAACAATTATTGAGTAGTGTCTTCTTACGTAAGAATCAATAATTTCAAAAATACTATGCAATACCGTGTGCTACTGTGCAATAACGCGTATTACTGTATTTTAACCACCGGGTATTCCAACAGTGTTAACGGTAACAACTACGCCGTTATTTGTAAAAACTCAAATTTGTCATTTTCTTCATCCGACAGTTATTCGTTATGGGGCCCACAAATAGCTGCGCCGTCGTACGAATATTCCCCGACAGAAAGAATATTCCACGACCAAACGAATATTCCCCGACAACAATGATTATTTTATAACCACTTGTTTATTTTGAATAATTTTTACATTTCACCCATAACTTTAATTTTTTTATCAATTTAACCATTTACTAAATTGTAATTATAAGAAAAATTGAATACTTTTATTTCATAAAATTCGGGGTCTTACAATCTCCCCTCCTTATGAAATTTCGTCCCCGAAATTTACGTACCTGATATTTCAAAGAGTTGAGAATACCTTCCTTTCATTTCAGATTCCATCTTCCCTGTCATCATAATTTTTTCATTGCTCATCTCCTGTATTTCAGATATCATTCTAGAAAACAGCTTCAAAACAAAGGTTAATTTAACAAATTAACATATCACATAATATCCCAATATTATGACTGACCAACAAATAAGCTTAGGTAGGACACACTAGCGAAGGATTTACTCATCTCTCCCCTCCTAGTTATATTCCCCGATCTCCGCCAGAGATCATATCCCTAAGCTCTGATACCACCTGTGACTCTCATGGTGCTTCAACCACAGCACCTCACAATGGTACCTATCAGTTTGCCACCGCAGAACGGCGTCCCCTACGGAGAGTCTGGCTTCGGTGCATCCCCCATCAACAGGAAGTCACCAGCGAGAGGCTCGGGGCTCTTTACTTATGGCTCTGATACCACCTGTGACAACCCCAAAATAGGTCCATTCCATCCAACCTATTCTGAGTCGCCAAATACATGGTACAAAAAATAACTACAACTTTATTACAACAATTGTCGTGCAAAATACAACAACACATATGCTGTGAGTTTGGATACAAATATATACCAAATATGACTCATGTTCTAATCGTGGACATCACCTCACAATGACACCTTACATAAAGGTATAGTCAAAAATTATTTTAGAAATTAGAATCTTTGGGAAGTGCTCAAGAAAACCTTCGTACATGGGAGGCCACGCGTCTAGGTTATGATAGATATCATATGGCCACAGAATTATTCTTGGTTGACCCAATAGACCCCAAAGAAAAACGAGAAGATTACTATCATATTCTTCCCAATGGTGAGTCTTCTCTTGACTTATCATTATCTTCACTGTCTCTAATTGAGAATTATACTTCAAACAAACACCAAGATTATATAGGTAGTGCTTGTAGATATACTCAGCAAGTGGATGTGCACAATCCTGTCTTATGATGACACGAGGTTGTATGTCGTTAGACATCTTGTATGATAGTGGCAAACCACCCTTCCAACGTTGGGTACACCTTACCCTATTGGATTCACCAAATATAACTACTAAATGAACTTTTCTATACTGCTTCGGGAGAACATCCACAGCTAGAGACCACCGTTCTATTTCCCCGTTACCCTCGCTCGACCCAGCTACACTCTTATTACCTGAAAGGAATTGTGAAGCAAAAGGGTGAGCACAACTAGCTCAGTAAAGAATATCATGACTAAAGATAATTAAATTATCAATAGCCTTCATCAATAATAAATCAGAGATTTAGAACATATGGTAAATGATAAAAATTTCAACCATAGTTGCAGCGGAACGAGCAATCCATTAGAAGAGTCAAATAGACTATAAAGTCTATTATCTTCTCCATGTTAAAAATCCATCAACAATATTTTATCCCTGTAACATCAATCAACAGTTCCTTTCCACAATCATATGAATAACTCATAATCATATCTGTAGTTTTAAATTCCTCTTCTCATCCAGGACGATGATAATTTTCATCACCTATCTTTACCTGAAACATCAAAGATCATGGTTACACCAAATCACATTTCCTGTTCATAATCATACTAATAACTTCATCTTTGCACTACGGGCCAAAGATATTCATCAACAAGTCATCTTTGCACTACAGGCCAAAGATATTCGTCAACAGTTCATCTTTGTATTACTGGCCAAAGATATTCAACAACAGGTCATCTTTGCACTACGGGCCAAAGATATTCATCTACAATTCATCTTTGCACTACAGGCCAAAGATATTCCTCAACAATTCATATTTGCACTACAGACCAAATATATTCATATCTCAAAGAAATATATAATCATTTCATAATTTATATACACCATAATTATAACCATGTTAATCAATTCATCTTTACACTTAAGCTAAAGATATTCAATTGTAAATTCAATGGTCATGATCATACCAGTCACAATTCAACTTTGCACTACAGGCCAAAGAGAACCCTAGTCATGATTATGCCAATAATCTACCCATCTTTACACTCCAGTGAAAGAGAATTTCAACATCAAGGTTATAAAAATGTTATATATGATGATAAAAATAATATGATCAACATATAAATTTAATCTCAAGAGTAATATTCGTAACTTATGAATAATAAATCGTGAATAGTAACTCATGAATAGTAACCCCGACACAAAAGATAAAATTTCACAATAAAATTCATAACAATATTTCGGTATAATGATATTGAAAGAATAACATTATTAAATTTATAAACAATTTATTTTAATTGTTTACACTTTACTAATTAATGCATTTAATCATCATAAAATGCCAACTCTTACAATTTCATCATCAATAACCAAAACCCTCATCAAAAATCTGTATATACCTCATATAGGATTCTCAAGCCATAAAATCCTATTTTTCAATTTTCTTACTTCACATAACATATTTAATTCATTTACTCATAACTAGTACATTTTCATAAAAAATACCAAATCAGTTCCAAAAATATTTCATTTCTGGAATTTAGCATAATATAGTCCCATAGTGAACATATATTTTTCTCAGAATTTTTAAAAGTCATTTACTATTTTTCATATGGCCAAAATAGCCGAATATTTAGACATTTATCAAAAATTGTACTTTTATCTAAAAATTCTGAAATTCACAGAGTATACTCCTATCATATACATGTACTCCCAATAAAAATTTCATCAATTTTGGAGTTAACCACAAGGAATTATAAGCAGTTACTTTTAAAATAGTCTTTGCTCATAAAATTCATAACTCTCAATCTATACATCCAAAAATCACCATTTTTGGACACAATCAATAAAACTCATCAAAATATCATTTCAAATTTTTCCAGAATTTTTGAAGTTCAGAAAAATTACGAAACTGAAAAACATAACAACCCTTAAAATTCCTTACTATCCCTTACTATCCCTTACCTCAAAAGAGCAGTACTTCTGATCGGTATAAGGCTGAAGGAAACTTGCACTGATGAATAGCAACTCACCAAGTATCTAAATACTCACAAAATACACTCAATAATCTAGAGAGAGAAAGAGAGAAAGCTTATGTTTCTGGTGTGATTTTTAATTCTAACTTAGCCCTCTATTTATAGGAAAATTTTAGTAGGTTTGACCTGCAACCTGATGGCTTTACCTGCTACTATTCTCACCCACCACATTTGAAATATAATTCAGCACATTTCTTCACCAACCACAAGTGGGGCCCACCAATTCTAGAATTTTCCACCAAAAATGATTTATAACCTGATTTCCGAATCAGCCACCTCTTAAAATTCATAACAAATCATACGTTCATTTTTAACGGTTCAAAATTTATGGACATATACTCAACTTATATATGTATAACATATCCAAAAATTACCACGATCCAACGGTCGGATTAAAAATTATAACCCCCGCAAAATATCTCAAAAACCCTGATTTTTAATACCTCCATTCCGACAAAAATACTGATAAAAACCTCAACATTAACTCCTTCATTTTTAACCACAAAAATATATCCCTCATTTATATCCACATAATATAAATATTTCCTTATCATATGAATCAATAATTAATTATTCACAAATAATATTACAGAATCACATTTATGACAACCAGGCCGTTCCCAGGAAAGAGGGGGCTTTCCAATAAGGATTTCTCCTTACTAGCGCGTAATTAGATGACCAAACCTCTCCTTAGACAGAACTTTCTAGACATTGCCAATAATGATATCTAATAATATTAATCAAATAATATGAATTATTGATCTGATAATAGAAAATACTGTGCAGCAACAATTATTGAAACAACAATAATATAAAATATCAACGCAGCAATTATTGAATCAATAAAATAAAATATTGAACAGTAATTACTGTAACAATTATTGAGTAGTGCCTTCTTACGTAAGAATCAATAATTTCAAAAATACTATGCAATATCGTGTGCTACTGTGCAATAACGCGTATTACTGTATTTTAACCACCGGGTATTCCAACAGTGTTAACGGTAACAACTACGCCATTATTTGTAAAAACTCAAATTTGTCGTTTTCTTCATCCGACAGTTATTCGTTATGGGGCCCACAAATAGCTGCGCCGTCGTACGAATATTCCCCGACAGAAAGAATATTCCACGACCAAACGAATATTCCCCGACAACAATGATTATTTTATAACCACTTGTTTATTTTGAACAATTTTCACATTTCACCCATAACTTTAATTTTTTTATCAATTTAACCATTTACTAAATTGTAATTATAAGAAAAATTGAATACTTTTATTTCATAAAATTCGGGGTCTTACAACAGTAATACGTGTGGTTGCATAGTAACACACGGTATTGATTATTAATGCTTATGTGAGAAGTCACTCAGTTTGATTCAATTATTGTCAGTTAATAATATGAATTATTTAGCGATAATGACGTTTTGTTTTATTCGTATTATTAACGTAATAAAACAGAAACATCTTTTTATATAAAACAGAATACTTTATTAAAGTTATTCTATAAATAGAATATATTATATTTTATTTAAAAGATTTTTCTTTAAATATGGACCGTCAGATTAAAGTAATCAATCTGGACCGTTCATGGATTAGTTACTATGCATTCTATTTTTCTATAAATAGCAGCTCATTCCTTCATTATTTCTTACGAATTCACTGAACTCTAGAGAGAGAAACTATAGAGAGAGAGAGAAGAAGAGTATTCTGCTACTTAACTACTTCCTTATTTCAGCTCTTTTTTAAAACGGTAAGGGGTGTTATTCTTTCTTATTCATGAAGAGAACTGTTGTTATTCCATTTCTTATTATTCTGTTGGAATAACCTGTATACGCGGTCTACCCTATACTTGGTGACATTCTTCTGTTATTTTGTTGGAACATCTTGTCTGTGTGTTTTATACCGGACCTAGTTTCGTCTTGTTATTATTCTGTTGGAACATCCTGTTTGTGTGTTTTATACCGGACCTGGTTCCGTCTTGTTATTCCTGTCTGTGTGTTTTACGCCGGACCTGGTTCCATTATTTATTATTCTGTCGGAATATCATGTCTGTGCGTTTACGCCGGACCTGGTTCCATTATTTATTATTCTGTTGGAATAACCTGTCTGTACGGTCTATCGCATGCATGGTGATTTTTTTTGTTATTCCATTCTTTATTGTACTCTGTTGGTTAAGTTTTGACTTCTATACTCCATGAAATTTATGGAATATCCTTGATAATTGTGTTTCATCCAGTATCTTTTCATGAAAATATTCTTCTAAGCATTCTGGAATTTTACTCTACAAAGCAGCATCATGTTGACAATTTGGACGTTGTTAATTCTTGGATAAATTAATTCTTGAACTTGTTTTATTGAATTCTTATATCATTGTCATCATCCTCATGTTTATAAAATGTTAAAAGTCATCTGTGGCCTGTAGTGCATAGATGGACTTCGTATGATTATGACCAGGGATTATTCGGCATAATCATGACCGTAATGTTATAAATGATGTGGTAAAAGTCCTCATTGGCCCGTAGTGCATTGATGGACAGTTGTTGGCATGATCATGACCATTAATGAATACACGAATATCCTTGGCCGTAGTGCAGGGGTGATTCGATGATGTGGATTATTTTATTAAGCTGAGTCCCAGCGATAACAGTGTTGAAAAACCTTTTAAATCATAAAAGATAGTAGAATTTATTTTCTACTTGACTCTTTTAATGGATTGCTTGTTCCGCTGCAGTTAAACTTGATGTCTATTATATTTTATCAGTTTAACATTGTTGAAGGCTAATGATAATTTATTCTGCATTATCTTAGTCATAATATTTCTTACTGGGCTAGTTGAGCTCACCCTTTCTTTCACTGTTCTCTTCAGGAAATGAGAACGTAGCTGGGGCAAGTTGGGGAACGGAGTGATGGTTCGAATGATAGTATTAGTTAGTAGTCCTCACTATTCTATGTAATAGTGTGTTAATAAATGTAATGAAGACTCCTTTTGAGTATGAATACTCTCTAGAAGATAATATTTGTATTTAAACTCGCAGTTTATGTTTTGTCGTATTGTACACGACAGTTGTATTAGTAAGTTATATTTGTATTCTGTACTTTGTATCTGACGACCCAAGATGGGTGATGTATACCTAATTTTGGGGGTGTCACACCGTATATATATATATACTCTTACTCAACCTCTATCTCTCTCTCATTCATTTGATTGATTAAATAAATTTAAAGGATTATTTTCTAAAATTGTAAAGACAAAATAAAAAATATATATATTATAATCTATTTACATTAAAGACTGCTTTATAATATAGATCTGCTTATAATTAAGAATCAAAATAATTTTTCAAAAAAGTGATTTTATTCCCATCCCAAAATTTCTGAAAAAAACTGTGTTTTTTTTAACAAAAAGGTAATAGTTCTTTTGGGTTATTGTTATGACTAATCATAAAAGTAAAAGTAATAAATAATAGTCTTCCAAAACATTTAATTTATCATTTATTTGATACAATATTTTTTTAGAATCCATAATGAAAAACTTAATTTATAATGAAATAAAAAAGAATAGAAAACTTATATATTTTTTCTTTCATATTATTATTGAGTATATGAAAGAAAAGAAAAGAAAAGAAAACTTAACTTTCGCATCTGAGTTATTAAGTCACTTTTATATTAGTTTTATTTTTATTATATTTATAATCTAAATGGTGTGTAGTAGATATTATAAAAGGTGATCTTATGTTATTTTGTTTTTTTCGTTTATTAAAAATCTCAGTAACAGATGAATTTAACACAAAATTTGATTTTGGAATTGTTTTGAAATGAAGTTTTGATTTCCTTCTCACTTTATCTCACTCGTACCTGGTTAGTCAGAGGGGCATTGAGGCCAATCCGGAGAAGATCCAGGCCATTCTTGACATAAAAACTCCTCAGTCGTTCAAAGACGTCCAACGTCTGAATGACAGGATTGCAGCTTTGAGGAGGTTCATGTCCAAATCTGCAGAGAGATGCTTGCCATTCTTCGACACACTGAAGGAGCCGAAGAATGCAAAGATGTTCCAGTGGACTTCGGAGTGTGAAGACGCCTTCCGAGGCATAAAGACATATCTGTCTTCTGCTCCCCTATTGGTAAAGCCTGCCCCGACAGAGACCTTGTATTTGTACCTTTCAGCGAGTTCGTTAGCGGTTGGAGCAATGCTGATTCGGGAGGTCAGTGGAAAGCAGCATCCGGTCTATTATGTCAGTCACGTCCTACGAGATGCTGAAACCAGGTATCCAAATATTAAAAAATTTGCCTTTGCTTTAATAATTGCTAGCCGAAAGCTTCAACAATATTTTCAAGGTCGGCTCCTGGTCGTCTACACGGATCAACCACTAAAGAAGGTGATGGGTAAGCCAGAGATTTCGGGGAGATTAGCAGCATGGACTATGGAGTTGTCCCAATTTTTCATTGAATATCATCCCCGAACTGCTATCAAGGGTCAAGCCTTGGCCGACTTTATGGTAGAATATTCATTCACCGAAGCAGATGCTGAACTGCCAGAAGCTGAGACGTCCGATCGAGCAGTTGCAGTTCTTCAGCACGGTCAGAATGCATGGACGCTATATGCAGATGGGTCATCTACGGTGAATGTTAGTGGAGCAGGGATTATTTTGACAATTCCGGAGGGATTCAAGGTACAGCAAGCCATTAGATTCGGGTTTAAGGCGACAAACAATGAGGCCAAGTATGAAGCAGTGCTAGCAGGAGTTCGACTGACGAAGAGTCTAGAAGTTCAGAAGCTTATCATTTACAGTGACTCTCAATTGGTCGTCAAACAACTGTCAGGAGATTATGAAGCTTGTGGGACAAGGATGATCAAGTATTTGGCAGAGTTGAAAGACAGACTTCATTATTTTGTCTCTTATGAGTTTCAGGGCATAGAGTGTAACGATAATTCTATTGCCGATGCACTGTCGAAGCTGGCCACTACGGATGCAGATGTTTTCAACGGATCAGTTTATTTGGAGGTTTTGCAGCAGTCGAGTATCCAGCATGAAGCAGTGATGTGTATCGAGCAATCTAACTGCTGGTTGACTCCCTACATCGAGTATTTGGCAGATGGCGTTCTTCCTTCGGATCAGATGCTGGCAAAGAAGATCAAGTACAAGAGTGCCAACTTCGTTCTTATTGATGGGGATCTTTATCGAAGGGCATTTTCGTCATATTATTGAAGTGTCTGGTTCCGTCTGAAGCTGAGTATGCCCTTCGGGAGGATCATGAAGGCATCTGCAGCGATCACATGGCTGCTAAGTTATTGGCATACAAAGTTCTTCGGCAGGGGTACTACTGGCCAACGATCTTCAAGGAAGCTACAGAGTATGTGAAGAAGTGTGAGAAGTGACAGCTTAACAGTCCGATCCCACATCAGCCACCAGAAGAGCTATACTCAAATCTATCTCCTATACCCTTTGCTGTCTGGGGGGTTGACATACTGGGTCCGTTGCTGAAAGCTAAAGGACAGGTCAATTTTGTTATAGTTTCCATTGATTATATGACCAAGTGGGTAGAAGCGAAACCACTGCGATTGATAACATAGCAGGAATGTTTAAAGTTCATGAAAGAGTCCGTAATATTTCGCTTCAGAATTCCCAAAGTGGTGATATCAGACAACGGACGCCAGTTCGTGGGATCAAAATTTGAAGGATTTTTGAAGGAACTGAGGATTCAACACAAGAAGACTTCGGTGGCTCATCCACAGTCAAATGTGCAAGTTGAGGTGACCAACAGGACGCTGCTGAATGGGATCAAAGCGCATACTGGATGAAGC
The DNA here is from genome assembly GCA_016801055.1 of Panax notoginseng. NCBI lineage: Eukaryota > Viridiplantae > Streptophyta > Magnoliopsida > Apiales > Araliaceae > Panax > Panax notoginseng. The sequence continues at coordinate 206,698,970 of CM029018.1, read as the reverse complement.
TAAAGGAAGACGGCCAGAGGAGCTGCTCAGTGTGCTGTGGGCCTACCGGACTACATCGAGGACCACCACAGGGGATTCATATTTTCGATTGGCCTATGGTACTGATGCCTTAGTCCCAGTCGAAATTGGATCTCCAAGTCTTCGGGTCAGTCAATTCAAAGAGATCTACAACGAAGAAGGACTGAAGGCCAACTTGGATCTGTTAGAAGAAGTCAGAGAGGTAGCTTTGCTCAAACTGGCAGCTTATCAACGAAGAGTGACTAAGCATTACAACAAAGGGGTCAAACTTCGCAGATTTGAAGTAGGAGACTTCGTCCTCAGAGAAGCCGAAGCATCTACGCCTCAGAACACGAGAAAGCTAATGCCGAACTGGGAAGGGTCGTATGAGGTGATCGAAGTACCAAAGCCGGGGACTTATCGATTAAAGGCATTAGATGGTTCCGAGATTATGAACACCTGGCATGCCGAAAGACTTCGAAAGTATTTCCAATAGAGATCGAGTTAGTTTACCGGAAGTCTGTACATGATTGTCCATTATCAATAAAAAGTCACTTTTTTACATTCGATCTTTATCCCATTTGTCCTAAGTTCACAATGGTGTAAGGAGGTATGGTCGGACTCACTGGCCATTCGATGGCAGCCTACTTATTTGTTACCCCGTGTGGTAGACAAATCCTATGGTCCTTTTTATATTATTTTTACCGAGGGCAGTAAATCAATAGGCACCGAAGTAAGGAGGACGAGGTGGACTCGCTGACCATTCTAGTTATATTCCCCGATCTCCGCCAGAGATCATATCCCTAAGCTCTGATACCACCTGTGACAACCCCAAAATAGGTCCATTCCACCCAACCCATTCTGAGTCGTCAAATACATGGTACATAAAATAACTACAACTTTATTACAACAATTGTCGTGCAAAATACAACAACACATATGCTGTGAGTTTGGATACAAATATATACCAAATGTGACTCATGTTCCAACCGTGGACATCACCTCACAATAACACCTTACATAAAGGTATAGTCAAAAACTGTTTTAGAAATTAGAATCTTTGGGAAGTGCTCAAGGAAACCTTCGTACATGGGAGGCCACGCGTCTAGGTTATGATAGATATCATATGGCCACAGAATTATCCTTGGTTGACCCAATAGACCCCAAAGAAAAACGAGAAGATTACTATCATATTCTTCCCAATGGTGAGTCTTCTCTTGACATATCATTATCTCTACTGTCTCTAATTGAGAATTATACTTCAAACAAACACCAAGATTATATAGGTAGTGCTCGTATATATACTCAGCAAGTGGATGAGCACATCCCTGTCTTATGATGACACGAGGTTGTATGTCGTTAGACATCTTGTATGATAGTGGCAAACCACCCTTCCAACATTGGGTTCGCCTCACCCTATTTTCTTCACCAAATATAACTACTAAATGATGACCACCGTTCTATTCCCTTGTTACCCCCGCTCGACCCAGCTACACTCTTATTACCTGAAAGGAATTGTGAAGCAAAAAGGTGAGCACAACTAGCTCAGTAAAGAATATCATGACTAAAGATAATTAAATTATCAATAGCCTTCATCAATAATAAATCAGAGATTTAGAACATATGGTAAATGATAAAAATTTCAACCATAGTTGCAGCGAAACGAGCAATCCATTAGAAGAGTCAAATAGACTATAAAGTCTATTATTTTCTCCATGTTAAAAATCCACCAACAATGTTTTATCCATGTAACATCACTCAACAGTTCCTTTCCACAATCATATGAATAACTCATAATCATAATTGTGACTATAAATTTTTCTTCGCACCCAGGACGAAGAATATTTTCATCACCTGTCTTTACCTGAAAATCAAAGATCATGGTTATACCAAATCACAATTCCTATTTATAATCATACTAACAAATTCATCTTTGCGTAGCCTCTTCGGCAGGAGTGTCCTTATGGTTTTGTTATACCTGCGTGATAGACAAAGTCCATGGTCCTTTTAAATTTGTTATACCCCGTATGGTAAACAAAAGTCACCGAAGTAAGGAGGTATGGTCGGACTCGCTGGCCATTCGATGACAGCTTTGTTGTCAGGAGTGTCCTTATGAATTTGTTACCCCGTGTGGTAGACAAATTCCATGGCCCTTATAAAATTGTTCTACCCCGAGTGGTAAACAAATGTCCTTATATACTTGTTCTACCCCGAGTGGTAAGCAAGATCTTGATGGTGCAAAGAGGATCAGCCGAATTCACCCTACACATGACCGATCTCACACTTCGATAACGATAAGAATACATTACTTTATTTTGTTCAAGTGTTGAGTTCAGTTCATTCAATTCAGTTCAGTCAATTCTGTCCATTAAATTCAGTTCACTTCATTTCATAAATTAACTGTTATATGCCTTAGCTGATTCACAATCTAAGTTAAGTTCATTCAAGTTCATTGATACTGAATTATTGACAAGAAACGAAATATTCAGAAGTTATGCAAAAGCAAACTGAAATTCCATTAATACTTAAACAAACTCACTTAAACAAATATAAAAGTTTTTCACAAAAAAGATATTTACATAAGTCCTAACGAATAAACTATTACATAAAGTTAAAAAATTACTTAAAGTTTTTACAAATAACTTCCGAAAAGACAGATAATTTTCACAAGTCATTAAAGTATCAGGAGAAAGCAGAAAGGACATTCAAGCACCACCTTCACCATCGGAGTCGATCAGAGCTGGATCTAGCTGAGCAACAGCAAACTTTTCCTTGCCTCGCTCTCGATAATCCTCGTATCCTTCCGAATAGACTTTCAGAATTTCGGCGTTGAGCTCATTGGATTCCCTGTAATCCTTCTGTATCTGCTTACGCAGTTCTTCAGTCAGAGGAGGGCCTCGTCCTTCAAGATCTTTTATTTTATGACGAAGCTTCTGACACTTGGCCTTATATTTTCCCTTATCATCTTGGGCCTTCGTTTGAGCCTCGCCGAGTTGTATCGCCAAGCTTCGATGAGCTGTGATGAGTTCCTCGTTCTTGGACTTTAGGGCCAAATTCTCCCCAACCAGGCCGACATTCATGTCAGATAGTACCTGATGACTGGTTTGGGCCGCCCTCAGCTCCTCTTCAGTTGTCTTCTGTTTGTCCTCTGACGCTTTCAGGGCTTCTTTAGCTCGATCCAAGTCCTTCCAAAGACCTTCATTCGTCAGAAGGACGCCTTCATGTTCATCACTCCTTTCCTGAGCCAGGGTCGCCTTCAACATGTTATTTTCTTGTCTCAAGAAATCCTCTTCAACCTCACCATTTATGTAAGATCCCAACTTATTATAAATAAATTAAATTTTCCTCTATTCATTATTCTAAATTAATATGGGTTAATTTGATATAATGTTTTGGTTATGGGTGAAATATGCAAAGTTTACAAAATAAGTAAGTGGTTATAAAATATTCATTTCTGTCGTGGAATATTCTTTTTGTTGGGAATCTCCGTACGACGGCACAGCCATTTGTGGGGCCCATAACGGAAAATAGTTGGATGAAAGAAAACGATAAAGATTGAGTTTTATAAATAACGACGTAAATTGTTACCGTTAACACTGTTGGAATACCTGGTGGTTAAAATACAGTAATATGCGTAGTTGCACAGTAGCACACAGTATTGCACAGTATTGTTGAATTATTGATTCGTACGTAAGAAGGCACTACTCAATAATTATTACAGTAGTTACTGTTCAATATTTTATATTATTGATTCAATAATTGTTGCATTGGTAGTTTATTTTATTATTGTTTCAATAATTGTCACTGCACAGTATTTTCCATTATCAGATCAATAATTCATATTATTTGAATAATATTATTAGATAACATTATTGGCAATGTCTAGAAAATTCTGTCGATGAGAGGTTAGATAATCTAATTGCGTGTCAGTAAGGAGAAATCCTTATCGGAAAGCCCCCTCTTTCCTCGAAACGGTCTGGTTGTCATAATTGTGATTCTGTAATATTATTTAAGAATAATTAATTATTGATTCATATGATAAGGAAATATTTATTTGATGTGGATATAATTGATGGATATATTTATTTTATGTGGATATAATTGAAGGAATTAATGCTGAGGTGTTTTATCAGTATTTTGTCGGACTGGAAGAATTAAAAATTATCCGTTTGTGGATTTCGGATATTTTTGGTTTGTAATTTGGAAAAACTCAAAGCTAAAAAGTTGTAGAGAATTTGATTTCAGGCAGAATGGACATAAAATTCGTATTTTTCTGATAATCGGGCTATTTTCTATGAATTGTTGAAGTTTCAGAAAATAAAATAATTTTTATTATGGGTGGGACCCACTCTTGTTTAAAACATGTGGGCTGCATCTTTTTCTCCCAAGTTGGCTGCTAGAAATTTCAATGGTGGGTGGCGTACATGATTGAAAAAAATAAATATTATTTTATTATTTTAGTCTCCTATGGATTTCTAACATTTTTCTATAAATTGAGGACTAAGTTAGAATTGAAAATCACACCAGAAATAAGTTTTCTTTCTCTCTATACTGTTGAGTGTATTTTAGTGAGTATTTTGATACTTTAAGAGTTGCTATTCCGTTCAAGTTTCTGTCGGCTTTATACCCGAAATTCAGTCAGAAGTACGATTATTTTGAGGTAAGGGATGTTATTTTCTTCTTAAATGATATTATTTTCTTCAATATCATTATGCCGAAATATTGGTGAACTTTTTAATCAAATTTAGAATTTTTTGTGTCGGGATTGCTATTCACGTATACGGCACTATTCACGTATACGTTACTATTCACGAATACGGCACTATTAACCGAAAAATAAAAATTTTCCTTTTTGTCCAATATGTCTATTTTGGCTACTATCTTTGATTGTATCCATGTTTTGATCATTATTTTTCAATTCTGCTTCAAAATCGGTTATTATGAAGTATTATTGATCTTGGATAAACTATTTTACGAATCCCTAATATTTGTCCTTCTATCTAACTGGATTCATTCTTAAAAATATTTTTCATCATCCTCAGTCCTTAATGATGATATTATTGAATATCTTTGGCCTGTAGTGCAAAGATGAATGATATATTAATTGATGAATATCTTTGGCCCGTAGTGCAAAGATGAACAGGTGTTGAGATGAACATGACCAACTGGTGATACAAATGAATATCTTTGGCCTATAGTGCAAAGATGAATTTTGATTAAAGATGTATATTGATTGTCGTTACAGGGATAAAATATTGATGATGGACTCTTAAATATTAAAAGATAGTAGAATTCATTCTCTACGTGACTCTTCCAATGGATTGTTGTTTCCGCTGTATTTGTTGATCTAAAACTTGTTGCCTATTATATTCTATCATATTTTTCCCTATTGAAGACTAACGATAATTTTTTGTATATTATCTTAGTCATAATGTTCTTTACTTGGCTAGTTGAGCTCACCCTTTTCTTTTTTGTTACATTTTTCTTCTTAGGAGGTGAGAACATAGCAGGATCGAGTCGGGGTATAGAGTGATGGCTCTAGGAAGATGTTTTAACTGTCCTCACTATTTCTGTAAAATAGTGTATGAATAATTGTAATGAGGACTTATTTAGGTGTAGATATTGTCTAAAAGGTAATATTTGTATTTAAACTCACAGTTGTGTTATCGTATTTTACACGACATTTGTATTATTGAAGTTGTAATTTGCTTTCTATACCATGTATTTTGGCGACTCAGAATGAATGTTGTATACCTATTTTGGGGGCGTCACAGTTGGTATCAAAGCTTAGGGATATGGTCTCTGGCGGAGATTGGGGAATAGAACTAGGAGGGGAGAGATGAGTAAATCCTTTGCTAGTGCGTCCTATCTAAGCTTATTTGTTGGTCAGTCATAATATAGGGATATTATGTGATATGTTAATTTGTTTAATTAACCCTTGTTTTATGGCAGTATTTAAGAATGGCTGCTGAGAATGTTAACAATGGAGTTTATGAGACTGTGGAACAACCTTTAGTCACAAACCAGGAGAACGTGCAACAGAAAGGCAATATTCCTCCTGTAAACAACACTACCGAGCAAACGATGAATGATGGACTGTTTAGGAACTTTTTGCAGTTCATGCAAAATCAGACGAGGGAGACTCGTGTACAAAATACGGGTGGAAATAATGATAACACACGGTCTGTCACAGCCAAGCAGTTCAAGGAGTTGGGACCACCAGATTTCTGGGGAAAGCTCGATCCGATTAAGGCGGAAACATGGGTCAAGAAAATTACCAAGATATTCGATGTCTTGGGATGCACGGAGGAGCAGAAAGTTCCATTCGCCACCTTTATGTTCCGTGTAGACGCAGATTACTGGTGGGAATCCATGAAGCGTACCCAGCCAGCCGCACTTAACATGTCTTGGGAAAGATTTCAGAAACTGTTCAATGACAAGTAGTTTTCAGAGAGTATTCATCATATGAAGGAGGTAGAGTTTATTAGACTGGAACAGAACAACATGACGGTGTCTCAGTACGAGGCGAAGTTTGCGGAGTTATCCAGGTTTGCACCTCATTTGGTGGAGAATGAGGAACGTATGGCGCGGATGTTTCTGAGAGGTTTAAAACCCGAGATTCGTCAATACCTTATCTCTCATAAATTTTTTTTGTATTCTGATGTTGTCAACATGGCTCAATTATTAGAGAGAGATAATGAGTATACTCAACCGAGGGACCACAACCAGGGTCATACCGGTGACAACAGTCATCAGAACGATGATAATCAACGAGGAGGGAAAAATACAGACAAAGGCGGTAACCACTCAGGTGGTAATCGTGGACATGATAATAGGAGAGGTGAGTCAAGTGAAAATTTCAGAAAGAGAAGATTCAACAATGACGAGAAGACATCAGCACCAACACCAACAACAAATTCTAGGGGAGGAGAACGACCGCCAGTTAGATGTTACAAATGCGGGAAAGAGGGACATATCAGCCCAAACTGTCCACAACAATCCAAGGTATGTTATAATTGTGGGAAGGAAGGACATATCGCTCGAGATTGTACTATAGCGAAACTAAGTTTAGCGGGAATTGTGACTCCAAGGGCTGTCCCGGATAAGTCAAAATTAGCGGTTCCTGGAAGAGCGTTTGTTGTGACTGGGCAAAATGTGAAGAACCCAAACGAGGTGATCGTGGGAAAGCTAATCTTAAATTCTTGCGAAGTTTATACCTTACTAGATACCGGTTCTACCCATTCTTTTATCTCTCCTGCTTGTGCTCAACGTTTAAACTTGACTCCGGAGAAATTAGACTTTGATTTATCTGTTGAAACTCCGTTGGGTGAAACCTTCATTACATCTACCGTTTATAAATTTTGCATAATCCAATTTGGCACTATCACATTACCTGTTGATCTTATCTCTTTAAAGATACTTGCTTTTGATGTGATTTTAGGAATTGATTGGTTAACCACTCATCATGCCAAAATTGATTATTTTCGTAAGGTTGTTAGTTTTTATATTCCTAACCAACCTGTCATACGAATTCAAACTACTAAACCACTAAAATCAGTCACTGTCATATCAAGCCACAAAGCTATTCGTTTATTGAAAAACGGATGTCAAGCTTTCTTAGCCCATGTTATGGATTTGAACAGAGACAAGTCAGATTTAGATAATATTTCTGTTGTTAAAGAATTTCCTGATGTATTTCTCGAAGAACTTCCCGGTCTACCCCAGAACGTGATGTTGAATTCTTTATTGACCTTGAACCGGGTACAAAACCTATTTCTAAAACCCCATATCGAATGGCTCCTATTGAACTTCAGGAGTTAAAAGTCCAACTACAGGAATTATTAGACATCAGTTTTATTCGTCCTAGTACATCTCCTTGGGGTGCTCCTATTTTTTTCGTAAAGAAGAAATACGGGAGTATGCAACTTTGTATTGACTACCGAGAATTGAACCATGTCACCATCAAGAATAGGTATCCGCTACCTCGTATTGATGACCTGTTCGACCAATTGCAAGGAGCAGAATTCTTTTTAAAGATTGATCTTCATTCTGGATATCATCAGCTGAGGATTAAAACTGAGAATATTCCAAAACCTGCCTTCAGAACTCGGTATGGGTATTATGAATTCTTAGTCATATCTTTTGGATTGACTAATGCTTCTGCTGCTTTCATGGATATGATGAACCGAGTATTTAAGGAATATTTGGATCAGTTCGTTGTTGTCTTTATTGATGACATCCTCATCTATTCCAAAAGCCGTGAAGATCATGAGCACCAATTGAAGCTGATACTTGAAAGGCTTCGTGAAAATAAGCTATATGCCAAGATGAAGAAATGTGAGTTATGGCTTGAAGAAGTAGCATTTCTTGGGCACGTGGTGTCAAAACATGGAGTATCTGTTGACCCGGCGAAGATTGAAGCAATACAAAGTTGGGAGCAACCGAAGTCGGTGACTGAAGTACGCAACTTTATGGGCTTAGCTGGTTATTATCGGAGATTCGTGGAAGGATTTTCTCGAATCGCTACTCCGTTAACTCAGCTGACTCAGAAAGATACAAAATTTGTATGGAGCGAAGACTGCGAGAAGAGTTTCCAAGAGCTCAAGAGGAGACTCATTTTGGCACTTGTTCTGGAAATACCATCTGGTACAGATGGATTTGTTATCTACAACTATGCTTCTGGCAAAGGGTTAGGATGTGTTCTCATGCAACATAGAAAAGTCATAGCCTATGCCTCACGACAACTACATTGTCAGTATCTCGAATGAAGGTGTCGAATAGCTTAAAGGGGAAATTAGCATGGAAACGAGGCCATAGGGTCGGTGACGCCAAAGCCTCGTTATGAAATCCCTGATCCGAAGGCCCCGGTCGTTCAGGTGATTGCCTCGATCGTTCGGGGGATAACGTGGTTTGATCGCGAGCTGGAGAAGGATCCACATAAATGTTCTCAGGTGAGGGGGATCGGACGGGAAGGGACTCTCGAGGAGGTGATGGAGCAGACGTGTCTCTTGGGTGGCTATCAGAGGGATGCTTTCTTTTCCTAGACAGCTTTGGAACAGGTTCGATTTGCTCATCTTCTTCAGAGACCTGAATCTCTACAGGGGGTACAAAAGCCGGAATAGTTGAAGGAGGAGGTACTCTGAGCTCTTCGACTGTCAGAGGAATGACCTTGGATTTTAATTTCTTGATTCGGAGAAGATTTCTTCGATCAGGACGATCAAGTAAATTTCCCCGAGGTGGGACTGTTTTGGTGGCTGGTTCAGATTCAGGAGTAAGCTCAGGATTTGTTGGAATGGACATGGACTGAGGTCTTCGGATAGCTCGCTTCTTCCTACGAGGCTGAAGGGTCTCTTCAGGTAGGGGAATTTCCTCAGTTCCTGGTTCCTCTACTCGGGGTCCAGTGCTATGACCTTCGTGGATTGGATCGATTTCGGGCGTAGTCTCTAACATAGTTCTCCGCAGACTTCTCATCCAAGAAATCTTCGAGCTCTCTTATATCCGAAGACGTTGGTTTGATTAAAGACACTGCAAAGAAATAGAACATTATATATTAGCATTCATACCACAAAAATTTCCTAATTGTTATGCAACAAAGAAGGTTTGGTACGTTTGTGATCATATAACCACGCTTGCTTGGTGAGGAGCAAGTGATCCCATTCCTTCGATGGGAAATTCTCAAAGAGTTCAATCATTTCTCAAAGTGATCATATAACCACGTTTGTGATCATTTCGCTTCTCTCAAATTTCTCGCCTGCCTTCGGCGCATGTTTCCCCAAAACTTTAAACCCCTTTTCTCGGGTTTGGCCTACCTTATAAACAGAAAAGAAGAAGTCTAGAGTGGGCCCGACTCCGACTTCGTGGCAGAATGCGATGAAGGCGAGGATGTGGATGTAGGAATTCGGGACCAATTGAGCGAATCCCACCCCAATAAATCCCAAAAGGGTAACTAGAAAAATATGAAGAGGAAACCTGACCCCCTTTTCGAGCAGGGTCACCGGAACGACCGTCCAACCCTCCGGCCTTTGGTACATTTGCTCCTCTGACCTAGGAGCTCTCACTATGTGGGTAGTAGGGATCTGGTAACGGGTCCGGATCTTCTTCAGTTCATCTTCAGTGATAGTAGAAGGAGTGTTAGCATGTGGATACTGTTCCTTACTCCTGAAGAACTCGGAAGGAGTAGGTGTCGATTTGGGAGGAAGGGATTTCTTACCAGATTTTGTCGATTTAGGGTTAGAACTTGAAGCCACTTCCATGGTAGGGCCTGTGTAAGACCCCGAATTTTATGAAATAAAAGTATTCAATTTTTCTATTTTAATAAATGGTTAAATTGATAAAGTTTAAAGTTAAGGGTGATATGTGAATTTTTTAAAGTTATTCATATTAATAAATTGTAATATTTACAATGACTAGAAGTTCTGTCAAGGAGAGATTTGGTCATCTAATTGCGCGCCAATAAGGAGAAATCCTCATCGGAAAGCCCCCTCTTTCCTGGGAACGACCTGGCTGATAAATATTGTGAGTTATAATATTAATGATGAATGTTGTTCGGAGTTGAATTTGAGACACGGACGTGATATTTGAGTCCGGAACGTCGAAATTAGTAAAAATAGTCTATAAACACAAAATTTTCTAGGATTCACTATTTGGTCAAAAAGTCAACAATTGACTTTTTCAAGAAAAGTCAAACTTCGAAATTTTAAAATTTATATTTTTGATAAAAAATAGTTTCATTGTGTTGGAATTGTTTGTGTTAGTGAAAATCGACATTTATTTCAATAAAAATTGATGTCTGGAGGTTATATTGACCAGTCGGGTAATTAACCGGATAAATGAGAAATTGATTGCTATTAATTCACATGATTATAACTATTTATTCACATGTGTGTACTATTGATTCACATTCTTGTTACTATTAGGGGAGTTGGTGCAAGATTGATAATACTTGCATGACTAAGTTAAAAATGGAGGTATAGATGAAGGTACTATATCGTAATTATTTTTGTCACATGATTTACTATTGAGTCACATGATTTTACTATTGATTCACATGATTTACTATTAGGGGAGTTGGTGCAAGTTTGATAATACTTGAATGATTGAATTAAAAATTAAAGAAAAGTTTAAGGTATTGTACTGTAATATTCTGAGCCCTAAAACGTGCAATTATCGAAACTATGTTTTCCTATAAATAGAAGCTCATTCTTCCTTCATTTCTCACCAATTCACTAAAGCTATAGAGCATTTATTATAGAGAAATTATAGAGGGAGAAGCTATAAAGAGAAAGAAGAAGAGAAGTCTGCTACCTCTCTACTCCAGTATTCAGTGTCTTTCTAAGGTAAGGGATATCATTATTGTGGTAAGGGATATTATTTGTTGTACCCGTAAGGGGTGTTATTTCTTTTGTATTCAAGAAGAGAACTTCTGTTATTCTATTTCTTTATTGTTCTATTGGAATAACCTGTATACGCGGGTTACCCTATACTTGGTGACATTCTTCTATTATTCTGTCTTTATTATTCTGTTGGAACATCCTGTCTGTGTGTTTTACACCGGACCTGGTTCCGTTTTTATTATTCTGCTGGAATATCCTGTCTGTGCTATACGTCGGACCTGGTTCCGTTTTAATTATTCATTTATTCTGTTGGAATATCCTGTCTGTGCTTTACGTCGGACCTGGTTCCGTCCTTATTATTCTGTATTTATTATTCTGTTGGAAATAACCTGTCTGTGCGGTCTCTATCGCATGCATGGTGAATCCTTCTGTTATTCTATTCTTTATTATTCTATTGGAATAACATGTCTATGTGGATTACCACATGCATGGTGAATGATCCTTTATATTTCATTCCTTATTAAATTGTGGAAATGATCTATTTACGTGGAATATGATGAAAATCATAACAAAAGTATTGAACTGATGAAAATCATGGGTATATGAAGTATTAGTAAGTGTTATGATTAGTTATGTTGGTTATTATATGAAAACATGAAAGTTTCTTAGAAACCACAAAGGGTTGAAAAATCAGATTTTGGTAAAAACATAACATAAAATTCAATTGACCATATCTCCTATTATATTTCGAATTTTTGAGTGTGGTCAAGTCCTAGAGTTAGATCTATGAGTTTGGTAGCATCTCCAAGTAGAATCACTGGAAAAGGAGTCGTAAATTTTCGTGTGGACTGATTTTAGCAAAGGAGTCAAAAGCTGGAAATTACCAAAAAGCTATTGATCTTATTTTTAAAAGGGCATTTTCGGCCACTTAATTTATGAGAAAAATTCTGCCCTTTTGGGACATGAAAGTATATGGTATAAAGAACCTCCTGTCCAAAAATGAGCTCATTTTGACTTAAATTGAGCGAGTTATGACCATTTCAATATTTAGGTTTTTTCGACGAAAAACGCTATAACCGGAGTTCTATAACTCCGATGACCATGAAATTTAAACTGGAGGCTCATGTTAACATGTGTAAGATTTTGTAAAGATTTGGGAATTTTTGGAGTTAACCTTGAGATAGTTAAATTCTTAAGGAATTAATTAGAAATTGATTTTTGAAAAATAGTAAATGAATTTTTAAAATTCTGAGAAAAATATATGTTCATTATGAGACTATATTCTGCTAAATTCCAGAAAATAAATATTTTTGGGACTGATTTGATATTTTTTATGAAAATAGTTTAGTTACGAACATATGAGCTAAATATGTTATGTGAAGTAACAAAGTTAGAAAATAGGATTTTATGGCTTGGAAATCCTATATAAGGTATATGTAAATTGTTGATAAGGGATTTGATCATTGGTAATGAAATTTTATGAGGATGGCATTTTTGAATGATTAAATATATTATTTGGTAAAGTGTAAACAATTAAAATAAATTGTTTATAAGTTTAAGAAGTGATTAAAATATTGTTATGATATTAATGATATTGGATTATGAATTTATTATGTGATTGTTAATATTTGGATAAATTTAAAGTCTTTAATATTTATCCTTATTTTCAGTTGATTAATGTTTATATCATTGTCATCATCTTCATGCTTATATGGTGATAAAAGTTATCTTTGGCTTACGTGTGAAAATGGACTGTTGATTATTGAAATGTATATATTTGGCTTACGTGCAAAGATGGATAGTTGATTATTGGTTTTATTGTTGTATATCTTTGGCTTACGTGCAGAGATGGACTGGGTATGATTATGATCAGGGATTGTTCGGTATAGTCATGACCATTGATAATTTAATGAATATTCTTGGCCCGTAGTGCAGGGATGATTCGATGATGCGGTTCATTTACAGTGATAAAAATTGATGAAAACATTTTAAATCATAGAAGATGGTAGATTTTATTCTTTACTTGACTCTTCTAATGGATTGCTTATTCCGCTGCAGTTAAACTTGATGTCTATTGTATTTTATCAGTTTAACATTGTTAGAGACTAATGATAATTTATTTTGTATTATCTTAGTCATAATATTTCTTACTGGGCTAGTTGAGCTCACTCTTTCTTTCATTGTTCTCTTCAGTATATGAGAATATAGTTGTGACGAGTCGGAGAACGGAGTGACGGTCCAGATGATAGCATTAGTAGTCCTCACTATTCTGATAAATAATGTGACAATAAATATAATGAGTACTCCATTGGGTATGGATATTGTCTAGATGACAATATTTGTATTAAAACTCACATCATATGTTTTGTCGTATTTTACACGACAACTGTATAATTAAGTTTTATTTGTATTTTGTACCATGTATTTGCCGAATCAAGATGGGTGATGAAAACCTAATTTTGGGGGCGTCACAGTTGGTATCAAAGCCATAGAAAAGAGCCCCGAGCCTTTATCTGGTGACTTCCAAGTCTTGGGATGCACCGAAACCAGACTTTTCGTAGGGGACGCCGTGAGTAACGGTGACAAGTTGATAGGTATCATTGTGAGGTGTTATCCAGGTTAAGGGATAGAAGTCACAATTGGTATCAAAGCTTAAGGATATGATCTCTGGCTGAGATTTGAGACAAAACTAGAAGGGGAGAGATGGGGAATTCCTTCGCTAGTATGACCTACCTAAGTTTATTTGGTATTTAATTGGTCGGTCAGAGTATAGGGATAATATGTGATATGTTAATTAACCCTTGTTTTGTGACAGTGTTTGAAAATGGCATCTAAAAATGTTGAGATAAGCAATTGAGCAAAATAATATGACCATATCGCAGTACGAGGCTAAGTTTACGGAGTTATCTCAGTTTGCATCCCATTTGGTCGATAATGAGGAGCGAATGACGCGAATGTTTCTAAGAGGTTTGAAACCCTATATACGTCAATACCTCATTCTCATATTTATATTATGTTGAAAGGCATCTGTGGCCTGTAGTGCATAGATGGACTTGGTATGATTATGATCAGGGATCATTCGGTATAATCATGACCGTAATATTATAAATGATGTGGTAAAAAGTCATCTGTGGCTTACGTGCATAGATGGACTTGGTATAATTATGACCAGGGATTATTCGGTATAATCATGACCGTAATGTTATAAATGATGTGGTAAAAGTCATCTGTGGCTTACGTGCATAGATGGACTTGGTATGATTATGACTAAAGATTATTCGGTGTAATCATGACCGTAATGTTATAAATGATGTGGTAAAAGTCATCTTTGGTCGTAGTGCATAGATGGACTTGGTATGATTATGACCAAGGATTATTCAGTATAATCATGACCGTAATGGAAAACACGAATATCCTTGGCCCGTAGTGCATGGATAATTCGTGGTCGTGATACTATTAAGCTGAGTCTCAGCATTATTGGTTTTACAGTTATATATCTTTGGCCTGTAGTACAAAAATTAACTGTTGATTATTGGTTATACAGTTGTAAATCTTTAGGCATAGTGCAAAGATAAATTTATTAGTATGATTATGAGCAGGAATTGTGATTTGGTATAACCATGATTTTTGATGTTTTAGGTGGAGATAGGTGATGTAAATTATCTTCTTCCTGGGTGCGAAAAGGAATTCAGAATCACAATTATGATTATGAGTTATTCATATGATTGTGGACAGGAATTGTTGATTGATGTTACAGGGATATGGTCACTGGCGGAGATATTAGTCTAGAAGACAAGTAATATACTTCACTAGGGTGTGACTTACCTAATCTGAAATTTTTCTTGATAAGTTGACACTTTGTGATATGTCAATTAACTTTTATTTTGAAGGTATATTTTAGAATGATATCTAAATACAGGAGATGAGTAATGGGAAAATTATGATACATAGGATATAACTGGGAAGGTACAATCCGAAAAGAAAGCAAGGTATTCTCATCTCTTCGAACTATCAGGTACGTACGCAAATTTCGAGGGCAAAATTTTATAAGGAGGGGAGATTGTAAGACCCCGAATTTTATGAAATAAAAGTATTCAATTTTTCTATTTTAGTAAATAGTTAAATTGATAAAGTTTAAAGTTAAGGGTGATATGTGAATTTTTCAAAGTTATTCATATTAATAAATTTCAATATTTGTAATATCTAGAAGTTCTGTCAAGGAGAGGTTTGGTCATCTAATTGCGCGCCAATAAGGAGAAATTCTTATCGAAAAGCCCCCTCTTTCCTGGGAACGACCTGGTTGATAAATATTGTGAGTTATAATATTAATGATGAATATTTTTCGGAGTTAAATTTGGAGACACGGACGTGATATTTGAGTCCGAAACGTCGAAATTAGTAAATATAGTCTATAAACACAAAATTTTCTAGGATTCACTATTTGGTCAAAAAGTCAACAGTTGACTTTTTTGAGAAAAGTGAAACTTTGAAATTTCAAAATTTATATTTTTGATAAAAATAGTTTCATTGTGTTGGAATTGTTTGTGTTAGTGAAAATCGACATTTATTTCGATAAAAATTGATGTCTGGAGGTTATATTGACCAGCCGGGTAATTAATCGGATAAATGAGCAATTGATTGCTATTAATTCACATGATTATAACTATTTATTCACATGTGTGTACTATTAATTCACATTCTTGTTACTATTAGGGGAGTTGGTGCAAGATTGATAATACTTGCATGACTAAGTTAAAAATGGAGGTATAGATGGAGGTACTATATCGTAATTATTTTTGTCACATGATTTACTATTAAGTCACATGATTTTACTATTGATTCACATGATTTACTATTAGGAGAGTTGGTGCAAATTTGATAATACTTGGATGACTGAATTAAAAATGAAAGAAAAGTTGGAGGTATTGTACTGTAATATTCTGAGCCCTAAAACGTGCAATTATCGAAGCTATGTTTTTCTATAAATATAAGCTCATTCTTCCTTCATTTCTCACCAATTCACTAAAGCTATAGAGCATTTATTATAAAGAGAAATTATAGAGGGAGAAGGTATAGAGAGAAAGAAGAAGAGAAGTCTGCTACCTCTCTACTCCATTATTCAGTTTCTTTCTAAGGTAAGGGATATCATTATTGTGGTAAGGGATATTATTTGTTGTACCCGTAAGGGGTGTTATTTCTTTTGTATTCAAGAAGAGAACTTCTGTTATTCCATTTCTTTATTGTTCTGTTGGAATAACCTGTATACGTGGGCTACCCTATACTTGGTGACATTCTTCTATTATTCTGTCTTTATTATTCTGTTGGAACATTCTGTCGGTGTGTTTTACACCGGACCTGGTTTCGTTTTTATTATTCTGCTGGAATATCCTGTCTGTGCTATACGTCGGACCTGGTTCCGTTTTAATTATTCATTTATTCTGTTGGAATATCCTGTCTGTGCTTTACGCCAGACATGGTTCCGTCTTTATTATTCTGTATTTATTATTCTGTTGGAAATAACCTGTCTGTACGGTCTCTATCGCATGCATGGTGAATCCTTCTGTTATTCTATTCTTTATTATTCTGTTGGAATAACATGTCTATGTGGATTACCACATGCATGGTGAATGATCCTTTATATTTCATTCCTTATTAAATTGTGGAAATGATCTGTTTACGTGGATTATGATGAAAATCATAACAAAAGTATTGGACTGATGAAAATCATGGGTATATGAAGTATTAGTAAGTGTTATGATTAGTTATGTTGGTTATTATATGAAAACATGAAAGTTTCTTAGAAACCACAAAGGGTTGAAAAATTAGATTTTGGTAAAAACATAACATGAAATTCAATTGACCATATCTCCTATTATATTTTGAATTTTTGAGTGTGGTCAAGTCCTAGAGTTAGATCTATGAGTTTGGTAGCATCTCCAAGTGGAATCACTGGAAAAGGAGTTGTAGGTTTTCATGTGGACTGATTTTAGCAAAGGAGTCAAAAGCTAGAAATTACCAAAAAGCTACTGATCTTATTTTTAATAGGGCATTTTCGGCCACTTAATTTATGAGAAAAATTCTGCCCTTTTGGGACATGAAAGTATATGGTATAAAGAACCTCCTGTCCAAAAATGAGCTCATTCTGACTTAAATTGAGCGAGTTATGACCATTTCAATATTTAGGTTTTTCCGACGAAAAACGCTATAACCGGAGTTCTATAATTCCGATGACCATGAAATTTAAACTGGAGGTTCATGTTAACATGTGTAAGATTCTGTCAAGATTAGAGAATTTTTGGAGTTAACCTTGAGGTAGCTAAATTCTTAAAGAATTAATTAGAAATTGATTTTTGAAAAATAGTAAATGAATTTTTAAAATTCTGAGAAAAATATATGTTCATTATGGGACTATATTCTGCTAAATTCCAGAAAAAAAATATTTTTGGGACTAATTTGGTATTTTTCATAAAAATAGTTTAGTTACGAACATATGAGCTAAATATGTTATGTGAAGTAACAAAGTTGGAAAATAGAATTTTATGGCTTGGAAATCCTATATAAGGTATATGTAAATTGTTGATAAGGGATTTGATCATTGGTAATGAAATCTTACGAGGATGACATTTTTGAATGATTAAATGCATTATTTGGTAAAGTGTAAACAAATGAAATAAATTGTTTATAAGTTTAAGAAGTAATTAAAATATTGTTATGATATTAATGATATTGGATTATGAATTTATTATGTGATTGATAATATTTGGATAAATTTAAAGTCTTTAATATTTATCCTTGTTTTCAGTTGATTAATGTTTATATCATTGTCATCATCCTCATGCTTATATGATGATAAAAGTTATCTTTGGCTTACGTACAAAAATAGACTGTTGATTATTGAATTGTATATCTTTGGCTTACGTGCAAAGATGGATTGTTGATTATTAGTTTTATTGTTGTATATCTTTGGCTTACGTGCAGAGATGGACTGGGTATGATTATGATCAGGGATTGTTCGGTATAGTCATGACCATTGATAATTTAATGAATATCCTTGGCCCGTAGTGCAGGGATGATTCGATGATGCGGTTCATTTACAGTGATAAAAATTGATGAAAACATTTTAAATCATAGAAGATAGTAGATTTTATTCTTTACTTGACTCTTCTAATTGATTGCTTATTTCGTTGCAGTTAAACTTAATGTCTATTGTATTTTATCAGTTTAACATTGTTAGAGACTAATGATAATTTATTTTGCATTATCTTAGTCATAATATTTCTTACTGGGCTAGTTGAGCTCACCCTTTCTTTCACTGTTCTCTTCTGGATATGAGAATATAGCTGGGACGAGTCGGGGAACGGAGTGACGGTCCAGATGATAGCATTAGTAGTCCTCACTATTCTGATAAATAGTGTGACAATAAATGTAATGAGGACTCCATTGGGTATAGATATTGTCTAGATGACAATATTTGTATTAAAACTCACAGCATATGTTTTGTCGTATTTTATACGACAGCTGTATAATTAAGTTTTATTTGTATTTTGTACCATGTATTTGGCGACTCAAGATGGGTGATGAAAACTTAATTTTGGGGGCGTCACAGCCTGGGTTTGGGGGAATGGTGGTGATCGGAGTGACAAGGATGGGGGAATCTTGTTCAGAGGTTTGAGAAGTCATTTGTGTAATCTTGCAGAGAAGGAAGAAAGAAGTTCGAGAGAGAAGGAGAAAGCTAAAAAGTCTGAATTTTTAAATTAGCAGGTAAAATTGTCAAAATTGGGGGAAATTATCTTTTGTACTAACGGTTACACGAGTTACGAAAGCGGCACATTTAATTTCTGGCAGTGATGAGAATTCGAATCGGAAGCGTCCGGGTCAATCCTTAGATATTTTATCAATTTGGGCTTCTCGGTTGGATTTTCGATTTTTAGTCCATCTTTTTCAAATTCAGTCCTTTATTATTTGGGCCTTTTACGTTGGACATCCGGCCATCCTCTATTTCATCTTATGGACCAAATCGGATATGACACAATTACTTCATGTTATGGGCCTTTAGTAAATTCTAACGTCATGGACCATTTATAGTTTTCTATTAAAAATTCTGTTTAATAAAAAACTAGGGGGCAATGTTGGGTTATGATATTTCCCCTATTTGGGCCGAATGAATTGGGCTCACTTATTTAATTAGTCTATTGGGCCTTCATTATTGAACCTTGAAAGTCATTGGGCCTAGTCTTCAAATTATTTCTATTAAACCCTATGAAACCGGGTCGGATCATTAGATTAGCCCATTAGATATTTTAAATATCTTGGTCTTTGACTTGTAATGATGAAAAAGCATGATAGTTGACTGTTGTAACTGCCATGCATTAATGTGGATAGGATCATAGCCGGCCGGCGGTAGAAAACAGTGACAAAAGGTAGTGAGTAGACTGCATGCAGTCGGAAGAACCCATCAGATCAGGGGGTTGTGTCAAATAGTAGTGGGTGGCACGGTAAATCGGGCAAAAGAGTATAACTTAGCAAGGAAGTCTTCACAAGGAGGTACGTTCACGCTCACGTTCATATTCACATACACACACAACTGAATTATTATCGCTCTCAATACACTAGACATTACATCCTCCATTGTTAACCTTGTGAACACCGATACTGACTCTCACGCCTGAGCTATCCCCTACGGTCGAAGTCGTCAAGCTTGTGGTATTTATCGTGTTTACTGTGCAGGACCAGGCGTCTTACGTGATTGGGACGTGGGAGAAGATCTTGACGTTAACACATATAAAATATTACTACAAAGTAATATAAAATTAACTCATAATTCCAAAATTATATACAAATCTACCTCATAAACCGGCTCACGAATTCCAAGGGACGGATAATCAGTCGAAGAGGCTACAATCCTCTGCGAACCATTCAAAACTTCCGAACGGCCGGCATCAACAGAGTTCTGATCTAACTCAACTTTAAGATCATCTCCGGACTCATCATCACCGTCACTTGCTAGAGTCTCCGGCTCGCTCTCCTCCGTCGATTTAGTCAAGCAATTGATTTTATGAGATAGTTTAATCGAGACTGGATACAGAGAAGCATTGCTCCTCTGTTAGGAGAGCAGATACGAAGGCCACGTTGACCGGAACAGGGAATAGCCAATGAAGAGGATGTAGTGAGACGAAGGAGACGGAGAGTGAACCGGTAAATGTAGTAAGTGAGAAGGAAACGATTGTACCGCCATTTTCGTCAATGTGCAGAGAGAGCTACAGCGAAGCTCATGTAAAATGTGTGTTTCGATTATGGATATCTCTGTTCGGATAGTACAGAAATATATATATGTTTGTGAATCAGAAAATGGGAAATTGGTGGTTGTTGTTTTGGGAAGAGGGTGAGAATTATTCTGGTTATCGTTCGTCCACCTCGATTTATACAATATTCTCGTTATTGACGGTTAGAAGTTTAAAAAGTCCAATAATATATATTTAATGACATTTTTACATTTCTTTTAATAATATTTATTTGCTAAAATTATTAATAGTCAACATCTTTTTTTATTTCTTATACCCCTATTATTCTAATAATAAACAAACAAATGTGCTAATTTTTTATGATTATTTTCGTAGACTTCTTCTCAGGTAAACAGTGTCATTATCATGCGAGTGTATATCAAGATCACTAAAAATAATTTTGTTTTAATTAAAAAATAGTAAAAAGATAAAATCACATAACAAGTGCACACCCACAATAAAGAGGTCTAATTTTTCCCCATAAACATATAAATCCATAATACCAATATTGACTTTTTAAAAGTCAATTTTAAACGACATAATTTATTTAAGTTTTTTAAAAAATAAATCTTATAGTAACATTTGTGATACTCATTAATTATTATATTGATATAAACTAAATGAATTGATGTCAATTTTAAATTTAAAAATGTATGAAATTCTCTTTTAAAAAGTCAATATAATTTGAAACTGTAGGACTATGCCGGAATTATAATTCATGAAATTACAATCCCAAGACTATTAATTTTAGGATTATAATTCCATAATCCCAAGACCATAATACTGACCAACCAACCAATAATAAAAATTATGACGTGTTAGAAAATTCATGTATGTTTCTAAAGATATAGTAGTAGTAGTATTTGAACAGGCAAAGAAAGGGAGTGTGTATTATGAAAATCTTGATGTTTGTGTTTGGGGGTCCAATATCATTTTGTTTCAAGCCTCTCTGAATTTCCGAATCAAAATAGGTATTCTTTTAAAGGTTTGGGTTGCTATCTACTGTATGTGTTAAAGTTAAACTTTAATTAAGATCAAATATTCTAAAAATTTTGGTGGGTGTCAAAATGAAGAATTTTTTTTGATAAGTTGGTCAATTGACTAATAGAATATTGATACATATAGAGCCTCACCTGCGTGTCAGTACTCTATTAACCAATTGACCAACTTACCCAAAAATAAACTTGATGCTAACTACTTCCCGAAACAAATGTAAAGCGAAGGAAGTCACAAGATGCTATGTTGTACTACAAGAGTAGTAGTACTTGGTAAAAGAAACCAAAATTGCTATAGAAGAAAACACGTCATAAAGAGAGTAATACATTTGCTCAAAAGCTAATTAATCATACTAGGACTAGATAGGGTAAGAAACTTAAAGTTACATAACATGATTTACCACCATTATTAAACAGACAATTCACAGCAACATCATAGTGTTGAATTAGGAAACAAGAGCAATGCCACTAGCAAGCAAATCGTCGGATAAAATCTTGTTTGCAGCCTCCGATGGATGAAATCCATCCCAAAACACATATTGTGATGCATTTGCACATGTTCCCACTGATTTAGCATTGCATAGAATTGATGTTTCTAACAATCCAGTGCCACAGCATGCCCTTCTTGACTCAGCGAAGCCTGCAATTAATATAGATATGGTTCATAACTCTAGACACTTGATCATATGGAGCCGCCCTAATTAAATTTCATTAGGTCAGGTTAGTCTAGCAATCTGGTCACTTTTTAGTTTGCCTTTTGTTTTCATTATTGGGAGTTTAAATAGTGTTTTGACGAGGCAGGTCGATTACAAAGGACATCATATCGATGTTTTTGTCTCTTTTTTGTTCTTGAAGAGGTTTATGATTGAGGAATACTAAATCTGTCCAAAAATGGGAGTGTTATAATACAAAATTGATAATTGCTAGTTGGTGAGGTTAATTATGCTGGTTAGTTGAGCCTAAAAAGTAGTAGAAGTAGTTTTTCGACATACCATAATCAGCAGGCTTGGTGACAAGGTCATAGAGAGGCTGGTAGATATCTAAGATAACAAGATTGAGGCCAGAGAGCCTGTTTTGCAATCTCTGACAAGTCACATTGAGCTTATTGTTAAATGATGTTGCTGCTATATTTAACTTGTCTAAGCACACATTGCCACCATCCCCAAATAGTGTAATGGCTGCCGGCAGGCATCCCAATGGCGGCAGTGTCGTGACTCCGATTTTCCTTGCTCCCAAACTGTATAATCCCTGTTACAATCATTTCAGAAATTAAACCGACAGGAGAATTATGGACAACTTGCGCATCGTATTATTTAATTATAAGTTTAGATCTTTAAACAAGTGACACTTAAATAAGGACAAAAATACAAGCTAAAAAATTACACTCTTAGTAGTTACCTGAACGAAATTAGCATAGTATTGCATGAGGATATCTGAAAACTGATCAGGTGTGTAGTACTTGTATAGGGTAGGATTGATGTAATAGTTCTGTATGAAGTCACTGGCACCAGAACTAACAAGGTAGATTGAGCCAGAGATTATTGATGAGGCATTAGAAAGCCCAGCAATTCCAACTAGTTTCCTCTGGTATTCTTTGTAGTTCTCCACCTGTTTGCTCAATGGAATTGTATGCTACAAAGAGAAATAACAGTACCAAAGCTTCTTTAATTAGATCATGCATGGTCATTATTTGATTGAAAATTGAGATTGGGCGGCACTTATTATAACCCAGAAAAACTGTGTTTGGAATAAGTTGTCTTTGGACGAACAAGATTCTCAAAAGCTCCAAAACTCTTAATCAAACATGCACATAGTCTTCTTATAATAACATTCATTTGATTTTTGAAAGAAAATGACACCCAATTGTGGACAAAAGAAAAGGCTAATTGTGACATCCATTACAGGATAGAGGCAGTACAATTTTTCACTTACGTATAGCTTTGCTGTAGTTTCATAATATCCGGAAGAACCTGAGGCAAAGTTAGCTCCAATTAAGAGGTTTTTTCCTCTGGCTTTCTTGCTTAGATACGCCGGAGGATAAGTAGTGAAGCCCAGATTCTCAGCTGATCACATTGAAAAGAAAAAAAAAAGAGAGAGAACAAATTCTCAATAATTACTTATCAAAGAAGCAGGGGACTTTGTGCATTAAACGGGTTATGTTAGTGTTGATCTATTTAATATGATGATACTCATGACCTGACACAGCACAATTACCACCGTGTGTTTGAGAGAAGTAGAGAAAGATGTACCAGTGAAATCTGTGGCAAGCTTTCCATTACTGAACCTCCCAGTTGGCTTATGACCTATAAAGTCTCTTCCATAAGGAGGGAAATTTGATTTGACAATGGTGTAAATGTAGTTGTTATTTCCCACATCAACAACAGAGTCTCCAAATATGAACAATGCAGGAACAAGTGCTTGCCCATTGCTCGCACTGAGCCCAGCAAGAACTACAAGAAGAAGAAGAAGAAAATAACTCCTCGAAATGCACATAATTTCAAGTGTGTGTCTGTGTGCTTGTGAGAAAGAGGAGTGAGGGTGTGGAATATATAAGCTGGTCAGAGGGAAAATTTTAAAGGGGGGACATTAGAAGTGGTGCACAAGTTGTCCTAAATAGTTGAGATGGCACATCTCAAAAATTTGCGTCTTTTCCAACTTGGGCATAGGGATAAACATTGAAGCTTTTAGAATATGATTAAGTGTACAAAAACTTATATTTTATTTTACCAATTTTGTTACAATTGTCTAGTTTATATTATTGATATTTGATTATATTTTAATTAACAGAAGCAATATATATATATATATATATATATATATATATAAGTGACAAGATACTAGTATTAATATTGATAGTAGTTCCAACAACTAAAAATTAAACTGGCGTGTCTTGCTGATATAGGTAATAGTAATGTGTTTTGAGGCTTTGAGCTGTATTGGCTTCTACCACACTTTGTTTACCAAAGGGAGAGAGAGACAGAGAGTTTCAAATACTAAATTGATACTCCTCCAAGAGATAATCTCGAATTCAATTCCAAGTAGTAGTAAAATTTATTGGCACATGTATTTAGACATCCACACATGCACTGATGATCACATACAAAAGAGCTGCAAACCTGGGATCAGTTTTCCCTCTAGTAGTAATTTTCATATTGTACTGTGTGCCCTTCTTTAAATGCACTTACTAGCAGAGCCCTCTTTTATGAATCCTCTTTTCCTTTTGATAGTCCAATATAACACAAACACATTTTCATTTTATTTTTTTAGTTTTTCTTTTGGGCTAAGTTACGTGTATTCGGATGGCGATGTCCAGTCAAACACGGATACTTTGAACTATCCTTCAATTTTGATAATTTTTTACACTAAAATAAAGTGTTTTAACATTCATCGCCCTGTCTAAATATTGAGTTTGAACACTGATACTTAAGGACAAAATGAAGAGTTTATATAACGTAGCGGACATACATGACATTTATATGAATGCATAGTTTTTTGACTGAATATTCATTTTGTTTTCACTTAAAAAAAAATTATGTTAGGGAGGGTACAATCTGTTATTGTTATCATAAGTTTTCCTCCTTTTGGAAAAAAAATTGTACTCCTTCCATCCCAACTATAAAATATTCAATATCATAATTTAATTATATTGAGTTTCAGAATATGCTGAAGTTATTGTCAGTCAATGAAATACAAGATTGAAGATGTTCTCGTTTTACTCTTGACAATGTAATTTCTAGTATTTCTTTTGATAACCATAAATAGTACCCTCATTAAACGTTATAAAATGAACTAAACAGTTCGGTTCGATTTGTACTTGTTCGGCTAAAAATTCGATTCGAGTTGAACTCGAAATATAAATGATTCTAATATGAGTAAATTTTAAAATTCGATTCAATATAAATAATTCAAATATGAGTAAATTTTAAAATTCGATTCAAATTGTAATTTTCTATTAATACTATTCCCTGAAAAAGTTCAAACTGTTTAAGCTCGATTCAAGATCGGGCTTAACTCGATACCTGAGTCTCAATCAAACCTTATTTCTTACTCGATAAATTTTGTAAACCAAATTTGAACAACTCAATAGTCGACTCGAGTTCTAACCCTGATGAATGCATACATGAAGTATTGTAGGGTAAAAAGAATGACTATGATATTAATTTTCAAAGTATTCTACCATTAAATTAACAAATTACTCTTTTGATCACTTGTGTCAATGAAATAAGAAATCTGTTTAAAGTCTTGCACTAGTTATTTAGCACAAAAAAGGAAAAGTCTTTCACTAGTTGAGGGCATTCTCACCCTCATGCATGGTTTGAGCTCCTACTTGGTCATGAAGCTTGAGAATGGTCCTCCTGGTGTTACCATGCACTAGTCCGTCCAAAATGTTTGTACGGAATTTGTGTGAAAATATTCATTCAATACACCGGACGTCATATCATGTTCGAGAAACACAGACCATTACACTTATTTTTTTCTCTTAGTTTCTTTACTCTTGTATTGAATAGTAGTATTTCTTTTAAATAAAACTTTTATGTATAGTCATGGCTCGCTGTGCTGTGCTAAATATTTTCTCAAAAAGAAACTACGTGTACGTACAGTTATAACTCTAATATATGACGTAGTATTGTTGGATCAAGACAATCGGAGTCGGTGACTATGGAATCATAGTTATTCCACACTACTGAGTAAAAATGCAAACATGAAATTCCTAGTCAAAATGCCTGACAATAATTTCTAGGATCAAATTGAAAAACTAAAGTAACTAGAAACAGACAATGTTATCAGGTAAAACTTTGCAAAGAAAAGCAACAACTTTATTTCTTTGATTACAAACACAACATTGCTTTTCTATTAAGAAACTTACAGGAAATGGTCAAGGTTAACAAGTGCCCAATCTGCAAAACCCTTGCAATGAAACTTGGTTTCCTCACTCGCAAGGGCCTCGCTCTCCTCTCCCTGAAGGCATGCATGCCTGCCGCTGCTCCATCAAAATGGAGGATTTGATCAACTCTAGTCCAAGCAATTCTCATGAAATCGCACTTACAGACCAATATTTACTCTCTCGGACATTCTTAAGAGATCTGAATATATCCTATCGCCTCCTAACTCAGCACCAGTAGCCCCAGCAGCAACCCGCAATACATCTTCAATCAAGGCAACATTTCCCAAAATGTCAACGTGACCACCACTCTCGACACCCCTCCCCTCAAACAGACTTGCAGGTGGCTTGTGCTGGGACTCGCGTACATATGCAGCGCTCCCTGATGGATTGAACCTGGTTTTTCCTCTCCAACCCTTTGCGCACATGAATCCAGCGCTTAATACCGGTACACTCTCGTCACCATCCACAAAGTACACTCCGCCCTTCAAGCAGCCACTATCACTTCCATCTGCTGAGCTATCGATTCGGAAAGGAATGCTCTTGCACCTGTCGGAAGGTGACATCTTGTAAACATATGATCTTTCTGTGGGCATCCCAACACCATACAAGCAATAGGTCTCCATATCCGGAGCATTAGGTAACCTGAAAACAGATATGTGATTGGTACACGCTTTAGGAGGAGAAAAAGACGGGGAGTAGGTGAAGGTGAATTATAATCGACTTGGTTGAAAGTTGTTGCATAGCACAAAGGAGAAAGGATTTAGGAATTACTTAGCATAGGAAGCAAATTGTAGTTACTCCTTCCATTCCCAAAAAAAAAGATTATGTATAAAATGACATAATATCCTAAACACAATTTCATTTTCATGCCACCACTACTAAAACTACCAATCAATCATTATTTTTAAGGGTAGTGTATGGAAGAAAATATATCCTTAAGATTAGCAAATTCAACTCTCTTTGTGGAATGGAGGGAGTATAACTTAATCAGGGATGGGAAAAAACAAGAGATGAAATAAGAAGAGAAAAGATGCTTCACAAAAAAAATCTCCTGGAGGAGGGAGGAGGTTACAGTGTGCTTATAGTGAGGCAAAAAAAAAGACCTGTAACCAATACTGTATGCCGCTCACAAGCATTTCGAGAAATTTAATATCTTTCTATAAGGATGCTTGCTAAACTCAGCAGAGGTTAACCGCAATCATAACAGAATAGTCATACATACTTGGTCTCAAGTGGATTTGACCAGTATTTATAATGGTCATACTTTGGATCTTCAAGATTCTCAGCTATCCCATGAGAATAATGAGCCTCAGCACGTTGCATCATTTTCGGAGCCACAAACCGAAGAAGATCTATAAGACTAGTAGTCGTGTAGGCTTTGTTTTCTGCAATTTTCCTAATGTTTTCTCGGCTCATCTCATCATATTCCGTCCATACTTCTCCACATGATGCATTTGAATCAGCGGAGGTACTTGCATGCATAAAGTCCTGTCAATGAAGAGTATGGATCATTAAGTTCAATGCCTAGGGAAAAGTTTGGCCAACATTATCTATATAACATGGAGAAAGGATTATTTAATCTATTTGAAATCACAACTTAACATGTTTAGTAATAGATGTTTTCCAGGATTATAACATCAGCATTACACATCGAAGTCTATTTTAACACATGCATGTAACTTTATGAAGTCAGGCATTTGAACTGAAATTTTTAGTCTGCAAATAAAATAAGGTTCCGTTGAGACACAAGGTGAAACAAAATGTACCTTTGAAAAGGTAGGAAGCTGTGAAGAAAGCAACGCTGATGCTTCCTTTCCAAAAGTAATTATCCTACCATATTTTGTAGGGTGTTTTACTTGGAAAAGGCTCTTTCCGTCGCTGCTTTTGCTATTGTTTTCCTTTGAAGAGACTTCCAAGTATCTTTTCTTTTCTAGATCACATTCATGCCCTTCTTCTGGAGACCAATCCAAGTTACCCCAAAAGGTCTCTCCTCCTTTTGGTATCAAAGAAACGATGGAGTCCCATGTTCGAGATACCCGCATGACATGTTCTAGAGTCTGAAGTCCGAGAAACTTAGAATCTAGAAGACCAAAAGCCATGGCTCTGCAAAATCAAATGAAGTGTTGGCAACATCACATACCACAATGATATATATATATATGGCCTATATGTATATACACAACTGTGTATTACACAGTAGGGCTATGGTAGCCCAAAATAACTATGGCGAACCGTCGCTATAGCTCAAAAAATCGTCGCCATAGCCGACTGTGTAATACACAACTGTGTACTTACATTTTTCTCTCTCTATATATATATATGAGTAAAATGTATATAAGATTGGCCTTACATAATTTATCTAAGGTCACTTCAAATACAAAGTGATTTTGATATTCACTTAACAATCCAACCGTATGGATGCAAAGAGCATGTGAAAATATATAAATTTTTATTTGATTTAGGTTTGTGGAGCAACAGGAGGGGGGAAGGTAGGAAATCACTCGAAAATGACATAATTCTACTTTACAATCATTAATGATACTATTTACATGATTAGTTTTATACTTCTATTAACTTCATATCATTATGACTTCTACAATGTTAAGAAACTTAGGATGGCTCCTACAAATTAAAGCTATAACTTCTTTGATAATTTGTCAAACACCAGAAATAGAACAGATGGTTAAAGTTAAAAATTGATCGGTCCATTATATGCCACTCTCTAGCTCAAGTGCTCAACTGATGAAAATTTCAAAATTATAATGCGATTGCAATCAGGGACAGAATACACACTAACCTGATGAAAGCTATATCTTTTCCCTCAGCTGACAAAATAGTACTAAATGCCTTCGGAACACCAAGAAATGTTGGACCGATATTCATTACTGCTTTGATGTGCTTAGCACACCAACCAGGACCTCCACCACCTCCCATAGGAGGAGGTGCTTCAACCCATTTAAGGAAATGGAGGAAATAGACAGCACCCATTGAATGGGGCAACACCACCACTTTCTTGTTACCATTTGTTACATACATGATCTCAATTTTTCCCTTCAATCTACTAAGAGCTCGGTCCCTTATCTGCTCAAGCCCATTTAGCGATAAATTAGAGTTGAATATAATAGTACTTTATATTAGAGCAAGTGTTTGTGTAAAACTTAAAAAATACGCCTGAGCATAAACAAGTACAAGCATATGTCCTTGCTTAGATTTCAGGCATTACATGGAAATGAAGATGACTAAACCTTACTTTTTTAGCATTTGGAAACACAAGTATCAATGTTTGTACTGTAGTAAATCATCTAAGAGAAAATATTTGACCAATCACATAATGGAATTTGCTCATAGAAAAAAAAACGGATTTTCAGATGACTTAAAAAATATTCCCCAAATGATTCACCGTGCATTTACTTGTATAAGCATAAGGGACACAACGATATGAAAGAATCAAAACAGTATGAACTCAAGAATTTGATGCTATGTTCTGGTAAAAAACAGTTAAATGAACTACCTCAGTATTCTGAAAAGAGAGCCTCCAGTCATAGGCAGCCATATACATATTTCTATCCTCATAGCCAATTTGTGCCAAATTCTGAATTAGAGTAGCCCACACAGAATAACCAGGAGCAAAATAGTCAGCTGCAACAAGTCCTGGAACAGGACGCACTCGAATTCCTGGTGGATCAAGACCAGTTTGATAATGCAATGACAGATGCTCCATCCAACAGAAAGGCCTAAACTCAACACAAATATCCAATTCAATCCATAAGAGTTATCAGAACTTCAATCTTTAAAACTGAAACAAAATTTGATCAAGTAACGAAATTCAAACCTCCTGAAGATATCAGTAAAACCACTGCCCCAACCACCCCAAAGACGCTTGCGGAAAAGGGGTTCAGCACAAGGCTTGCCTTCCCAAAGCTCAAGGCCCCCAGTGATAATGCCAGGCACTAAAACCACCGGGTGGTTTGCAGTCAAGCCTTCACGCTTAAACCTTGCACCAGGAATCTCAGGCCCTTTAAGTTCAGGCATATTAACAGGAAAAGAGTAGAACAAGAACAAGAGAAGCCACCAAGTAGTGCACAAATACCCAATTACCCGGCAACAATTATCCATACACCCCCACCCCTTGGGTTGCCTCTTGTTCTTTTTGATCTTTTCTACAACCTTTTCATCAGTTGAAACACCATCATCTTTCCTATCATTCTCAGGGGCTTGAAATGGTTGTTTCTCATTAGATTTTGGGGTTTCATATGATTTATAACCCAATGAAGATAATTTTGCAGGCTCTAAGTAGCATAATTTACAGAATCTGAGGATTGAAATCAATGAAGCCATTGCAATATAAATCCTGCTAATTAATTTTGAAAGATTCATAAAAGCAAAAATATTCATTATTTTGGTATGGATACAACCATACCAAATTTACTTGAATTTCACTAAAATCAAGCAGAAAAACAACAACCCATTAATGCAAATTGAGAAATTGAGTAATTGAGAGCATCAAATGGACTAGAATTTTACGAGATTGAACAAAATCAAGTACAACCCATATCAGAGAAAAAGGAGAAACCGATTGATAAGATGTGAAATGGGTGAGAATAAGGGTAATGGGGTTATGAATATGCGGTGCAGAATGCAATCCCACGTGATGAAGAAGAAGGCATGGAGGTGTTAATGAGCGTGCACCAAAAACAAACAGAAGATAGCTAGAAAGAAAAAGAGAATTCAACTCCTTAGCTATAGTGAAAAAAAAAAAATTGGACTTTTTATTGAAGCCAAAGGACAATTACCTCACTATCCTGTTTATAAATAAGACACCTGTCTTGGACTCAACATTTAAATCTCTCTCACCTGTCACTTTTGTTGGTTTTCCCTTTTCTTCACGTGGATGTCTCCATAACCTCAATCTCTCTCCAAAATCCTCTGCTTTATTCTGAAATCAGCAAAAGGGGAGTCAGAAAACTGAGTACAGAGGAGGAAGAGAGCATGAGATTGGGAAAATGTTTATGGGTTTTGACTGAAATTGGTTATTCCCAATTTTTACAGCTGAGATTTACTGATTGGAGAAAGAATTCAAAGGAGAATCCCCAACCATAGGAGAAAAAGTACACACTACGAAAAAACACAGAAACCCAAATGGTCTATGGCGATGGCCGATGGTGGACCAAAATATGGTTGCCAATTGGGAATTTTACACTGGGAGACAAAAGATCGATAGATACGTATACAAGTGAATGTATTATTTAGAGAGAGAAATTTTGAGGGGCACAGTGTTTAAGGAGATGGACAAATGGGTATGGCATAATGACATTCTTTCTTAATATATTTGTGCTGGC
Organism: Panax notoginseng; assembly: GCA_016801055.1. NCBI lineage: Eukaryota > Viridiplantae > Streptophyta > Magnoliopsida > Apiales > Araliaceae > Panax > Panax notoginseng. The sequence goes on along the minus strand of CM029018.1, from coordinate 206,667,140 downwards.
TTTTCAGGTCTGCTTGCTGCTGAGATTCAGCGGATGTGTTCACGAGGAAAAAGTCTCGGCAGACAGGAAATTTGGACGGTAAATTTATAAAAATTATTGTTGAAGTAAATATTGTACATTTTTTAAAGTCACAAATATAAAAAAAAAAAAAAAAATTGGAAAATATCCTATTTTCATGTCTAAATATCCCGTCTACGCCTGCGTAGAAGTGCTCGTTGATGAGAGGAATGGCCAAAAATGGACTTGGAATTTAACGGTTGGAAGTGTATTTCTTACCCTTGTTTAACCTCTGTATGTCTGACTGTGAAAAAACAGAGGAAAACAGAGCACATTTTGGGTTTCTTACTTGTCTTTATTAATAACTTTGTTTGGCCTTTGCTCTTTATTAAGCATAGAGTTCTCAGTGGTCTCAATAGCTTGATGACAAAATTGGGTATTTTCAATGCTTTTGGGTCAGTGGAGTTTATGTACAAACCTCACATGGCAATGGATATTTTTCAAACAAGAAAAATATTCCAAATGAGGGTGCTGAAAATTGTTTATAATGTGGTAAATTGTTTTCTGAAATTATTTAGTAATTGTTTTTATTGTGATATGTAGAAATTTGATGCTAATTAAGAAACAAAAATTCAATAATTAGGTATATATGTTAAATTCTCTTAAATATTTCTTCCCTTTTTTTTAATTTTATAGCTATATTAATATAAGTATTTAGTAAAGTCATAAAAGATGCCCATCATTATTTGAAACAATTCTTTTTATGTAAAAATATCAAAAAATTATATATAAATACTAATTTTTTATTTGAATTATTGGGTATCTTCAAATTATGATTATCAATAATGATTATCAATTTTTATTTGATCGAGGTTATATAATGGTTTCCCTTATTTATATTTTGATGTGGCAAATAAGGGCATTCGTATTCAAATGATTAAATATAAGGGACACTATTATTTGAAACGAGCTTTTAAATGATTAAACCGGTAATATTATAATACACTTTTTCCTCAGTCGATTTTTTCTTTCTTTTTTTCTCTTATAAAAAACTGAATGAATGAAAAAAATTATTTGATAATTGACATATCTAAAACATCTAAATAATAAATTTTTATTATTTTTTACCCCTCTAAAAAAATTTAAAATTGTTATAAATATATTTAATATTATTTAATATAATAGTTAATATTAAAAAAAAACTTCATTCAAACCTAAACAAATAGCTCCTGAAAAATTAGTTTATTCTAAATTATCTGAAATCACCAAAAGAATAACACTATCATCCAACCAAAGAATAGAAACATAAAATTAAACATTTGAGCCAATTCAGCTAGACCATAAATTACCCTATTATTCGTCCTCTCAAGTCTCAACATATGAAAAAACAACAAATTCAAAAAAGCGGCTTAACACCCAGAATCTCCGAGGATATATAACTCCCCTTAAATATCATATGCATGCCTATTTCAAGTATATATTTTTGACACTTTATTAGGCATGTGTAATTATCAACAACATATGATAATTAGTGTATTACAAGTAGTTTATAACAGAAACTGATATTTCTACATAATCCACTCTTATATGAGTGGGTCCCGTTTTCATGTGAGAAGGAATTGCGTGAAAATATTAAAAATACGTGAGCAAACAATAATGATCAACCCGTAGCAACTAGCTATATATTAAAATATAAGAATATTAAAAAAAAGGAAATAGAGAGAGAAGAAAATTACATTTATTTTTTTCAGTAAGTCCACTGTCACATAAAACCGCTCATATACACTTACATGCATATTTTGATGGTCCACGTACAGAACAAGTCACGTAAACTATTAAAATATATATATGAATCTATGTGATAGTAGACTTATTATTTTTACGATGAGTCATAGCACTGCCAACTGCCAAGTCAGTGGGAGCATTCAGTTGTTTAATATATGCTCCATAAATTTGTCAGATGGACGAAGGGTGTGATTAATTGCTATGAGGATAAAAATATAGCATTATGTGTATTCGTTACAATACTACATCACCATCGTTTAACACCTTTTGTCATGGAGTATACAACTATCTCTATATATTGGACGAGACGACTATATTCTTATCATTGTCTGGTGGTGGCCCTTTGGGGCAGAGCGTTTCTGGCGTGTAATCAATTGGTTTTTTTCAGTAGCATGCATATTTAAGGAAATTAATTGTGATTTTATATGTTAATTTTTTTTATTGTGAAATTATTGTTAGTAATATTTTATTAAATTTATATATTAATTAATATTTAATATACGTGGTAATCGTACGTAATTTGTAACACATATCAGATTCAATTTCTTTATCATCTGTCGAACACATTTTCTAGTAATTAGGCAAAAGGAATGGTAAGAATCTTTATCTTCTTTTTAGCTTCTATAGTTGCTCAGCATCATAGCACATAGGGCTTTGACATCATTACAGCATTTCACTAACTCGAAAATCCATGAAGTACCTAGCTATTTGTCTGTGCAATGCAGTGAGAATAAATATTTTTTGTTACCAAATGGTCTCAAATAGTTAAGGAGATTAGGCTCTTTTGAAGTTTCCTATTAACTGCTGAAAAATTAACACAAACAGGCTCATGCAACACCGTGTATGTCATATTTTTTTTTTAAAGGAAAAACAACTACTCCCTCCGTCCCAAATTATTTGTTTTTTTAGAGTTCCACACACATATCAATATATATGATAAATATACTAAAATGCCCTTATGTATTGACTTTTTTGTTTTCTGCGCATGAATCCTTATTGGTGGGAACATGAAAAGATGCTTAAAAAGAGGAGAGGCATGAATGAGAGTTTCCAAGGGGCAAACTCGGAAAATAAAGGAAAAAAAATGTATTAAAATCTTCAAAAAATAGATATTATGGGACAAATTTTTTTTGCTAAAACAGCAGATAATTTGGGACGGAGGGAGTACTACTTTATATTAAAAACTTCAGACAAGAGTTACACATCTAGGCGGCCGGGTAGCCCTTGTGACGCCCCCAAAATTAGGTATACATCACCCATCTTGGGTCGTCAGATACAAAATACAAATACAACTTACTAATACAACTGTCGTGTACAATACGACAAAACATAAACTGTGAGTTTGAATACAAATATTATCTTCTAGAGAGTATTCATACTCAAAAGGAGTCCTCATTACATTTATTAACACACCATTACATAGAATAGTGAGGACTACTAACTAATACTATCATTCGGACCATCACTCCGTTCCCCGACTTGCCCCAGCTACCTTCTCATTTCCTGAAGAGAACAGTGAAAGAAAGGGTGAGCTCAACTAGCCCAGTAAGAAATATCATGACTAAGATAATGCAAAATAAATTATCATTAGCCTTCAACAATGTTAAACTGATAAAATATAATAGACATCAAGTTTAACTGCAGCGGAACAAGCAATCCATTAAAAGAGTCAAGTAGAAAATAAACTCTACTATCTTTTATGATTTAAAAGATTTTCCAACACTGTGATCGCTGAGACTCAGCTTAATAAAATAATTCACATCATCGAATCACCCCTGCACTACGGCCAAGGATATTCGTATATTCATTAATGGTCATGATCATGCCAACAACTGTCCATCAACGCACTACGGGCCAATGAGGACTTTTACCACATCATTCGTAACATTACGGTCATGATTACACCGAATAATCCCTGGTCATAATCATACCAAGTCCATCTATGCACTACAGGCCACAGATGACTTTCAACAGAATATAAACATGAGGATGATGACAATGATATAAGAATTCAATAAAACAAGTTCAAGAATTAATTTATCCAAGAATTAACAACGTCCAAATTGTCAACATGATACTACTTTGTGGAGTAAAATTCAAGAATGATCAAGAAAATATTTTCATGAATAGATACTAGATGAAGCGCAAATGTCAAGGATATTCCACAAATTTCATGGAGTATAGAAGTCAAAACTTAACCAACTGAGTATAATAAAGAATGGAATAACAAAAGAAATCACCATGCATGCGATAGACCGCACAGACAGGTTATTCCAACAGAATAATAAATAATGGAACCAGGTCCGGCGTAAACGCACAGACAGGATATTCCGACAGAATAATATAAATAATGGAACCAGGTCCGACGTAAACGCACAGACAGGATATTCCGACAGAATAATAATAAAAACGGAACCAGGTCCGGTGTAAAACACACAGACAGGATGTTCCAACAGAATAATAATAAAAACGGAACCAGGTCCGGTGTAAAACACACAGACAGGATGTTCCAACAGAATAATAATAAAAACGGAACCAGGTCCGGTGTAAAACACACAGACAGTATGTTCCAACAGAATAATAGAAGAATGTCACCAAGTATAGGGTAGACCACGTATACAGGTTATTCCAACAGAATAATAAGAAATGGAATAACAACAGTTCTCTTCATGAATAAGAAAGAATAACACCCCTTACCGTTTTAAAGACGAGCTGAAATAAGGAAGTAGTTAAGTAGCAGAATACTCTTCTTCTCTCTCTCTATAGTTTCTCTCTATAGTTTCTCTCTCTAGAGTTCAGTGAATTCGTAAGAAATTATGAAGGAATGAGCTGCTATTTATAGAAAAATAGAATGCATAGTAACTAATCCATGAGCGGTCCAGATTAATTACTTTAATCTGACGGTCCATATTTAAAGAAAAATCTTTTAAATAAAATATAATATATTCTATTTATAGAATAACTTTAATAAAGTATTCTGTTTTATATAAAAAGATGTTTCTGTTTTATTACGTTAATAATACGAATAAAACAAAACGTCATTATCGCTAAATAATTCATATTATTAACTGACAATAATTGAATCAAACTGAGTGACTTCTCACATAAGCATTAATAATCAATACCGTGTGCTACTATGCAACCACACGTATTACTGTACTTTTACTACCGAGTAGTTCAACAGTAACAATGGTAAAATTTCCGCCGTTATTTTTAATAAAATATTTTTGTCGTTTTCTCAATCCGACAATAATTCCGTTGTGGGGTCCACCAATGATTGTGTCGTTGTACGAATATTCCCTGTTAAAACGAATATTCCCCGACCAATCGAATATTATATAACAACTTGCGTACTTTGCAAAATTTATAAATATTACCCACAACTATAACATTTTATCAAATTAACTCCATAATATTCAAAAATAATATTTATAGAAAATTCATCTTTATTTATAAAAGTTGGGTCTTACAGCCCTCCCTATAAAATCCAAGTTGGATAGCAAAAAGTGACGGTAAGAAAAATAACAATAAACACATGGGGGGATTGTGAAGGAAGGTGGCAGTGTTCTAACTTCTTTTTTTGCTTTCCCCTCGTGTAGGATTTTGTTTTTCCCTTGTGTTAAATTTCGTTTTCATTTTATTTGGAACTAGTTGGTTATCCCTTCATTTGGAACATGAAAAAGTTGAGAGAATTTTGAAAAAGTATTTTTATTACACTATATTATTATATTGTTCCTAATTCTAATTTTTTTAAAAAGCATGGATGATTACATTTTTGACTAATATTAGTGGTTTTCTTCAATGATGCGATAGCATTATTGTTAACGGCTTGACGAAATCACCAAAATAACAGGTCAAACGGTTAATGGAGTAGTTGATTGTATTATTGTGCAATCAAACTCACGAAAATACACACAGATAAACATACACACATCATTGTAAGAGATAAAATATGAACACAAGAATTTATTTGTAAACCCACAGAGAGAAAAGAAATCCACTATAATAATATGGAGGGTACAAAAATATGCCGTGAAATACATCCGGTGTGAGAGTAAATACCGGAAAGGTGAAGAAGATAATAGGAAAAAGGATTACAGAGGAGTTGAGGTTTTAGAGAGAGAAGTAGGCAATTAAAACTTACTATTTGAAGGGATCCTTATTTATAGGTGGTACCTGCTCATGTGTTCTGGATTTAATTATCTCCTAATGGTAACGTGGACTCTCCTAACTCACTTGGATCACGAGTCCACAACTACCTTCTAAGTTTTGACAGGTTGATAGTGACTATGGTGCATTCTTTTCATACTCTTTCTAGGAATCACATTTATGAGTCAGTATAAAGAAGTTTCGCCTTTGTCTTGAGGGGAAGGTTGTAAAAGAAATCGCAAAAGATAATCTATTAGCCGATCAAGAAGGGAGATTCTTATCTTCTCCATCATGTACGATCAAAACTCTTCTTTCTAGAAGACCCGATTCGCTTGTGCCACAGACGACAATCCGAATGTATCTTTTTAAGTATATTTTAATCGTCATCTTTTTTATTCAATATTCCATTATTTAAGATATATTTAGAACTTAATTTTATTACCTCTAATGTTATCATAATTTTCTACTAAACCCATAAAAATTACGTGTTTATTTTAGGTACAATGGTCAGTATTCATTAAATTTTCATTAGTTGTGTGCTTCTTTCTTGATGCAATGAGATTCTTCGGAACGTTGATCCTGGACACGACTTGAAATCAAGCTCTAGTCCAGTACTATTCATTTTGACGGATAAACATAAGTCAAACTCCCTCGGCCCAGATTTAGGCTAACGTGAGCCCACACGAGTGCGTCGGTGCACTAGAAAAAATGTGATAAAGAACCACGCGCCGGAGGGAGCGTGATGGTAAATTTCATAGTTTTTTTTTTAAAACAATTTTTGTTGCTAATTAAATTTGATGTTTACTTTCTTTTTCAAGCAAATAGTATATGAAAATTATTACATTCATACGTGTTGTTGTTAGATTCATAAGTCATTCGCTAACATTAAAATACAGTTGATTGTATTTTTATTTAAGAGAAAATCATGTGTAATTAACAAAAATATATGTGAAAAATGGTATTTCTCTTAGTATATTATTCATTTCCATTTATACAAGTTTATAAGAATAATAAACGGGTCTCACACTCGTGTAAAAGTGAATGAAAATATCAAATTATACTTATGAAAACAACATTAATTCCCTTAAATATACTATCAACACCTCCAAACGATAACGAAAACAAACTCGTATTGAAGAAGTGTAATTATATGTATAATAATTTTTAAAAATAATATCAAAAATCTCATTTACCATTTTGAGAACAATATAAGAATCACCGATCTCAGTAAATAAAAATAATGACTCGCATAACAACCGTGTGAATCAAGTATAAGATGCTGTTTGTTTACATCTGATTGCCTCTTAATGGACTGCCTCTTATTCGCTAAGAGGCATGATGCTGTTTGTTTTGTTTTTTGTTATCTCTGAATGTCTCTTAATCGGTAAGACAGAAAATGAAATCTTAATAATTAAGAAGTACCTCTTAATGAAATTTTTTTGATAATTTTTTTTATATAAATATATTCAACAATATTATGCACTCATTTTTATTAAATTGAATATTTAAAATTATTAAATAAAATTTTACCCTTTAAAATGGTAAAATAGTGTCATTAAGAGACAACTTACTTTTTTGTTATCAAACAATTTTTTAGATTTAGACCTCATAACCATTCAGATGATCTAATTTATTAAGACATCATAATCATTCAGATCTTAATTCTCAGATTTATCAAATACAATCTAAAACATAAAGCTTTCAGATCCTATTTTTAAACATTAGTGTATAAAACTATTTTTATTGTTACGAGACAAATTAATATTAAAGGGTACATAAATAAATAGAAGAATGGCGCGTGTGTGTACGTGAAGTGTATGTAGGGGTTGAAACTTTTTGGCATTTGCCAAATGAAGTAAATAAAAAGGCGCGTGACAGAGAGGTGATGAATAATATACAGCTCATTTCATCAAAATTCAAAGCTGCCTTCTTCTATACTTTATTCATACTCGCAAGTGATGAGGACGACACCGCCATCTCTATTTTAATTATTACAAAAACGGATAAAATAAATGAAAATTATCTATATTTGAAAATTATTTTAAGGGTAGAAAAAAGATTAGAAATAACTCTCATTTACTTTTCAAAACTTTCGACTTTAATAGTATGTACATTAATACTGGTGGCATGATATTGTTATTTTGATGATAAATTCGAGATATTATGTTATTTTATATTATGATAAAAAATAAAATAAAATAATAAATTCACAACAAAAAATAATATTTTTACATAAAAATTGTCATTAAATTCATTTCAACAAATCAAATATGTAATAACATATGTCAAAGTTCCACTAAAAAATTAAGATTGAATTGAATATTAATAATGATTTAAAAACTTGTATATATTTAACTTTAATCAAATGTTTCATATATATAGTAAGAAGAATTATGTGACTTATTTCTCAACTCCCAAATATAAAGCCTTTCATTCCAAATAAAAACTATAAAAATCATGGCACACTTATCTCAAAATGGTTTTTTCTCAATAAATTCTAATAAAAATTGATAATTGCACTTAATATTTACACATTTACTAATTAAACACTTGTAAAATAAAACCTTGTTCGATTTTATTTTGATCTTATAGATTGAAATGGTTAAAAATAGTTTGCATTTATTATTTTTTTGAATTAATGAGAATCGTCTCATTTTAATTAAAAAAAATAATATACATATGGATAAATATATGACGAAATTAAATTACGATAAATATAAAAATATATGTAATAAAATAAATTAATGTGTAATCATTCCTAATTTTTATATATAGTATGTATTTACGTACGTTATGAATATAGTTTAATTGATATTTTTTTTTGGCATAAATCTTTAATTATTGAATTATAGCCACAAAAAGAATTCGGTGGATTAGTCCTCATTGCTACATAACAAGAACTTAATACGTGGCATTATCAGGCCTCGAGTACTAGTTTCATTTTATACTCGCGAGATTATTGTTTATTATTAATCACAATGAACGAAGAAGGGCCACAGAGACTCTGAGAACCTCTCCTCCCTCCTTTTTTAGCTTTAAATACCGTTCCCATTCGCCTTCCCAAAAATCTCCACATCCATTCCTCCCGTCGAAACTCCAGCGCATAAATCTAGAGAGAGAAACAGACAATCAAACCAGATATATATACATACTATATCAATAGTGAGAAAAATTCGCAATGGCGTCGTCGGTGGAGAGGGTAGATCTGGACGGAAAGCCGATTAAGGCGATAACGATATGCATGATCGGTGCCGGAGGCTTCATAGGATCACACCTATGCGAAAAGCTGATGTCGGAGACGCCGCACACGGTGTTGGCCGTGGACGTTTACAATGACAAGATCAAGCACTTGCTTGAGCCGGACTCTCTACCGTGGTCCGGCCGGATTCAGTTTCACCGCATCAATATTAAGAATGATTCTCGCCTCGAAGGTCTCATCAAAATGGCCGATCTGGTATATTTCTTATACATCTTCGAAATTACATCTCCATTTCTATAATGTTCAGTTTTAGCTTTTGATTTATCTGATTTACTCTTGAATTTTACTGTTTTTATAATGTGCATTGTGAATTATGGATCATCTTGGATCTGTATTTGATGTTGTAGAGTCCAATATGTTTCCAATTTATATAATTTTATTTTAGGTTCTCACACTGCTATTTTTATTTTCAATTTGCCCTATTATCTATAGGTTTCATAGTCTGACGTAGCTGATCCGCTATTGAATTTTGAGGGGTTTTTTAGTTTCTCTATAAGATCTTTCTTATAGCTTTAGACCTGGCTTTTAATTTATTAGACTTGTAATCGAATTTTGGATTTTTGAAGTGTGTTTGATGTTCTAGACTCTAGAGCTGTATTTTATTTCTTAGATTGCTCATTATGTGTTGATTTAACCCTGATGCTTCAATTTAATCATTATATTAAGCTGTTTCAGTGATAGTTATGTGAGTCTTAATTTTTCTTTCTTTTTATGCACTTTTTTGGTTATTCTTTTGTTGAAATTTTCAAATTTGATTACTTTCAAGTCAGTTTTGTCCTGAAATTTTACATTTCTTGTGATGTAGACTATAAATCTTGCAGCAATCTGTACACCTGCGGATTACAACACACGTCCTCTTGATACAATTTACAGCAACTTCATTGATGCGCTCCCAGTGGTATGCGTTTTAATTTCCAGTTAGTGTTTGTCTTGTGCCTATTGTTGAGGTCTAATTCATTTGAGGTTGATAGATGTTGATGTGTTTTGTTTCTATGATTTTTTTTGTATCTATTTATATCTACATACATGTGTGTATATCTATAGATATATATTGTGTAGAGAGATCTAGAATTGTAATGTGTTCTTTTGCTTTCAGGTGAAGTACTGTTCGGAGAACAATAAGCGTATCATACATTTCTCTACTTGTGAAGTCTATGGGAAAACAATTGGTAGCTATCTTCCCAAAGATAGCCCTTTGCGCCAGGTAAGGGTTCACTTTCTATATTTATCATCTTGCTGACTACCTTATTTACTTGAGTTTTGCTTTGTGGATAATATTATTATGTTATATATCCAGAGTTTCTGCAAATTGATCAATTTTATGATGTTCATGATTTTTATTTTTTCATTGGCCGGCTTTTGATTCAGATTGACCACTTATACTACATTGTTTGAAGTTAGGTGTTTGCTTTCTGTTCTAATTGAGATCAATGATACATGAAGGAGCATCTAGGTTCTACTATGTTTTCTGTTTTTTGTACATCCCACTTGTAGCTTGATTTGTGTAGGTTAGATGTGAATGTGCTCTAAAAACATTATCAGTGAGCAATCAAAAATTCGGCTGAGTAGATATAACTGTAAATTTGTGATCTAATAATGAGATATACGGGAGAAACATGAATACAAATTAGGTAATTAAGAAAAGTTACAAGTTATTGTAAAATTTGAGAATGCTAATGTTGAGGTGGCAAGGTCTTAAAGGGGACCTCTCCAAGAGTTGTAACTTGAAGGTCATATTTCCATAAATTGATTCTCTGAAAAGTAGTAAGTCTGTAAAATTGTGATTATATAGTCTATCATGATTTGCAATGAAAATTGGTGACATTAGTCAATTATGTTGACATCATGGGTTCACATTAAGAACAAGGAGCCTAAAGGATGGGATTTAAAAAGGAAGATTAGTTGGAGAATAAAGGTAGGATTTGGGCTAGTTGCATTCTTTTCTTTTGGTCAATTAAATGGGCCGTATAGTTACTTATAAAAAGAAAAACTCCCCAATTATGTTTTTCTTTTGAGCCTTTGCTCTTTTTTGTGTGTGTTGGGGGGGGGGTATGTTTTCTGGTGGTGGCATGTAATTTTTTTTGGCTAATTTCATGTTGTGTGGTCTGTTGTTAGAGGTGATATATAGAATGGGAAAACTTTTAAATATATTCTGGCATATGATTGTATGCTATGAGATCCATCATGAACAAGGATACACTACTCTCTAGGTGATATTATATCTAGCTTGATGTTTGGTCTTATTTGGATTCCAACTCCTTGCACTAAAATTTTTTATTTGCGTAGAAGTTTTCTGTGTAGTGGTTTATGATGCCAATTATATGTGGGCTGGGAAAGTTTTTGAAGTATTTTTACTGCACTGATAGATAGTCTTTCTTGTACATGAGATTAACCACTTGTCTCTGAACTCAATTTTCTGTGAAGTAGTACCAACTTAAGCCACATGATGCTCTAAAGTGCTCATCTCCTTTCCTTAGGATTAAAACTCCACATGTCCTCAGGAGTATAAAAATTTTTAGTTTGGTAATCACTTAATCACCTTAGCGCTCTATTGAGTAATTATGTAAAGGAGATTTGTCTCACCTAACTCTGTTTTGAGATCTGTCTTTTTCCGGACCTGAGTGACTTTTGTTGAAAATGTGCTGCCTCATCTTTGTTTAATCGTTAACAGGATCCAGCTTATTACATTCTAAAAGAGGACGAGTCCCCTTGCATTTTTGGCTCAATTGAGAAGCAGAGGTGGTCCTACGCATGTGCAAAACAATTGATTGAGAGGCTAATCTATGGTGAGTACAATTGTCTACACATTTCTTTTATTTTCAACCCTGTCGGTTTTTAACTTTTCAATTCAATTTCACAGCTGAGGGTGCAGAAAATGGTCTTGAATTCACCATCGTGAGACCTTTTAATTGGATTGGTCCAAGGATGGATTTCATTCCCGGGATTGATGGTCCCAGCGAGGGTGTCCCTAGGGTTCTGGCATGCTTTAGTAATGTTAGTTCAATTTCTATCTCGGTTCTAAAATTAGTTACTGAAATCAGGTTAAACATTTACTAATATCGGTTCTTTTTATACCCCCCCCCCCCCCCGCAAATTCTTTCTATCCAGAATCTCCTACGACGTGAACCACTCAAGCTTGTGGATGGTGGTCAATCGCAGAGAACTTTCATTTATATCAAAGATGCTATTGAAGCAGTTCTATTGATGATTGTGCGTAAACTGGTGTATCGTTCTCTTACTATCTTATGTTCGATTATTATAGAACTATAAGGTGAATGGCATGTCTATTTCTTTCAGGAAAATCCAGCCAGGGCTAATGGTCATATATTCAATGTGGGCAATCCTAATAATGAAGTTACAGTCAGGCAGCTTGCTGAAATGATGACCCAGGTGGACAAGCCTTTCTTTTAATTTCAAATGTTCTGTTCTTATCTCAATTAGCAGAGATGAATGCGCGTTCCCTTGGTACTAATTGTTCGTTGATTTTGCAGGTGTATTCCAAGGTAAGTGGAGAAACAGCTATAGATAGTCCTACCATCGATGTAAGCTCGAAAGAATTTTATGGTGAAGGGTATGACGACAGTGACAAGAGAATCCCAGACATGACCATTATTAACAGACAGCTTGGTATTGTCTCTTTCCTCTTTTATGTATTCGAGTGTTTCCATAAAAAAAAAATTTGAGGGCCAAGAAATGCTCTGATGATGTTTTGCCTTTGGGCATTTTGCCAGGTTGGAACCCTAAGACATCACTTTGGGACTTGCTGGAATCGACTCTTACATATCAACACAGGACATATGCCGAAGCTATTAAGCAGGCCATTTCAAAACCAGTTGCAAGTTAATGAAAAGAAATTTGATAACTTCTTGATACAACTTGGGGTTTGGTATTGAGTATGCTGCTCGCAGGTGTTTCGATTCTTTTCAAAGACCTCTTAAGTATATCTATATGGTTGATTCTTCTTGTATAAGCTGCAATCTTTGTCTTTCCAGTGTCTCTAGTCTATAGCTCACAGTTTATCAGGAGTTTGCATCTTTAATATCCGCGTAGACTCTGTTAAGGAACTGCAGTTTGCCATACATTCTGTAAGGTTGAGTCCAAAGCTTTAGTAAACTACATTTCATCAGACAAATACAAGGAAAGCCTGTTCTTCCGGGATTTTGTCGTGTGTGTATTCATCTCACCCTTGTCGTCGATTCTCCTTCAAGGAGTTTGTTGTATTATTTTCTCAGACCTGTTCAGGCTCTTGTTTTCCTAATTTATTTATTGATTTTTTTTCAACATTATCGTCTTATTCTATTTATTTCTTCGATTTGACCTGTCCAAGTACTTCTTGACCATAGTTAGAATGATGTTTTAGGCTTTAGATGGGTGAGGATATAAATATTTCTCCAGTAGCTTCCAAAATAATTTGTATATGGATTTTTTGATTTCAGTAATGTTTGCATTCTTTTGATAATGATGTGCCCAACAGAAAAGAGGGCTACAAAAAGTTGGAATTTTTTTTTGAAAAGAGGGCTAGAAAAAAGAAGGGAAATTTATTTAACACGTAAAGTCGGTCGGATGTATAGTTTTTGAGCTATTGGGGTTCTTTTCTTTGCGAATCATTATATGCGTGAAAGGTGATATACGCTTACCTTACCGTCTTTTGGTGAAAAACTATCCAGTGACAAGACAGGCTCACTAATATTTAGATGGATCAACAGAAGTTGGGGTATTGGGATACTTAACCAAAACAATAGAATTATATGGCTAGTTTAGAATTAACCAACAAGTCTGTTGTTTGTTTGGAGGCCCCAGAAGTCTAATGTCTCAAGTGCTTAATAAATAGTCAGCCTTGAATGCCTGTCTAATTACTTCTTTTAATCTTCAAAAATATATTCTATGAATATATAAAGAGATTAAGCAATTAAAAGTCTTGGATCGACTCGAAAACATGTTTAAAATTTCATATAATAATTACTACAATTTTTCACTATAAAACAAGCAGTAGTACTAACGTAAAACTATCATGCAAACTTTCTTCTTCTAATTCAGCTTCGATGGCTGCCACAAAACCGTGTTGTGGAATCGTATGTCTTAGTTGAGTCCTCGGTGAGCTCAAGTTCTTTTAATGGCTTGAAATGACCCAAAGACATTTTTCGCTTGGCAAAAAAACACAAGTTAAGCAAAACAATGACGAAGTAATTACTCCACAAGGCAAAAACCAAAAACTTATTGGAAAAGGGCAGAGGCAGGCACGCCCGGTGGGACTCGAACCCACAATCGCCTGATTAGAAGTCAGACGCCTTATCCATTAGGCCACGGGCGCTTGTTCGGAAGCCTCCACAGTATATTTATACGTGTTCCCATTTAACTACTCCTATATCCTATAAAAGCATCTATCCATTCCAATTTCCAAAATATGATATTATTATTATTATTTAAGTCTACTTGAATGAATATTGTGAAATATCTAAAAATAATTCATATTATAATATTGCTTGTTTTGTCATTTTTAAGATTGAAAATTGACTTTTAAATTTTTAAATGGAGGGAGTATGTTTTTTTGTTTGCCAACTTTGTCGTAAAATTCAAGTATCTATTTGTTGAAAATGTCATCTTGCCAAAAAGTAAAGGGTCTCGATCTCTAGGATACGTTCTTCACTTGGCTTATAGTTTTAAAAGTTTTAAGAAGAAGAAAAATTGAATTTTGTTTCTCAATATACACCCAAAATATTTTTGGAGTCCACAATTTTATTTTTACACAAGTTTCTGACATTTAGTGTAATATAATCAGATAGGGACAAAATGACATCAATATTTGAAGCTTAGTAGGAGATGTCACAAGTGACAAGGATGATGAATTGTTTACTTTATGTCGGCTAAATTATATTTCTTTTTAGTCTGCATATATAGCATTATATTTCTTTTTTCCACCAAAAAGATCTCAATTCAGAGGTAACTGTTACTTCAACTTATAGACCCAAAGAGTGTGATATCTAAAGGATTCACAACAGACTCGCATTTCATGCTTTAACTAGTTGGTAAAATGTTCTATACATGGCTTTTCAACTTGGATGCCAAAGATAATTCGAAGATTTTTGTTAAATGGGAAACGAACCACAACTAGTTGAAGTGGAATCACATGAACCTAAAAAACCAGAGAAACATATTATAGGTAGCTAACAGACGATAATACATTATCCATATCCAGTGCCAAAATATATAAGTAGCTAACAGAAGACATACATCCTGTAAACTGGATCCTAGTCGATAGATGCAAACACGCATTTGCTGCGTGAAAAAACAGCCATGAGGACATCTGACCTCTAATATAGTAGTTCATTTGTAATAACCACTACGGAAGATATTTTCATAAGGATTGCTACTCGAAAGCAGACATGTTTCAGATTAGAAATGCATCCCCTTAATCTTGAATGAACAAAAAAGTTTGTGATGATAAAGAATAAAAACTGAATGAGAGGTAATTGAGAAAGAACTATAATTAGGAGGCTGCACACAGTTCAGGGATTCTAAATGCGCATATATCCCAAGGTTCAGGTACAATAAAGTTCGGTGCATCATGGCTGTGATATGTTACAGAACTGATCTGCAAGTGGCTTTGATGAACCATTTAAAGGTACTAATATTATTTAAATAAAACTTCATGTTCCAGATGGAAATTTTAAATGTACATTTGCAACTGACATACGCAACAAACAGGAAGCCCAAACAAAGTTTATCTCACAGTCAAGATGCACATATTGCTTTTCTAATTCTCTACTTGTTTGGTGATGTCATGCCTTCCTTCCTTGGCTGTGGTTTAGGGGCAGCACCCTACATTAATAAAATGCCAGCAAATATTAGATTGACTGATTCAAATAATATACAAGCAACCTCAGTACAATGCCAATATATTTCAGTCTCAAACTGATATGAAACACTCTTTCTCCCCCCCCCCCCCCCCGGTTTCTTTCTTCCCCCTTGCCCCTCTCCCTCTCTTGTACTGTTTGGGGAGTGCCCGGGAGGGGGTAAGAGCACCATACTCTGAGCAACATCAATTTTAGCAAATTAGGCAGCAGAACACCAGTTATATGGGTACACATTCTGGTAACTTTGTTCCTTTAGTAAGTGTATCCTGATGACTGTTTACACTATCAATATCCAATTCTGATGTAAATGCTAACAAAATGTTTAAAGCAATTTCAATAGCTTAATGAATATCGATTTGTTTCCAATTATTATCGCTCACATGAGCAAAAATTTGAATGAAAGCTGGTTCATTTCATGCTGGGTTCGGACCCACGGTTTGATATGTAGATTTATTTTTTCACCAATCATTACATAAATACTGACAACGTTAGGTACCATCCCAAAATCTGTCATGATTCAGAACATTAAAATTAGAACAATCGTTATTGTAAATGCTCTACAGCTCTAATCGCTCATCCTACTGTGTTAATTTATCATAGACTCCAGAAAGTTTGACAAACTATATACATTTCCAAAATTACAATGAAATTCTAAGCCTGTTCCCTATAAAATTATAGAACTCTGTTTGAATCTTGAAAAGATACACAAAAATGAAAGGAAACTGAAAAGTAATGTAAGACAAAACTCAATGAACACAAATTCAACTATATATTGCTGCCCTACGAAACTCCAAGCCTAACTTAGCAACCCAGTACTTAAAATTAAAATATTACTATTCAGTTACAGACAAGATGAGAGAATACCACAAGACTACTGTGGAAAATGACAATAACACAATATATAGATTATAGAAGGGAAAATTATGAAACATGCCAAATCAAATCGAAATGGGTAAAAGAAATCTAGGGTTTGAAATTAAGAGAGAAAGATATAGTACAGTTTTGCGAAAGAGGAGGTCGCAAACGATCACAGTGCCAACGATTCCGCCCAATATTGCAGGTGGGCCTGTGAGCAGACTCCATTTCCTGTATATCATATTCTCTCGCTTCTCTTCTCCTCTCTCCTTTCCTCTTCCTTCTTCCTTCTTCCTTCTTCCCTCTTCCCCTTCTAAAACTTGAATTAAATTAAATTATGAATGAAAAAATAAAGGCAAAAAAGGCTATCATAAAATATTATAAAATTAAAGATATAACTGGTCAATTTTAGGGAATATATCCCGCAAGAGTCAAGGCCTTTAAATTAATATTTAATTATATTTATAATGTAAAGGTATAATAGAATTAACAAAATTAATGTAGTAATGTCAAAATAACTCTAAAATTTGAGCAAATATTCAGCACAATTAATAAAATAACAAGTTGTCGCGATACTTTCATACTCAAATATTCGAGAAAAAAATTTTATAATTAATCAACATAATAGATATTTGTTATAATACACAATAAAAAATAAATTTCAAAATGAATAAAAGAAAAATAGGATACAATAATAAAACTCTCATATAACCAAAATAAATTAATACTTTCATGAAAAAATTAAATTTTTATATAAATGGAAAAACAGACTCCCGTATAAAAGGATGATACTAATAAGTTATGAGGCAATAAAAATAATTTTTAAAAATTGATTATAAAAAAAAAAGTAGGAGAGCCCTCCTTATATTTGAAACCCAAAAAGAGAAAAAAAAAAAAACAAACTAAATAGAGTAGAGAAAAAAAAAGGGAAGTATATTTATGGACAAATATATAATCAATACAACTGAGACTAATTTATTCTAAAAATACAAATCAAATACAAAAATGTGATAGTATAATGAAAAGTATTTATTTATGTATTGTGTATGTTAGAGTTTATCACTCAAAATGAGATAAAATTCAATATAAGCTGCAAAAAATTAAAGATAAATTTTCTATAAATCTCCCTAATAACTTGTTCTTCATATTTTTTGAAATGTATTATTGTAATTGAACTGTAATAATATAAGTTCAACAAAAATCACGAATTTTGCACTAATCTTATTTCAAGGCAAATTATAGTTGACAGAATAAAATTTTACTATTAGATAAATAAATGTAACTTAAAATTTTAATATTAAAAAAATAAATGCAATTGAATTATTAAGCGTCATTAAAAAATATCGTTAAATATATATTTCTTATCATTGCATCGTTGTTAATGTCATATTTAGATTATAAGTGGAAGATTTTTGTGTTGCTAAACCTTTTCTTTTTTCTTTTTTTTGTCACTCCAATTTTTGATTATATATATTCTTAATCATCCAATATTACTATTATTTTTCTCTTTTTTTATATCCCTTTAATTTCAATAATATTTTTGAGAGCAATGACAAAAGTCTTAAATATTTGAATTTAAATGTGAATCGGACGATATTGTATTTTTTTAATAATACTTTATAACATAGTAAATTATTAAATATATATCTAGCTAATATAATAATAATATATTGTTTGAAAAAAAAACAAATTAAATAATTGATATCACAAACATTAACATATTTTTAGTCATTGACTATTGCTAATTATTTTTCCATCATCTGAGCTTAATATCTTTCTATTTATTTGTCGACTTTAATAACTTTTAATTTATAACTTTTGAGTTAAGATAAGGTAGGTAATTTAATACTGATATCTATTTTCATACATGATCATGTATTCAAATTTATTTTGGCAAAACTTACAAATAGCCCATTGTGGTTCTTACCCTACTAAATTTTTAAAAAATGGAATTGGCATATTTAATTTTTTAGAATTCGATCATTCCGTCCAATTTTACTAGCAAACGTCAAATAATCTAGCCAATTTTCCTACGTGGCTTTAAAAAAAATCAATACACTAATTTTTTAGCTGGCTTTAAAAAAAAAGAATTAATATTTCCACAAGGCTTCACTCACATGAATGTGGGTTCTGTTTATTATTCATGTGATGGGAGTCTTGTGGGAATATAAATTCCCTAAAAAAACCCATAAGCCCAAAATAATCAGTAAAGCTTCATTTCACTCAAATTAATCAAGTTGTCATGTGTAAGACCCCAACTTATTATAAATGAAATTAAATTTTTCTATTTATTATTTTGAAATAGTAAGGGTTGAATTGATTAATGTGGTTAGTTATGGGTAAAATGCGCAAATATTTCAAATAAGCAAGTGGTTATAAAATATTCATTATTGTCGGGAAATATTCGTTTGGTCGTGGAATATTCGTACGACGGCGCAGCCTTGTGTGAGCCCCATAACGGAAAACGATTGGATGAAGAAAACGACAAGTATAAGTTGTTTATAAATAACAGCGTAGTTGTTACTGTTAATACTGTTGGAATACCCGATGGTTAAAACACAGTAATACGCGTTGTTACACAGTAGCACACGGTATTGCACCAATTATTATTTCTTACGTAAGAAGACACTACTCAATAATTGTTACAGTAATTACTGTTCAATATTATATTTTATTGATTCAATAATTACTATGTTGATATTTTATATTATTGTTATTTCAATAATTGTCACTGCACAGTATTTTTCATTATCAGATCAATAATTCATATTATTTGAATGATATTATTAGATAACATTACTGGCAATGTCTAGAAAGTTCTGTCTAAGGAGAGGTTTGGTCACCTAATTGCTCGCCAGTAAGGAGAAATCCTTATTGAAAAGCCCCCTCTTTCCTGAGAACGGTCTGGTTATCAGTATTGTGATTCTGTAATATTATTTGTGAAGAATTAATTATTGATTTATATATGATAAAGAAAATATTCATTTTATGTGGATATAGATGGAGAAAATTTTTAATGTGACAATTATTGAAAATTGATAGTTTATCTGTTCTGATAAAATAATTTATTTAAATATATTATTATATTATAATAATATAATAATGGTGATATTTTTACAATGAATGTGGGATAAATGAGGAGGAAGAGTATTTTTGTTACTAAAAATATTTAAAACATGTTTTTCATGTTTGTAGACCCTATTTCTTGACTGAAATTTGATTATAGTTTGTAAAATTGTCCGTATATGGATTTCGGTCAATTTCTGTTTGAAATTTGAAAAAATTTAAACTTACAAAGTTGCAGAGAATTTAATTTCATATGGAAAGACATAAGATTCGAATTTTTTTAATAAAATGACTATTTATTATGAATTATTGAAGTTCCGGAATAATTATTTTTGGAGTTTTAAATAATTTTAATAACAAAAACGTTTTTGGTGAGGTGAGCCACTTGGTGGCTGATGTTTTGGGCAAAAGAAGGGTGCGTAGGAAATTTTAAAAAAATATATTAATATATTATTAAATTTTCTGCTTTGGTGTTCTAAGTAATTTTCTATAAATAGGGTGCTTAGGTTAGAATTGAAAATCACACCAGAAACTAAAATTTTCTCTCTCTCTATATTATCGAGCGTATTTTTATGAGTATTTTGATACTTTGAGTGTTCCTATACGGTGTAAATTCCTTCAGCACTATATCCAGTATTCCAGTCAGAAGTATTGTCTTTTTCGAGGTAAAAGATGTTATTTTTTCTTATAAATGATATTATCTCTTTCAATATCATTATATCAGAATATTGGTAAGATTTTTCTTGTGAAATTATTGTCTTGTAGTGTGACGCCCCCAAAATAGGTATACAACACCCATTATGAGTCTTCAAAATACATGGTACAGAAATAACTTGTGATGCCCCCAAAATAGGTTCATTCCACCCAACCCAATCTGAGTCGCCAAATACATGGTACAGAAACAACTACAACCTCAATAATACAATTGTCGTGCAAAATACGACAACACATAAACTGTGAGTTTAAGTACAAATATTATCTTCTAGACAATATCCACACTCAAATAAGTCCTCATTACAATTATTGATATACTATTTTATAAAATAGTGAGGACTACTAAAACAAC
Source organism: Panax notoginseng (assembly GCA_016801055.1). NCBI lineage: Eukaryota > Viridiplantae > Streptophyta > Magnoliopsida > Apiales > Araliaceae > Panax > Panax notoginseng. Next base: position 206,646,109 of record CM029018.1, on the reverse strand, counting down.
TGTCTTGAACCATCACTCCGCACCCCGACTAGTTCCCGCTATATTCTCGTCTCCTGAAAAGAAAAATGGAACAAAAAGGAAAAGAGTGAGCTCAACTAGCCCAGTAAAGAATATTATGACTAAGATAATATAGAACAAATTATCGTTAGTCCTCAACAGGAAAAAATCTGATAGAATACAATAGACAATAAGTATTAGATCAACAACTGCAGTGGAAACAACAATTCATTAGAAGAGTTAAGTAGATAATGAAATCTACTATCATCTATGAATTTAAAAGTCCATCATCGATATTTTATCCCTGTAACATCAATCAATAAACATCTTGAATCAAATATTCTTCTTTGCACTACAGGCCAAAGATATTCATCAGTTGGTCATGTTCATCTCAACACCTGTTCATCTTTGCACTACGGACCAAAGATATTCATCATAAAATCATTAATCTTTGCACTACATGCCAAAGATATTCAGTTATATCATCATTTAGGACTGAGAATGATGAAAAATCTTTTAAAGAAAATGAATCCAGTGAAGCAAAAGAATAAATATTAAGGATTTGTATTTCAAACAATCCGAGTTCAAAAATACTTCATAAATAATCATAGAGAAATAAAATTCAAAATTGATCAAAACATGGATACAATCAAAGCTAGTATCCATAATAGATATTTTGGACACAGAAAAGAAAATTTAATTTTTCTGTGAATAGTGTCGTATTTGTGAATAGTGCCGTATATGTGAATATTGTCGTATACGTGAATAGTAACCTCAACACTAAAAGGTAGAAATTCCACAAGAATAAAAAATCATCATGCTTCATGAATAGTACTCAGAAATAGTAACTCATGAATAGTAACTCATGAATAGTAACTCGTGAATAGTAATCCCGACATAAAAAGACAAGAATTTCAAGAGAAAAATCTTACCAATATTTTGGCATAATGATATTGAAAGAATAATATCATTTATAAAAGAAAATAACATCCCTTACCTCAAAAGGATTGTACTTCTGACTGGAATACTGGATATAGAGCTGAAGGGAACTCGTACCGTATAGCAACACTCAAGGTATCAAAATACTCATAAGAATACGCTCGATAATATAGAGAGAGAAAGAGATAGAGAAAACTTGTTTCTGGTGTAATTTTCAATTCTAACCTAAGCACCCTATTTATAGAAAATTGCTTAGAACACCAAAGCAGAAAATTTAATAAAATATTAATATATTTATAAATTTTTCCTTAGCCCACCTTGACCATCTGAATTCAGCCACCAAATAATGACAAAAACCAAAAAAATATTTTTGTAATTAAAAATAATTAAAACTTTCAAAAACCAATTATTTCGGAACTACAGAACTTCAATAATTAATAATAAATAGCTCTTTTATCAGAAAAATTTGAATCACATGTCTTTTTCATAGAAAATTTCATTATCTACAACTTTACAAAAGAAGATTTTTCTAAATTCCAAACAGAAATCGACCGAAATCCACAAACGGGCTATTTTACAGGCTATAATCAAATTTCAGCCAAGAATTGGGGTCCACCGACATACAAAACATGTGTTAATCATTTATTGCAATAAAAATACTCTTTCTCCTCATTTATCCATATATCACACATTCATTGTAAAAATATCATCATTATTATATTATTAAAATATAATAATATATTTAAATGAATTATTTTATCAAAAAAAGATAAAATATTAATTTACAACAATTGTCACATTAAAAATTTTCTCCATCTATATCCACATAAAATCAATATTTTTCTCATCATATAAATCAATAATTAATTATTCACAAATAATATTACAGAATCACAGTACTGACAACCAGGCCGTTCACAGGAAAGAGGGGGCTTTCCAATAAGGATCTCTCCTTACTGGCGCGCAATTAGGTGACCAAACATCTCCTTAGACAAAACTTTTTAGACATTGCCAATAATATTTTTTAATAATATTATTCAGATAATATGAATTTTTGCTCCGATAATGAAAAATACTGTGTAGTGATAATTATTGAAACAACAGTAATATAAAATATCAACGTAGCAATTATTAAATCAATAAAATAAAATATTGAACAGTAATTACTGTAACAATTATTGAGTAGTGTCTTCTTAAGTAAGAATCAATAATTGGTGCAATACCGTGTATTACTGTATTTTAACCACCGGATATTCCAACAGTATTAACGGTAACAACTATGCCGTTATTTATAAACAACTTATACTTGTCGTTTTCTTCATCCAATCGCTTTCCGTTATGGGTCCACAAAAGGCTGCGTCGTCGTACGAATATTCCCCGACAGCAAGAATATTCTACGAACAAACGAATATTCTCCGACAACAATGAATATTTTATAACCACTTTCTTATTTAAAAATATTTACGCATTTTACCCATAACTAACCACATTAATCAAATAAACCCTTACTATTTCAAAATAATAAATAAAAAAAATTCTATTTTATTTAAAAAAATAAAATTGGGGTCTTACACAACTACAACTTTATTAATATAACATAAAAACTGTGAGTTTAAATATAAATATTACCATCTAGACAATATTCACACTCAAATAAGTCTTCATTACAATTATTGATACATTATTTTACAAAAATGGTGAGGACTACTAAAACGACTTTTTAGAACATTCATTCCATACCCCGACTAGTACTCGCTACATTCTCGCCTCCTGAGAAGAAAAATGGAATAAAAAAAAAAGGGTGAGCTCAACTAGCCCAGTAAAGAACATTATGACTAAGATAATATAAAACAAATTATCGTTAGTTTTCAACAGGGAAAATCTAATAGAATACAATAGACAACAAGTTTTAAATCAATATTCGCAGCGAAAATAATAATTCATTAGAAGAGTTAAGTAAAGAATGAAATCTACTATATTCTATATATGAATTTAAAAGTTCATCGTTTATATTTTATCCACGTAACATCAATCAATATATATCAGGAATCAAATATTTATCTTTGCACTACAGGCCAAAGATATTCATCAGTTGGTCATGTTCATCTAAACACCTGTTTATCTTTACATTACGGACCAAAGATATTCATCAGAAATTATTCATCTTTGCACTACATGTGACAACTATAAGACCCCGAATTTTATGAAATAAAAGTATTCAATTTTTCTTATAATTACTATTCAGTAAATGGTTAAATTGATAAATGTTAAAGTTAAGGGTGATATATGATTTTTTTTCAAAATACACAAGTAGTTATAAAATAATCATTGTTGTCGGGGAATATTCGTTTGGTCATAGAATATTCTTTCTGTCGGGGAATATTCGTACAATGGCGCAGCTATTTGTGGGCCCCATAACGAATAACTGTCGGGTGAAGAAAACGACAAATTTGAGTTTTTATAAATAACGGCGTAATTGTTACCGTTAACACTGTTGAAATACCCGGTGGTTAAAATACAGTAATACGCGTTATTACACAGTAGCACACGGTATTGCATAGTATCTTTGAAATTATTGATTCTTACGTAAGAAGGCACTACTCAATAATTGTTACAGTAATTACTGTTCAATATTTTATTTTATTGATTCAATAATTGCTACGTTGAAATTTTATATTATTGTTGTTCAATAATTATTGCTGCACAGTATTTTCCATTATCAGATCAATAATTCATATTATTTGAATAGTATTATTAGATAACATTATTGGCAATGTCTAGAAAGTTCTGTCTAAGGAGAGGTTTGGTCATTTAATTGCGCGCCAGTAAGGAAAAATTCTTATTGGAAAGCCCCCTCTTTCCTGGGAACGGCCTGGTTGTCATAAATGTGATTCTGTAATATTATTTGTGAATAATTAATTATTGATTCATATGATAAGGAAATATTTATTTTATGTGGATATAAACGAGGGATATATTTTTGTGGTTAAAAATGAAGGAGTTAATGTTGAGGTTTTTATCAGTATTTTTGTCGGAATGGAGGTATTAAAAATCAGGGTTTTTGAGATATTTTGCGGGGGTTATAATTTTTAATCCGACCGTTGGATCGTGGTAATTTTTGGATATGTTATACATATATAAGTTGAGTATATGTCCACAAATTTTGAACCGTTAAAAATGAACGTATGATTTGTTATGAATTTTACGAGATGACTGGTTCAGAAATTGTTAAATTCTCTCTATATTATGAAGCATATTTTGTGAGTTTTTAGATACTTGGTGAGTTGCTATTCATCAGTGCAAGTTTTCTTCAGCATCATATCCGATATCCAGTCAGAAGTTCTGCTCTTTTGAGGTAAGGGATAGTAAGGGATAGTAAGGGATAGTAAGGGATTTTAAGGGTTGTTATGATTTTCAGTTTCGTAATTTTTCTGAACTTCAAAAATTCTGGAAAAATTTGAAATGATATTTTGATGAGTTTTCTTGATTGTGTCCAAAAATGGTGATTTTTGGATGTATATATTGAGAGTTATGAATTTTATGAGAAAATACTATTTTAAAAGTAACCGCTTATAATTCCTTGTGGTTAACTCCAAAATTGATGAAATTTTTATTGGGAGTACATGTATATGATAGAAGTAAACTCTGTAAATTTCAGAATTTTTAGACAAAAGTACAATTTTTGATAAATGTCTAAATATTCAGCTATTTTGGCCATATGAAAAATAGTAAATGACTTTTAAAAATTCTGAGAAAAATATATGTTCACTATGGGACTATATTATGCTAAATCCCAGAAAAGAAATATTTTTGGAACTGATTTGGTATTTTTCATGAAAATGGTCTAGTTATGAGTAAATGAATTAAATATGTTTTGTGAAGAAAAAAAATTAAAAAATAGGATTTTATGGCTTGAGAATCCTATATGTGATATATGCAGATTTTTGATGAGGGTTTTGGTTATTGATGATGAAATTGTAAGAGTTGGCATTTTATGATGATTAAATGCATTAATTAGTAAAGTGTAAACAATTAAAATAAATTGTTTATAAATTTAAGTAATGTTATTCTTTCAATATCATTATACCAAAATATTGGTATGAATTTTATTGTAGAATTTCTATCTTTTGTGTCGGGGTTACTATTCATGAGTTACGAATATTACTCTTGAGATTAAAACTATATGTTGATCATATTATTTTTATCATTATATATAACATTTTTATAACCCTGATGTTGAAATTCTCTTTCACTGGATTGTAAAGATGGGTAGATTATTGGTATGATCATGACTAGGGTTCTCTTTGGCCTGTAGTGCAAAGTTGAATTGTGACAGGTATGATCATGACCATTGAATTTATAATTGAATATCTTAAGCTTAAGTGCAAAGGTGAATTGATCAACATGGTTATAATTATTGTTTATATAAATTCTGAAATGATTATATATTTCTTTGAGATATGAATATATTTGGCCTGTAGTACAAATATGAACTGTTGATGAATATCTTTGGCCGTAGTGCAAAGATGAATTATTGATGAATATCTTTGGCCTGTAGTGCAAAGATGAACTGTTGTTGAATATCTTTGGCCTGTAGTGCAAAGATGTATAATTACTTGATGAATATCTTTGGCCTGTAGTGCAAAGATGAACAGATATTGAGATAAACATGACCAACTGGTGATACAAATGAATATCTTTGGTAGTGCAAAGATGAACTGTTGTTGAATATCTTTGGCATTTAGTGCAAAGATGGCCTGTTGATGAATATCTTTGGCCTGTAGTGCAAAGATGAACTGTTGTTGAATATCTTTGGCCCGTAGTGCAAAGATGGTTTGTTGATGAATATCTTTGGCCCGTAGTGCAAAGATGGTTTGTTGATGAATATCTTTGGTTCGTAGTTCAAAGATGGATTTGTTAGTATGATTATAAACAGGAATTGTGATTTGGTATAACCATGATCTTTGATGTTTCAGGTAAAGACAGGTGATGAAAATATTCTTCGTCCTGGGTGCGAAGAAAAATTTATAGTCACAATTATGATTATAAGTTATTCATATGATTGTGGAAAGGAACTGTTGAGTGATGTTACATGGATAAAATATTATTGGTGGATTTTTAACATGGAGAAGATAATAGACTTTATAGTCTATTTGACTCTTCTAATGGATTGCTCGTTCCGCTGCAACTATGGTTGAAATTTTTATCATTTACCATATGTTCTAAATCTCTGATTTATTGTTGATGAAGGCTATTGATAATTGAATTATCTTTAGTCATGATATTCTTTACTGAGCTAGTTGTGCTCACCCTTTTGCTTCATAATTCCTTTCAGGTAATAAGAGTGTAGCTGGGTCGAGCGGGGGTAACAAGGGAATAGAACGGTGGTCATCATTTAGTAGTTATATTTGGTGAAGAAAATAGGGTGAGGCGAACCCAATGTTGGAAGGGTGTTTTGTTACTATCATACAAGATGTCTAATGACATACAACCTCGTGTCATCATAAGACAGGGTTGTGCTCATCCACTTGCTGAGTATATCTACGAGCACTACCTATATAATCTTGGTGTTTGTTTGAAGTATAATTCTCAATGTGAGACAGTGGAGATAATGATAAGTCAAGAGAAGACTCACCATTGGGAAGAATATGATAGTAATCTTCTCGTTTTTCTTTGGGGTCTATTGGGTCAACCAAGGATAATTCTGTGGCCATATGATATCTATCATAACCTAGACGCGTGGCCTCCCATGTACGAAGGTTTCCTTGAGCACTTCCCAAAGATTCTAATTTCTAAAACAGTTTTTGACTATACCTTTATGTAAGGTGTTATTGTGAGGTGACGTCCACGGTTGGAACATGAGTCACATTTGGTATATATTTGAATCCAAACCCACAGCATATGTGTTGTTGTATTTTGCACGACAATTATTGTAATAAAGTTGTAGTTGTTTTCTGTACCATGTATTTGACGACTCAGAATGGGTTGGGTGGAATAGACCTATTTTGGGGTTGTCACAATAACCTAGACGCGTGGCCTCCCATGTACGAAAGTTTCCTTTAGCACTTCTCAAATATTCTAATTTCTAAAACAGTTTTTGACTATACCTTTATGTAAGGTGTTATTGTGAGGTGATGTCCACGGTTGGAACATGAGTCACATTTGGTATATATTTGTATCCAAACTCACAACATATGTGTTGTTGTATTTTGCACGACAATTGTTGTAATAAAGTTGTAGTTGTTTTCTGTACCATGTATTTGGCGACTCAGAATAGGTTGGATGGAATGAACCTATTTTGGGGTTGTCACAGGTGGTATCAGAGCTTAGGGATATGATCTCTGGCGGAGATCGGGGAATACAACTAGGAGGGGAGAGATGAGTAAATCCTTCGCTAGTGTGTCCTACCTAAGCTTATTTGTTGGTCAGTCATAATATCGGAATATTATGTGATATGTTAATTTGTTAAATTAACACTTGTTTTGAAGCTGTATTCTAGAATGTTATTTGAAATACAGGAGATGAGCAATGGAGAAATTATGATGACAGAGAAGATGGAATTTGAAATGAAAGGAAGGTATTCTCAACTCTTTGAAATACCAGGTACGTAAATTTTGGGGACAAAATTTCATAAGGAGGGGAGATTGTAAGACCCCGAATTTTATGAAATAAAAGTATTCAATTTTTCTTATAATTACTATTCAGTAAATGGTTAAATTGATAAATGTTAAAGTTAAGGGTGATATATGATTTTTTTTCAAAATACACAAGTAGTTATAAAATAATCATTGTTGTCGGGGAATATTCGTTTGGTCATAGAATATTCTTTCTGTCGGGGAATATTCGCACGACGGCGCAACTATTTGTGGGGCCCATAACGAATAACTGTCGGGTGAAGAAAACGATAAATTTGAGTTTTTATAAATAACGGCGTAATTGTTACCGTTAACACTGTTGAAATACCCGGTGGTTAAAATACAGTAATACGCGTTATTGCATAGTAGCACACGGTATTGCATAGTATCTTTGAAATTATTGATTCTTACGTAAAAAGGCACTACTCAATAATTGTTACAGTAATTACTGTTCAATATTTTATTTTATTGATTCAATAATTGCTACGTTGAAATTTTATATTATTGTTGTTCAATAATTGTTGCTGCACAGTATTTTCCATTATCAGATCAATAATTCATATTATTTGAATAGTATTATTAGATAACATTATTGGCAATGTCTAGAAAGTTCTGTCTAAGGAGAGGTTTGGTCATTTAATTGCGCGCCAGTAAGGAAAAATTCTTATTGGAAAGCCCCCTCTTTTCTGGGAACGGCCTGGTTGTCATAAATGTGATTCTGTAATATTATTTGTGAATAATTAATTATTGATTCATATGATAAGGAAATATTTATTTTATGTGGATATAAACGAGGGATATATTTTTGTGGTTAAAAATGAAGGAGTTAATGTTGAGGTTTTTATCAGTATTTTTGTCAGAATGGAGGTATTAAAAATCAGGGTTTTTGAGATATTTTGCGGGGGTTATAATTTTTAATCCGACCGTTGGATCGTGGTAATTTTTGGATATGTTATACATATATAAGTTGAGTATATGTCCACAAATTTTGAACCGTTAAAAATGAACGTATGATTTGTTATGAATTTTACGAGATGACTGGTTCAGAAATTATTAAATTTTCGGAGTTTATCATTTTGGCAGAAAATTCTAGAATTGGTGGGCCCCACTTGTGGTTGGTGAAGAAATGTGCTGAATTATATTTCAAATGTGGTGGGTGGGAATAGTAGCAGGTAAAGCCATCAGGTTGCAGGTCAAACCTACCAAAATTTTCCTATAAATAGAGGGCTAAGTTAGAATTGAAAATCACACCAAAAACATAAGCTTTCTCTCTTTCTCTCTCTATATTATGAAGCATATTTTGTGAGTTTTTAGATACTTGATGAGTTGCTATTCATCAGTGCAAGTTTCTTTCAGCATTATACCGATCAGAAGTACTGCTCTTTTGAGGTAAGGGATAGTAATGGATTTTAAGGGTTGTTATGATTTTCAGTTTGATAATTTTTCTGATCTTAAAAAAAAAATTATGTAAAAATTTAAAATGATATTTTGATGAGTTTTATTGACTGTGTCCAAAAATGGTGATTTTTAGATGTATAGATTAAGAGTTATGAATCTTACGGGAAAAGACTATTTTAGAAGTAACAGCTTATAATTTCTTGTGATTAACTCCAAAATTGATGAAATTTTTATTGGAAGTACATGTATATGATGGAAGTATACTCTGTTAATTTCAGAATTTTTGGACAAAAGTACAATTTTTGATAAATGTCTAAATATTCGGCTGTTTTGACCATATGAAAAATAGTAAATGACTTTTAAAAATTCTGAGAAAAATATATGTTCACTATGGGACTATATCATGCTAAATTCCAGAAAAGAAATATTTTTGGAACTGATTTGGTATTTTTCATGAAAATGGACAAGTTATGAGAAAATAAATTAAATATGTTACGTGAAGTAAGAAAATTGGAAAATAGGATTTTATGGCTTGAGAATCCTATATGAGGTATATGCAGATTTTTGATGAGGGTTTTGGCTATTGATGATGAAATCTTAAGAGTTGACATTTTATGATGATTAAATGCATTAATTAGTAAAGTGTAAACAATGCATTTAATCATCTTAAAATGCCAAACTCATAAGATTTTATCACCAATAACCAAAAACCCTCATCAAAAATCTGCATATACCTCATATAGGATTCTCAAGCCATAAAATTCTATTTTCCAATTTTCTTACTTCAACATAACATATTTAATTCATTTACTCATAACTAGTCTATTTTCATAAAAAATACCAAATCAGTTCTAAAAATATTTTTTTATGGGATTTAGTAGAATATAGTCCCATATTAAACATATATTTTTCTCAAAAATTTTAAAACTCATTTACTATTTTTCATATGGCCAAAACCGTCGAATATTTAGACATTTATCATAAATTGTACTTTTATCCAAAAATTTCAAAATTCACAGAGTACACTGATATTATATATATATACTCTCAATAAAAATTTTATCAATTTTGGAGTTAACCACAAGGAGTTATAGGCGGTTACTTTTAAAATAGTCTTTTCTCATAAAATTCATAACTCATAATCTATACATCCAAAAATCGCCATTTTTGGACACAATCAAGAAAACTCATCAATTAATCATTTCAAATTTTTCCAGAATTTTTGAAGTTCAGAAAAATTACGAAACTAAAAATCATAACAACCCTTAAAATCCCTTACTATCCCTTACCTTAAAAGAGCAGCACTTCTGACTGGATATCGGATATAACGCTGAAGAAAACTCGCACTGATGAATAGCAACTCACCAAGTATCTAAATACTCACAAAATACACTCAATAATCTAGAGAGAGAAAGAGAGAAAACTTATGTTTCTGGTGTATTTTTCAATTCTAATTTAGCCCTCTATTTATAGGAAAATGTTAGCACGCCGAAGTAGACTTAACCTGCAACCTGATGACTTTACCTACTACTATTCCCACCCACCACATTTGAATAAAAATCTCAGCATATTTCTTCACCAACCAGGAGTGGGGCCCACCAATTCTAGAATTTTCCACCAAAATGATTAACTCCGAAAATTCAACAATTTCTGAACCAGTCATCTCGTAAAATTCATAACAAATCATACGTTCATTTTTAACGGTTCAAAAATTTGTGGACATATACTCAACTTATATATGTATAACATATCCAAATATTACCACGATCCAACGGTCGGATTAAAAATTATAACCCTCGCAAAATATCTCAAAAACCCTAATTTGATTTTCAATACCTTCGTTCCGACAAAAATACAGTTAAAACACCTCAACATTAACTCCTTCAGTTTTAACCACAAAAATATATTCCTTATTTATATCCACATAAAATAAATATTTCCTTATCATATGAATCAATAATTAATTATTCACAAATAATATTACAGAATTACATTTATGATAACCAGGCCGTTCCCAGGAAAGAGAGGGCTTTTCAATAAGAATTTCTCCTTTCTAGCGCGCAATTAGATGACCAAACCTCTTCTTAGACAGAACTTTCTAGACATTGCCAATAATGCTATCTAATAATATTATTCAAATAATATGAATTATTGATCTGATAATGGAAAATACTGTGCAACAATAATTATTGAAACAACAATAATATAAAATATCAACGCAGTAATTATTGAATCAATAAAATAAAATATTGAACAGTAACTACTGTAACAATTATTGAGTAGTTGCCTTCTTACGTAAGAATCAATAATATTATTATTCTGTTGTAACAATTATTATTCTGGTTCCGTCTTTATTATTCTGTTGGAACATCCTGTCGGTACAAATTTTGCCTGACCTGGTTTCGTTATTATTATTCTGTTGGAATAACCTGTCTATGCAAAGTACCGCATACATGGTGATTTCTTTTATTATTTCATTCTTTATTATACTCAGTTGGTTAAAGTTTTGACTTCTATACTCCATGAAATTAGTGGGATATCCTTGATATTTGCGCTTCATCCAGTATCTTTTCATGGAAATATTCTTCTGAGCATTCTTGAATTTTACTGCACAAAGCAGTATCATGTTGACAACCTGGACGTTATTAGTTTCTGAATAAATTAATTCTTGAACTTGTTTTATTGAATTCTTATATCATTGTCATCATCCTCATGTTTATATTCTGTTGAAAGTCATCTGTGGCCTGTAGTACATAGATGGAATTGGTATGATTATGACCAGGGATTATTCGATATAATCATGACAGTAATGTTACAAAGAACGTGGTAAAAGTCCTCATTGGCCCGTAGTGCATTGATGGACAGTTGTTGGCATGATCATGACCATTAATGAATACACAAATATTCTTGGCCCGTAGTGCATGGATAATTGTGATCGTGATACTAAAGAATATCCTTGGCTGTAGTGTAGGGGTGATTTGATGATGTGGAATATTTATTAAGGTGAGTTTCAGCGATAACAGTGATGAAAAACATTTTAAATCATAAAAGATAGTAAATTTTATTTTCTACTTGACTCTTTTAATAGATTACTTGTTCCGCTGCAGTTAAACTTGATGTCTATTATATTTTATCAGTTTAACATTGTTGGAGACTAATGATAATTTATTTTGCATTATCTTAGTCATAATATTTCTTATTGGGCTAGTTGAGCTCACCCTTTCTTTCACTGTTCTCTTCAGGAAATGAGAATATAGTTGGGACGAGTCGGAGAACGGAGTGATGGTCCAGAGGATAGCATTAGTAGTCCTCACTATTCTGTGAAATAGTGTGATAATAATTATAATGAGAACTCCTTTTGAGTTTGTATAATCTCTAGTAGACAATATTTGTATTCAAACTCACAGTTTATGTTTTGTCGTATTGTACACGACAGTTGTATTAGTAAGTTATATTTGAATTCTGTACCATGTATCTGGCGACCCAAGATGGGTGATGTATACCTGATTTTGGGGGCGTCACACTACAGGCCAAAGATATTCAGTTATATCATCATTTAGGACTGAGGATGATAAAAAATATTTTAAAGAAAACAAATCCAGTGAAACAAAAGAATAAATATTAGGGATTCGTATTTCAGCTATTCCATGTCTAAAAATACCTCATAAGTAATAATAGTGGAGTAAAATTCAAGAATGATCAAAACATAGATACAATCAAAGCTAGTATCCAGAATAGATATTTTGGACGAAAAATAAAAATTTAATTTTTCTGTGAATAGTGTCGTATTCGTGAATAGTGCCGTATACGTGAATAGTGACTCCGACACTAAAAGATAGAAATTCCATAAAAAAATATCATCATGCTTCGTGAATAGTACTCATAAATAGTAACTCGTGAATAGTAACTCAAGAATAGTAACTCGTGAATAGTAACCCCGACATGAAAAGTTCCAAATTTGATAAAAATTTCCAACCAATATTTCGGCACAATGATATTGAAGTAATAATGTAAGACCCCAACTTTTATAAATAAAGATTAATTTTCTATAAATATCATTTTTGAATATTATGGAGTTAATTTGATATAATGTTATAGTTGTGGGTAATATTTATAAATTTTGCAAAGTACGCAAGTTGTTATATAATATTCGATTGGTCGGGGAATATTCGTTTTAACAGGGAATATTCGTACAACGACACAATCATTGGTGGACCCCACAACGGAATTATTGTCGGATTGAGAAAACGACAAAAATATTTTATTAAAAATAACGGCAAAAATTTTACCATTGTTACTGTTGAACTACTCGATAGTAAAAGTACAGTAATACGTGTGGTTGCATAGTAGCACACGATATTGATTATTAATGCTTATGTGAGAAGTCACTCAGTTTGATTCAATTATTGTCAGTTAATAATATGAATTATTTAGCGATAATGACGTTTTGTTTTATTCGTATTATTAACGTAATAAAACAGAAATATCTTTTTATATAAAACAGAATACTTTATTAAAGTTATTCTATTAATAGAATATATTATATTTTATTTAAAAGATTTTTCTTTAAATATGGACCGTCAAATTAAAGTAATCAATCTGGACCGTTCATGGATTAGTTACTATGCATTCTATTTTTCTATAAATAGCAGCTCATTCATTCATTATTTCTTACGAATTCACTGAACTCTAGAGAGAGAAACTATAGAGAGAGAGAAGAAGAGTATTCTGCTACTTAACTACTTCCTTATTTCAGCTCGTCTTTAAAACGGTAAGGGATATTATTCTTTTGTATTCAAGAAGAGAACTTCTGTTATTCCATTTCTTTATTATTCTGTTGGAATAAACTGTATATGCGGAATACCCTATACTTGGTGACATTCTTCTATTATTCTGTCTTTGTTATTCCGTTGGAACATCCTGTATGTGCTATACACCGGACCTGGTTCCGTCTTTATTATTCTGTCTTTATTTTCAGTTGGAACATCCTGTCTGTGCTTTACGCCGGACCTGGTTCCATTATTTATTATTCTGTCGGAATATCCTGTCTGTGCGTTTACGCCGGACCTGGTTCCATTATTTATTATTCTGTCAGAATATCCTGTCTGTGTGTTTTACACCAGACCTGGTTCCATTATTTATTATTCTGTCGGAATATCCTGTCTGTGCGTTTACGCCGGACCTGGTTCCATTATTTATTATTCTGTTGGAATAACCTGTCTGTGCGGTCTATCGCATGCATGGTGATTTCTTTTGTTATTCCATTCTTTATTATACTCAGTTGGTTAAGTTTTGACTTCTATACTGAAATTTGTGGAATATCCTTGGTAATTGCGGTTCATCCAGTATCTTTTCATGAAAATATTCTTCTAAGTATTCTTGAATTTTACTCCACAAAGCAGTATCATGTTGACAATTTGGACGTTGTTAATTCTTGGATAAATTAATTCTTGAACTTATTTTATTGAATTCTTATATCATTGTCATCATCCTCATATTTATAAAATGTTAAAAGTCATCTGTGGCATGTAGTGCATAGATGGACTTGGTATGATTATGACCAGGGATTATTTGGAATAATCATGACCGTAATGTTACAAATGATGTGGTAAAAGTCATCATTGGCCCGTAGTGCATTGATGGACAGTTGTTGGCATGATCATGACCATTAATGAATACACGAATATCATTGGCCGTAGTGCAGGGGTGATTCGATGATGTGAATTATTTTATTAAGCTGAGTCCCAGCGATAACAGTGTTGAAAAACCTTTTAAATCATAAAAGATAGTAGAGTATATTTTCTACTTGACTCTTTTAATGGATTGCTTATTCCGCTGCAGTTAAACTTGATGTCTATTATATTTTATCAGTTTAACATTGTTGAAGGCTAATGATAATTTATTCTGCATTATCTTAGTCATAATATTTCTTACTGAGCTAGTTGAGCTCACCCTTTCTTTCACTGTTCTCTTCAGAAAATGAGAACGTAGCTGGGGCAAGTCGGGGAACGGAGTGATGGTTCGAATGATAGTATTAGTTAGTAGTCCTCACTATTCTATGTAATAGTGTGTTAATAAATGTAATGAGAACTCCTTTTGAGTATGAATACTCTCTAGAAGATAATATTTGTATTCAAACTCGAAGTTTATGTTTTGTCGTATTGTACACGACAGTTGTATTAGTAAGTTGTATTTGTATTCTGTACTTTGTATCTGACGACTCAAGATGGGTGATGTATACCTAATTTTGGGGGCGTCACAGTTGGTATCAGAGCTTAGGGATATGATCCCTGGCTAAGATGTGAGAATAGAACTAGGAGGGGAGAGACGGGGAATTCCTTCGCTAGTATGACCTACCTAAGTTTATTTGCATGATATTTAATTGGTCGGTCATAATATAAGGATAATATATGACATATCAATTAACTTTTATTTTGTGGCAGTATCTGAAAATGGCATCTGAGAATATTGAGAATAGAAATGGAGCACAGGCGATTATTGATTCACCACATATCAATAATCAGGATAATGTTCATCAGGAAGGTGACAATCCTCATGCAAACAACAACACTGACCAGATGATGAATGATGGAATGTTCAGAGGTTTTATGCAATTCATGCAACAACAGGTGAAAGCGGCTCCTGTCCACAACGTAGGTGGAAATACTGGAAACTTTCAGGCGGTCACTGCTAAGCAGTTTAAGGAGCTGGGACCACCGGAGTTTAAGGGAGAACCCAAACCACTTGTAGCTGAAACATGGATAAAGCAGATCACCAAGATATTTGATGTCTTGGGTTGCTCCGAGGAGCAAAAGGTTCCCTTTGCCGCCTTTATGTTGCGAGGAGAGGCAGATTACTGGTGGAAATCGATAAAGCGTACTCAACCTGCCGCACTGAAGATGTCTTGGGAGAAGTTCCAAGAGCTGTTTAACGACAAATACTTTTCCGAGAGTATTCGTCACATGAAGGAGGTGGAGTTCATCAAATTAGAGCAGAATAATATGACCGTGTCGCAGTACGAGGCAAAATTTGTGGAGTTATCCCGGTTTGCGTCCCACCTAGTGGATAATGAAGAAAGAATGACGCGGATGTTTTTAAGAGGTTTGAAGCCGGAGATACGTCAACACCTTGTTTCTCATAAACTGTGTTTGTATTCAGATGTTGTAAATAGGGCTCAGTTAGTGGAGCGCGATAACGAGACAACGCAACCAAAAGAGAGCAGCCGGCAAAATGATAATATCACTGAAAGCAGTCATCGAAGCGGTGACAACAAGCGTGGAGGGAATCAACAGGCCAGAAATGGTAACCACTTCGGTGGTAATCAGGGCCAAAACAATAAAATTGGACATTTCAAGAAGAGGAGATTCAACAATGATGGAAAGACGTCAGCACCAGCACCTGTCGTTAAGGAAGGAGAATGACCACCTATCATATGTTTCAAATGCGGAGGGGAGGGGCACATCAGTCCAAACTGCGCGATGCCGTCCAAAGCATGTTATAATTGTGGAAGAGAAGGTCATTTAGCCCGATTTTGTCATTTACCGAAGACAAATTCAGCTAGGATGGAGGCACCAAAGGCCGTCCCAAAAAAGTCAAAACCAGTTGTGCAAGGGAGAGCGTTTGTTGTGAACTCCCAGAGAGCAAGGAACCCGAATGAGGTCATCACGGGTAAGCTTATCATAAACTCTAACGAAGTCTATACTTTATTTGATACCGGTTCTACCCATTCTTTTATTTCTCCTACTTGCGCTCATCGATTAAATTTGATTCCGGAGAAATTAGACTTTGACTTAGCAGTTGAAACTCCATTGGGAGAAACCTTCATTACATCCACGGTTTATAAGTCTTGTTTGGTTCAAGTTGGTACCCACACATTACCTGTCGATCTTATTTTATTAAAAATACTTACATTTGACGTGATTCTAGGGATTGATTGGTTAACTACTCATCATGCAAAAATTGATTGTTTTCGTAAGGTTGTTAGCTTTAATATTCCTAATCGACCTATTATGCGTGTAAGACCCCGAATTTTATGAAATAAAAGTATTCAATTTTTCTTATAATTACTATTCAGTAAATGGTTAAATTGATAAAAGTTTAAAGTATTGGGTGAAATATGAATTTTTTTTCAAAATAAGCAAGTGGTTAAAAAATAATCATTCTTGTCGGGGAATATTCGTTTGGTCGTGGAATATTCTTTCTGTCGGAGAATATTCGTACGACGACGCAACTATTTGTGGGCCCCATAACGAATAACTGTCGGGTGAAAGAAAACGACAAATTTGAGTTTTTACAAATAACGGCGTAGTTGTTACCGTTAACACTGTTGGAATACCCGGTGGTTAAAATACAGTAATACGCGTTATTGCACAGTAGCACACGGTATTGCATAGTATTTTTGAAATTATTGATTCTTACGTAAGAATGCACTACTCAATAATTGTTACAGTAATTACTGTTCAATATTTTATTTTATTGATTCAATAATTGTTGCGTTGATATTTTATATTATTGTTGTTTCAATAATTGTTGCTGCACAGTATTTTCCTTTATCAGATCAATAATTCATATTATTTGAATAATATTATTAGATAACATTATTGTCAATGTCTAGAAAGTTCTGTCTAAGGAGAGGTTTGGTCATCTAATTGCGCGCCAGTAAGGAGAAATTCTTATTGGAAAGCCCCCTCTTTCCTGGGAACGGCCTGGTTGTCATAAATGTGATTCTGTAATATTATTTGTGAATAATTAATTATTGATTCATATGATAAGGAAATATTTATATTATGTGGATATAAATGAGGGATATATTTTTGTGGTTAAAAATGAAGGAGTTAATGTTGAGGTTTTTATCAGTATTTTTGTCGGAATGGAGGTATTAAAAATCAGGGTTTTTGAGATATTTTACGGGGGTTATAATTTTTAATCCGACCGTTGGATCGTGGTAATTTTTGGATATGTTATACATATATAAGTTGAGTATATGTCCATAAATTTTGAACCGTTAAAAATGAACGTATGATTTGTTATGAATTTTAAAAGGTGGCTGATTCGGAAATCAGGTTATAAATCATTTTTGGTGGAAAATTCTAGAATTGGTGGGCCCCACTTGTGGTTGGTGAAGAAATGTGCTGAATTATATTTCAAATGTGGTGGGTGGGAATAGTAGCAGGTAAAGCCATCAGGTTGCAGGTCAAACCTACCAAAATTTTCCTATAAATAGAGGGCTAAGTTAGAATTGAAAATCACACCAAAAACATAAGCTTTCTCTCTTTCTCTCTCTATATTATGAAGCATATTTTGTGAGTTTTTAGATACTTGGTGAGTTACTATTCATCAGTGCAAGTTTTCTTCAGCCTTTTACCGATCAGAAGTACTGCTCTTTTGAGGTAAGGGATAGTAAGGGATAGTAAGGGATTTTAAGGGTTGTTATGTTTTTCAGTCTCGTAATTTTTCTGAACTTCAAAACTTCTGAAAAAATTTGAAATGATATTTTGATGAGTTTTATTGATTGTGTCCAAAAATGGTAATTTTTGGATGTATAGATTGAGAGTTATGAATTTTATGAGAAAAGACTATTTTAAAAGTAACTGCTTATAATTTCCTGTGGTTAACTCCAAAATTGATGAAATTTTTATTGGGAGTACATGTATATGATGGAAGTATACTCTGTTAATTTCAGAATTTTTGGACAAAAGTATAATTTTTGATAAATATCTAAATATTCAGCTGTTTTGGCCATATGAAAAATAGTAAATGACTTTTAAAAATTCTGAGAAAAATATATGTTCACTATGGGACTATATTATGCTAAATTCCAGAAAAGAAATATTTTTGGAACTGATTTGGTATTTTTCATGAAAATGGTCTAGTTATGAGTAAATGAATTAAATATGTTTTGTGAAGAAAGAAAATTGGAAAATAGGATTTTATGGCTTGAGAATCCTATATGAGGTATATGCAGATTTTTGATGAGGGTTTTGGTTATTGATGATTAAATGCATTAATTAGTAAAGTGTAAACAATTAAAATAAATTGTTTATAAATTTAAGTAATGGTATTCTTTCAATATCATTATACTGAAATATTGGTATGGATTTTATTGTGGAATTTCTATCTTTTGTGTCGGGGTTACTATTCATGAGTTACTATTCACGATTTACTATTCATGAGTTACGAATATTACTCTTGAGATTAAAACTATATGTTGATCATATTATTTTTATCATCATATATAACATTTTTATAACCCTGATGTTGAAATTCTCTTTCACTGGAGTGTAAAGATGGGTAGATTATTGGTATGATCATGACTAGGGTTCTCTTTGGCCTGTAGTGCAAAGTTGAATTGTGACTGGTATGATCATGACCATTGAATTTATAATTGAATATCTTAAGCTTAAGTGCAAAGGTGAATTGATCAACATGGTTATAATTATTGTTTATATAAATTCTGAAATGATTATATATTTCTTTGAGATATGAATATATTTGGCCTGTAGTGCAAATATGAATTGTTGATGAATATCTTTGGCATGTAGTGCAAAGATGGCCTGTTGATGAATATCTTTGGCCTGTAGTGCAAAGATGAACTGTTGTTGAATATCTTTGGCCTGTAGTGCAAAGATGGTTTGTTGATGAATATCTTTGGCCCGTAGTGCAAAGATGGATTTGTTAGTATGATTATAAACAGGAACTGTGATTTGGTATAACCATGATCTTTGATGTTTCAGGTAAAGATAGGTGATGAAAATTATCTTCGTCCTGGATGAGAAGAGGAATTTAGAACTACAGTTATGATTATGAGTTATTCATATGATTGTGGACCAGAATTGTTGATTGATGTTACAGGGATAAAACATTGTTGATGGATTTTTAACATGGAGAAGATAATAGACTTTATAGTCTATTTGACTCTTCTAATGGATTGCTCGTTCCGCTGCAACTATGGTTGAAATTTTTATCATTTGCCATATGTTCTAAATCTCTGATTTATTATTGATGAAGGCTATTGATAATTTAATTATCTTTAGTCATGATATTCTTTACTGAGCTAGTTGTGCTCACCCTTTTGCTTCACAATTCCTTTCAGGTAATAAGAGTGTAGCTGGGTCGAGCGAGGGTAACGGAGAAATAGAACGGTGGTCTCTAGCTGTGGATGTTCTCCCGAAGCAGTATAGAAAAGTTCATTTAGTAGTTATATTTGGTGAATCCAATAGGGTAAGGTGTACCCAACGTTGGAAGGGTGGTTTGCCACTATCATACAAGATGTCTAACGACATACAACCTCGTGTCATCATAAGACAGGGATGTGCTCATCCACTTGCTGAGTATATATACGAGTACTACCTATATAATCTTGGTGTTTGTTTGAAGTATAATTCTCAATTAGAGACAGTAGAGATAATGATATGTCAAGAGAAGACTCACCATTGGGAAGAATATGATAGTAATCTTCTAACCAAGGATAATTCTGTGGCCATATGATATCTATCATAACCTAGACGCGTGGCCTCCCATGTACGAAGGTTTCCTTGAGCACTTCCCAAAGATTCTAGTTTCTAAAACAGTTTTTGACTGTACCTTTATGTAAGGTACCTTTGTGAGGTGCTGATACATGATGGTGTCCAATGTCACATTTGGTATATATTTGTATCCAAACTCACAGCATATGTGTTGTTGTATTTTGCACGACAATTGTTGTAATAAAGTTGTAGTTGTTTTCTGTACCATGTATTTGACGACTCAGAATGGGTTGGATAGAATGGACCTATTTTGGGGATGTCACAATGCAAATTCAAGCAACCAAACCATTAAAATCAATCGCTGTCATCTATAGCCATAAAGCTATTCATTTATTGAAAAACGGATGTCAAGCTTTCTTAGCTCATGTCACAGATCTAAACAAAAATACGTCAGCTTTGAATGATATTTCTGTTGTTAATAAATTTCCTGACGTATTTCCCGAAGAACTTCCTGGCCTACCCCCAGAGCGTGAAATTGAATTTTGTATCGACCTTGAACCCGGTACAAAACCCATTTCTAAAGCCCCATATCGAATGGCTCCTATTGAACTTCAGGAGTTAAAGACCCAACTGCAGGAATTGTTAGACATTGGTTTTATTCGTCCTAGTACTTCTCCTTGGGGTGCTCCTGTTCTGTTCGTGAAGAAGAAAGATGGAAGTATGCGACTTTGTATTGATTATCGGGAGTTGAATCATGTCACCATAAAAAATAGGTACCCATTGCCACGTATTGATGACCTGTTTGACCAGTTGCAAGGAGCACAATTCTTTTCAAAGATCGATCTTCGTTCTGGATATCATCAGCTGAAGGTTAGAACTGAGGATATTCCAAAGACTGCCTTCAGAACTCGGTATGGGCATTATGAATTCTTAGTTATGTCTTTTGGATTGACTAATGCTCCTGCTGCCTTCATGGATATGATGAACAGGGTATTCAAGGAATATTTAGATCACTTTGTGGTCGTCTTTATCGATGACATCCTTGTTTATTCCAAAAGCCGTGAAGATCTTGAGCAACACTTGAGGTTGGTACTCCAAAAGCTTCGTGAATACAAACTTTATGCCAAGTTGAAGAAATGCGAGTTCTGGCTGGAAGAGGTAGCATTCCTTGGGCACGTAGTATCAAGTCGTGAAATATCGGTTGACCCGGCAAAGATTGAAGCTATTCAAAGCTGGGAGCAACCTAAATCAGTGACCGAGGTACGTAGCTTTCTTGGTTTAGCTGGTTATTATCGGAGATTCGTGGAAGGATTTTCTCGAATCGCTACTCCATTAACTCAGCTGACTCGGAAAGATACAAAGTTCGGTTGGAGCGAAGAATGTGAGCAGAGTTTTCAAGAACTCAAGAGGAGACTCATTTCAGCACCTGTTCTAACAATACCATCTGGCTCGGAGGGATTTGTCATCTACAGTGATGCTTCGGGCAAAGGGTTGGGATGCGTTCTCATACAACATGAAAAAGTCATAGCCTATGCATCAAGACAACTCAAGGAATATGAGAGGAATTATCCTACTCATGATCTAGAGTTGGCAGATGTTGTCTTTGCACTTAAAATTTGGAGGCATTACTTGTATGGGGAGAAGGTGGAGATCTTTACGGATCATAAAAGCCTCAAATATTTCTTCACTCAAAAGGAACTCAACATGCGACAACGACGTTGGCTTGAACTGTTGAAAGATTATGATCATACCATTCAATATCATCCTGGAAAAGCGAACGTGGTAGCTGACGCATTGAGTAGAAGATCATATGCAAGTACGAGTGCGATATTGTCAATACAAAGGCCCATTTTGTGTGATTTGCAAAGGATGGAGATAGAGTTAAAGACTCCAGGGACCCATGTGATGATGGCGAATATACGAGTAGAACCGACTTTAATCGATAAAGTTAAAACTGCTCAAGCTACAAACCTGGAGCTGATGCGTATGAGGAAGAAAGTGCAAGAAGGTGCTATGCCGGAAGCAAGAATCGATGAAGAAGGAATACTTCGAGTCAACTCCAGACTTTGTGTTCCTAACAACCCTGATTTAAAGTATGAAATCATGATGGAGGCGCACAACACACCGTTTGCAATCCATCTTGGAAGTACAGAAATGTATCATGATCTTCGTCATACATTTTGGTGGAGCAATATGAAGAGAGAGATAGCGTTGTTTATCTCAAGGTGTCTAACTTGTCAACGAGTTAAAGCGGAGCATCAAGTACCAAAAGGTCCATTGCAACCACTTGAAATTCCAGAATGGAAGTGGGAGCACATTACCATGGATTTCGTTACCGGTCTTCCTAGGGTTTCTCAAGGTATTGATGCGATTTGGGTCATTGTTGATAGATTGACCAAGTCTGCTCATTTCTTACCGATACGAGAAACTTATACACTTAAACGTCTTGCTCGTATGTACATAAATGAGATTGTAAGACTGCATGGTATGCCAGTATCCATAGTTTCTGACCGAGACCCAAGATTCACTTCACGATTTTGGGTTAGTTTACATAAAGCTATGGGCATGGAGTTACGATTTAGTTCAGCATATCATCCTCAGACGGACGGACAATTAGAGAGGACTATTCAAACTCTTGAAGATCTATTAAGACTCTGTGTCTTTGACTTCAAGGGAAGTTGGGACAAGTTCTTATCATTGGTGGAGTTTTCCTACAACAACAGTTATCAAGCAAGTATTGGCATGGCTCCATTCGAAGCATTGTATGGAAGAAAATGTCGTTCTCCAGTATGCTGGGATGAGGTGGGTGAAGCAACGTTGTTGGGACCGGAGTTGGTACGTATGACTACAGAAAAGATTCAAACGATCCGACAACGTATAAAAACCTCACAAAATCGACAAAAGAGTTATGCTGATCTTCATCGAAAGGACGTGGAATTTGATGTAGGAGATCATGTGTTCTTACGTGTTGCTCTATGGAAAGGAGTTACGAGATTTGAAAAGAGAGGAAAGCTCAATCCTCGATTCATCGGTCCATTTTTAATCCTCGATCGAGTAGGAACTGTGGCTTATAGACTCGCTTTACCGCCAAGTATGTCTCGTGTTCATAACGTTTTTCACATATCCATATTACGCAAATATGTGGAAGACCCGAACCACATTATTGAGTTAGAACCGGACGAAATAGCGGATGATTTGACGTATGAAGAAGTTCCTGTTCAAATCTTGGATAAGAAGGAACATATTCTACGCTCCAAGGTTATACCTCAAGTCAAAGTTTTGTGGAGAAACCACGATGTTGAGGAAATGACTTGGGAGTTAGAATCTGAAATGAAATCAAGGTATCCTTACCTCTTCGACATACCAGGTACGTACCCTAATTTCGAGGGCGAAATTTCATAAGAAGGGGATGTTGTAAGACCCCAACTTTTATAAATAAAGATTAATTTTCTTTAAATATCATTTTTGAATATTATGGAGTTAATTTGATATAATGTTATAGTTGTGGGTAATATTTATAAATTTTGCAAAGTACGCAAGTTGTTATATAATATTCGATTGGTCGGGGAATATTCGTTTTAACAGGAAATATTCGTACAACGACACAATCATTGATGGACCCCACAACGGAATTATTGTCGGATTGAGAAAATGACAAAAATATTTTATTAAAAATAAAGGCAAAAATTTTACCATTGTTACTGTTGAACTACTCGGTAGTAAAAGTACAGTAATACGTGTGGTTGCATAGTAGCACACGGTATTGATTATTAATGCTTATGTGAGAAGTCACTCAGTTTGATTCAATTATTGTCAGTTAATAATATGAATTATTTAGCGATAATGACGTTTTGTTTTATTCGTATTATTAACGTAATAAAACAGAAACACCTTTTTATATAAAACAGAATACTTTATTAAAGTTATTCTATAAATAGAATATATTATATTTTATTTAAAAGATTTTTCTTTAAATATGGACCGTCAGATTAAAGTAATCAATCTGGACCGTTCATGGATTAGTTACTATGCATTC
Organism: Panax notoginseng; assembly: GCA_016801055.1. Classification (NCBI taxonomy): domain Eukaryota; kingdom Viridiplantae; phylum Streptophyta; class Magnoliopsida; order Apiales; family Araliaceae; genus Panax; species Panax notoginseng. The sequence continues at coordinate 206,621,639 of CM029018.1, read as the reverse complement.
TATTTTTCTATAAATAGCAGCTCATTCCTTCATTATTTCTTACGAATTCACTGAACTCTAGAGAGAGAAACTATAGAGAGAGAGAGAAGAAGAGTATTCTGCTACTTAACTACTTCCTTATTTCAGCTCGTCTTTAAAACGGTAAGGGATATTATTCTTTTGTATTCAAGAAGAGAACTTCTATTATTCCATTTCTTTATTATTCTGTTGGAATAACCTGTATATGCGGAATACCCTATACTTGGTGACATTCTTCTATTATTCTGTCTTTGTTATTCCGTTGGAACATCCTGTCTGTGCTATACGCCGGACCTGGTTCCGTCTTTATTATTCTGTCTTTATTTTCAGTTGGAACATCCTGTCTGTGCTTTACGCCGGACCTGGTTCCATTATTTATTATTCTGTCGAAATATCCTGTCTGTGCGTTTACGCCGGACCTGGTTCCATTATTTATTATTCTGTCGGAATATCCTGTCTGTGTGTTTTACACCGGACCTGGTTCCATTATTTATTATTCTGTCAGAATATCCTGTCTGTGCGTTTACGCCGGACCTGGTTCCATTATTTATTATTCCGTTGGAATAACCTGTCTGTGCGGTCTATCGCATGCATGGTGATTTCTTTTGTTATTCCATTCTTTATTATACTCAGTTGGTTAAGTTTTGACTTCTATACTCCATGAAATTTGTGGAATATCCTTGGTAATTGCGGTTCATCCAGTATCTTTTCATGAAAATATTCTTCTAAGTATTCTTGAATTTTACTCCACAAAGCAGTATCATGTTGACAATTTGGACGTTGTTAATTCTTGGATAAATTCATTCTTGAACTTGTTTTGTTGAATTCTTATATCATTGTCATCATCCTCATGTTTATAAAATGTTGAAAGTCATCTGTGGCATGTAGTGCATAGATGGACTTGGTATGATTATGACCAGGGATTATTTGGAATAATCATGACCGTAATGTTACAAATGATGTGGTAAAAGTCATCATTGGCCCGTAGTGCATTGATGGACAGTTGTTGGCATGATCATGACCATTAATGAATACACGAATATCCTTGGCCGTAGTGCAGGGGTGATTCGATGATGTGGATTATTTTATTAAGCTGAGTCCCAGTGATAACAGTGTTGAAAAACCTTTTAAATCATAAAAGATAGTAGAGTATATTTTCTACTTGACTCTTTTAATGGATTGCTTATTCCGCTGCAGTTAAACTTGATGTCTATTATATTTTATCAGTTTAACATTGTTGAAGGCTAATGATAATTTATTCTGCATTATCTTAGTCATAATATTTCTTACTGAGCTAGTTGAGCTCACCCTTTCTTTCACTGTTCTCTTCAGGAAATGAGAACGTAGCTGGGGCAAGTCGGGGAACGGAGTGATGGTTCGAATGATAGTATTAGTTAGTAGTCCTCACTATTCTATGTAATAGTGTGTTAATAAATGTAATGAGGACTCCTTTTGAGTATGAATACTCTCTAGAAGATAATATTTGTATTCAAACTCGCAATTTATGTTTTGTCGTATTGTACACGACAGTTGTATTAGTAAGTTGTATTTGTATTCTGTACTTTATATCTGACGACCCAAGATGGGTGATGTATATCTAATTTTGGGGGCGTCACAAATAATATCATTTTCAAATAAAATAACATCTCTTACCTGGTAAAGACAGTACTTCTAGTTAAAACACCGGATATAGGCTATGACTTGAACTAGCACCGTATAGCAACACTCACAGTATTAAAATACTCACAAGAATACGCTCAAAAAATCGAGAGAGAAAGAGAGAGAAATCTTTAGTTTCTGGTGTGATTTTCAATTCTAACCTAAGTACCCTATTTATAGAAAAATGCTTAGAACACCAAAGCAGAAAATTTAATATAATATTAATATATATATCAAAATTTCCTACGCACACAAATCTGGTCCAACATCAGCCACACACACCTCATCTAAAGAAAAAAAATGTTTTTCTCAATAAAAATATTTTAAACTCCAAAAATCAATTATTCAGGAATTTCGGAACTTCAATAATTCATAATAAATAGCCCTTTTGTCAAAATATTCGAATCTCACATTTTTTTTATAGAAAATTCAATCCTCTACAACTTTGCAGAAGAAAGTTTTTCCGAATTCCAAACAGAAATTGATCGAAATTCACAAATGGACGATTTTACATGCTATAATCAAATTTTAGTCAAGAAATGGGCCCACAGACATGTTTAACATGTTTTAAACAACTTTTGCAATAAAAATACTCTTTCTCCTCATATACTCATATATCCCACATTCATTATAAAAATATCATCATTATTATATTATAATAATATAATAAAATATTATTTTATCAAAAAAGATAAAATATCGATTTTTAACAATTGTTACTTTAAAAAATAATTTCCATCTATATCCACATAAAATGAATATTTTCCTCATCATATAAATCAATAATTAATTATTCACAAATAATATTACCGAATCACAATACTGAAAACCAGGCAGTTCCCAAGAAAGAGGGGGCTTTCTAATAAGGATTCCTCCTTACTGGCGCGCAATTAGGTGACCAAATCTCTCCTTAGACAGAACTTTTTAGACATTGCCAATAATGTTATCTAATAATATTATTCAGATAATATGAATTATTGCTCCGATAATAAAAATTACTGTGTAGTGACAATTATTGAAACAACAGTAATATAAAATATCAACGCAGGAATTATTGAATCAATAAAATAAAATACTGAACAGTAATTACTGTAACCATTATTGAGTAGTGCCTTCTTACGTAAGAATTAATAATTGGTGCAATACCGTGTGTTACTGTGGAACAACGCGTATTACTGTGTTTTAACCACCGGGTATTCTAACAGTATCAACGGTAACAACTACGCCGTTATTTATAAATAACTTATACTTGTCGTTTTCTTCATCAATCGCTTTCTGTTATGGGGCCCACACAAGGCTGCGCCGTCGTACGAATATTCTCCAATAACAAGAATATTCCACGACCAAACGAATATTCTCTAATAAAAATGAATATTTTATAACCACTTGATTTTTTAAAATATTTGCGCATTTTACCCATAACTAACCACATTAATCAAATCAACCCTTACTATTTCAAAATGATAAATAAAGAAAATTAAATTTTATTTATTAATAATTTGGGGCCTTACAACCTCCCTTCCTTATGAATTTCGTCCTCGAAATTGACGTACGTACCTGGTTTTTCGAAAAGATGAGGATACCTTGCTTTCATTTTCGTTTTCAACTCCCAGTTTATTTCCTCAATAGCATGGTTTCTCCACAAAATTTTAACTTGTGGTATGACCTTCGTGCGTAGGACATGCTCCTTCCTATCCAAGATCGTGACAGGTACCTCTTCGTACGTTAAGTCTTCGGCTAGCTCGTCCGGTTCTAACTCAATAACGTGATTTGGGTCTTTCACATATTTACGTAGCATAGATATATGAAAAATATTATGAACACAAGACATACTTGGAGGTAACGCGAGTCTATAGGCCACATTTCCTACTCGGTCAAGAATTTGAAATGGACCAATAAATCGTGGATTGAGCTTTCCTCTCTTTCCAAATCTTGTAACTCCTTTCCATGGAGCCACATGCAACAATACATGATCCCCAATGTCAAATTCCACGTTCTTTCGATGAAGATCCGCATAACTCTTTTGTCGATCCTGTGCCGTTTGTATGCATTGACGAATTGTTTGGATCTTCTCTGTAGTCATTCGTACCAACTCTGTTTCCAACAACGTTGCTTCTTCCACCTCATCCCAACATACTGGAGAGCGACACTTTCGTCCATACAATACTTCAAATGGAGCCACACCTATACTTGCTTGATAATTGTTGTTGTAGGAGAATTCCACCAATGGTAGGTACTTATCCCAATTTTCTTTGAAATCTAGGACACAAAGTCTTAATAGATCTTCAAAAGTTTGAATAGTCCTCTCTGATTGCCCGTCCGTTTGAGGATGGTATGCCGAACTGAACCGTAAATCCGTGCCCATAGCTTTTTGCAAGCTAACCCAAAATCTTGAAGTGAATCTTGGGTCACGATCCGAAACTATGGATACTGGCATGCCATGCAACCACACAATCTGATTTACGTACATACGAGCAAGACGTTCAAGGGAATAAGTCTCCCGTATTGGCAAGAAATGAGCAGACTTGGTTAGTATATCAACAATAACCCCAATAACATTTATGCCTTGAGAAACCGTGGGAAGACCCGTAACGAAATCTATGGTAATGTGTTCCCACTTCTATTTCGGAATCTCAAGTGGTTGCAATGGACCCTTTAGCACTTGATGCTCCGTCTTTACACGTTGACAAGTTAAACACCTCGAGATAAACTTTGCAATCTCTCTTCATATTGTTTCACCAAAATGTATGTCGAAGATCACGATACATTTTGGTACTTCCAGGATGGATTACAAATGGTGTATTGTGTGCCTCCATCATGATCTTGTACTTCAAATCAGAAACGTTAGGAACACAAAGTCTGGAGTGGACACGAAGTATTCCTTCTTCATCGATTCTTGCTTCTGGAATAACACCTTCTTGCACTTTCTTCTTCATACGCATCAGCTCCGGGTCTGTGGCTTGAGCAACTTTAACTTTATCGATTAAAGTTGGTTCTATGCGTATACTTGACATCATCGCACTCGTTCCTGCATATGATCTTCTACTCAACGCGTCAGCTACCACGTTTGCTTTTCCAGGATGGTATTGAATAGTGTGGTCGTAATCTTTCAACAGCTCGAGCCAACGTCGTTGCCGCATGTTGAGTTCTTTTTTAGTGAAGAAATATTTGAGGCTTTTAATATCTGAATATATCTCTACTTTCTCCCCATATAGATAGTGCCTCCAGATCTTTAGCACGAAAACGACTGCTGCCAACTCTAGATCATGAGTAGGATAATTTCTCTCATATTCTTTAAGTTGTCGCGAGACATAGGATATAACTTTTCCACGTTGCATGACAACACATCCTAGCTTTTTGCCTGAAGCATCGCTGTAGATAACAAATCTATCCGAGCCAGATGGTATGGTCAAAACAGGTGCCAAAATGAGTCTTCTCTTAAGCTCTTGAAAACTTTTCTCGCATTCCTCGCTCCATACGAATTTGATATCTTTTCGAGTCAGCTGAGTTAATGGGGTAGCGATTCGAGAAAACCCTTCTACGAATCTTCGATAATAACCAGCTAAGCCCAGAAAGCTACGTACTTCGGTCACCGTCTTTGGTTGCTCCCAACTTTGTATTGCTTCAATCTTCGCCGGGTCAACAGATACTCCATATTTTGACACCACGTGCCCTAGGAATGCTACTTTCTCAAGCCAGAACTAGCATTTCTTCAACTTAGCATATAACTTGTTTTCACGCAGCCTTTGGAGTACCAGCTTCAAATGGTGCTCATGATTTTCATGACTTTTGGAATATATGAGGATGTCATCAATAAAGACAACAACGAACTGATCCAAATAATCCTTGAATACTCGGTTCATCATATCCATGAAAGTCGAAGGAGCATTAGTCAATCCAAAAGACATGACTAGGAATTCATAATGCCTGTCCTGAGTTCTGAAGGCAGTCTTCGGAATATCCTCAGTTTTAACCTTCAGCTGATGATATCCAGAATGAAGATCGATCTTTGAAAAGAATTGTGCTCCTTGTAACTGGTCAAACAGGTCATCAATACGAGGTAGCGGATACCTATTCTTGATAGTGACATGGTTTAATTCCCGGTAATCAATACAAAGTCGCATACTCCCGTCTTTCTTTTTTACAAATAAAACAGGAACGCCCCAAGGAGATGTACTAGGACGAATGAAACCGATGTCCAACAACTCTTGTAGTTGGACCTTTAACTCCTGAAGTTCAATAGGAGCCATTCGATATGGGGTTTTAGAAATGGGCTTTGTACCAGGTTCAAGATCAATAAAGAATTCAACTTCACGTTCTGGGGGTAGACCGGGAAGTTTTTCAAAAAATACGTCAGGAAAGTCAATAACAACAGGAATATTATTCAAATTTGACGTGTCTTTATTCAAATCCATAACATGGGCTAAGAAAGCTTGACATCTGTTTTTTAATAAATGAATGGCTTTATGGCTTGATATAACAGTGATTGATTTTAATGGCTTAGTTGCTTGAATTCACACAACAGGTTGGTTTGGAATATGAAAACTAACAACCTTACGAAAATAATCAATTTTGGCATGATGAGTAGTTAACCAATCAATCCCTAAAATCACATCAAAATCAAGTATCTTTAAAGAGATAAGGTCAACAGGTAAGGTGATGGTGCCAACTTAGATCAAACAAGATTTATAAACAGTGGATGTGATAAAAGTTTCTCCTAAAGGAGTCTCCACAGATAAATCAAAGTCTAACTTCTCCGGAGTTAAGTTTAAACGTTGAGCACAAGCAGGAGAAATAAATGAATGGGTAGCACTGGTATCTAGTAAGGTATAAACTTCGCATGAATTTATGATTAACTTACCCGTGATCACCTCGTTTGGGTTCCTCGCATGTTGACCAGTCACGACAAACGCTCTTCCAGGAACCGTTGACTTTGACTTTTTTGGGATAACTTTTTGAGTCACCATCCCCGCTGGACTTGGTTTTGCTACAGTGCAATCTCGAGCGATATGTCCTTCCTTTCCACAATTATAACATACCTTAAACTGTTGTGGGCAGTTTGGGCTGATATGTCCTTCTTTTCCGCACTTATAGCATATGACCGGTGGTCGTTCTTCTCCCTTGGAACCAGTTGCTGCTGGTGCTGACGTCTTCGTATTGTCATTGTTGAATCTCCTCTTTTTAAAATCTCCTCCCGACTAGCTTCTTCTATTTTCATGGCTACGATTACCAGCAGAGTGGTTGCCATTCTTGTCTGTATTTTTCTTTCTCCGCTGGTTATCATTGTTCTAATGACTGCTGTCACCGGTATGATCCTGGTTGTTGTCCCTCGGTTGACCATACTCGTTATCTCGCTCTAATAATTGAGCCCTGTTGACAACATTTGAATAGAGAGAAAATTTATGAGAAATAAGATATTGACGTATGTCGGGTTTCAAACCTCTCAGAAACATCCGCGTCATACGTTCCTCATTCTCCACCAAATGAGGTGCAAACCTGGACAACTCTGCAAACTTCGCCTCGTACTAGGACACCGTCATGTTATTCTGCTCCAGTCTAATAAACTCTACCTCCTTCATATGACGAATACTTTTTAGGAAAGTACTTGTCATTGAACAGTTTCTGAAATATCTCCCAAGACATGCTGAGTGCGGCTGGATGGGTACGCTTCACAGACTCCCACCAGTAGTCTGCCTCGCCACGAAACATAAAGGTGGCGAATGGAACCTTCTGTTCCTCCGTGCATCCCAAGACATCGAATATCTTGGTAATTTGCTTAACCCACGTTTCCGCCATGATCGGATCCGGCTTTCCCGTAATTTCTGGTGGTCCCAATTCTTTGAACTGCTTGGCTGTGACAAACCGTGAATTGCTATCATTTCCTCCTGTATTTTGAACACGAGTCTCCCTCGTCTGGTTTTGCATGAATTGCAAAAAGCTTCTAAACATCCCATCGTTCATCATCTGCTCATTGTTGTTGTTCACAGGAGGAACATTGCCAGCCTGTTGCACGTTCTCCTCGTTGGTGAGCACAGGTGTCTCCACGGTCTCATTTACTACACTATTAACATTCTCAGTCGACATTCTCAAATACTGCCATAAAATAAGGGTTAATTTAAGCAATTAACATATTACATAATATCCCTATATTATGACCGACCAACAAATAAGCTTAGGTAGGATACACTAGCGAAGGATTTACTCGTCTCTCCCCTCCTAGTTCTATTCCTCGATCTCTGCCAGAGATCATATCCTTAAGCTCTGATACCAACTTTGATGCCCCCAAAATAGGTATACAACACCCATTCTGAGTCGTCAAAATACATGGTACAGAAACAACTAGAACTTTATTAATACAACATAAAAACTGTGAGTTTAAATATAAATTTTGCCATCTAGACAATATTCACACTCAAATAAGTCCTCATTACAATTATTGATACATTATTTTACAAAAATGGTGAGGACTACTAAAACGACTTTCTAGAACCTTCATTCCATACCCCGACTAGTACTTGCTACATTCTCGCCTCCTAAGAAGAAAAATAGAACAAAAGGAAAAGGGTGAGCTCAACTAGCCCAGTAAAGAACATTATGACTAAGATAATATAAAACAAATTATCGTTAGTCTTCAACAGGGAAAAATATAATAGAATACAATAGACAACAAGTTTTAAATCAATATTCGCAGCGGAAATAATAATTCATTAGAAGAGTTAAGTAGAGAATGAAATCTACTATCTTCTATATATGAATTTAAAAGTTTATCGTCTATCTTTTATCCCTGTAACATCAATCAATATATATCTGGAATCAAATATTCATCTTTGCACTACAGGCCAAAGATATTCATCAGTTGGTCATGTTCATCTAAACACCTGTTCATCTTTGCACTACGGGCCAAAGATATTCATCAAAAATTATTCATCTTTGCACTACAGGCCAAAGATATTCAGTTATATCATCATTTAGGACTAAGGATGATAAAAAATATTTTAAAGAAAATGAATCCAGTGAAATAAAAAAATAAATATTAAGGATTCGTATTTCAGCTATTTCATGTCCAAAAATACCTCATAAGTAATTATAGTGGAGTAAAATTCAAGAATGATTAAAACATGGATACAATCAAAGCTAGTATCCAGAATAGATATTTTAGACGAAAAACAAAAATTTAATTTTTCTGTGAATAGTGTTGTATTCGTGAATAGTGACTCCGACACTAAAAGATATAAATTTTACAAAAAAATATCATCATGCTTCGTGAATAGTACTCATGAATAGTAACTCGTGAATAGTAACTCATGAATAGTAACTCGTGAATAGTAACTCTGACATGAAAAGTTCCAAATTTGATAAAAATTTCCAACCAATATTTCGGCACAATGATATTGAAGAAATAATATCATTTTCGAATAAAATAACATCTCTTACCTAGTAAAGACAATACTTCTAGTTGAAACACCGGATATAGGCTATGACTTGAACCTGCACCGTATAGCAATACTCGCAGTATTAAAATACTCACAAGAATACGCTCAAAATATCGAGAGAGAAAGAGAGAAAAATCTTTAGTTTCTGGTGTGATTTTCAATTCTAACCTAAGTACCCTATTTATAGGAAAATACTTAGAACACCAAAGCAAAAATTTTAATATAATATTAATATATATATCAAAATTTCCTACGCACACAAATCTGGTCCAGCATCAGCCATACACACCTCATCTAAAGAAAAAAACGTTTTTCTTATTAAAAATATTTTAAAGTCCAAAAATCAATTATTCAGGAATTTCGGAACTTCAATAATTCATAATAAATAACCCTTTTGTCAGAAAATTCGAATTTTACAATTTTTTATAGGAAATTCAATTCTCTACAACTTTGCAGAAGAAAGTTTTTTTCCGAATTCCAAACAAAAATTGACAGAAATCCACAAACGGGCGATTTTACAGACTATAATCAAATTTCAGTCAAGAAATGAGCCCACAGACATGTTTAGCATGTTTTAAACAACTTTTACAACAAAATTACTCTTTCTCCTTATATACTCATATATCCCACATTCATTGTAAAAATATCATCATTATTATATTATAATAATATAATAAAATATTATTTTATCAGAAAAGATAAAATATCGATTTTCAACAATTGTCACTTAAAAAAAAATTCTATCTATATCCACATAAAATAAATATTTTCCTAATCATATAAATCAATAATTAATTATTCATAAATAATATTACCGAATCACAATACTGACAACCAGGCAGTTCCTAGGAAAGAGGGGGCTTTCCAATAAGGATTTCTCCTTGCTGGCGCGCAATTAGGTGACCAAACCTCTCCTTAGACAGAACTTTCTAGACATTACCAATAATGTTATCTAATAATATTATTCAGATAATATGAATTATTGCTCCGATAATGAAAAATACTGTGCAATGACAATTATTGAAACAACAGTAATATAAAATATCAACGCAACAATTATTGAATCAATAAAATAAAATACTGAACAGTAATTACTGTAACCATTATTGAGTAGTGCCTTCTTACGTAAGAATCAATAATTGGTGCAATACTATTTGCTACTGTGCAACAACGCGTATTACTGTGTTTTAACCACTGGGTATTCCAAAAGTATTAACGGTAACAACTACGTCGTTATTTATAAACAACATATACTTGTCGTTTTCTTCATCCAATCGCTTTCCGTTATGGGGCCCACACAAGGCTGCGCCGCCGTCGTACGAATATTCTCCGACAACAAGAATATTTCACGACCAAACGAATATTCTCTGATAAAAATGAATATTTTATAACCACTTGCTTATTTAAAATATTTACGCATTTTATCCATAACTAACCACATTAATCAAATCAACACTATTCACGTATACGACACTATTCACGAATACGTCACTATTCACAAAAAAATTAAATTTTTGTTTTTTGTCCAAGATATCTATTATGTGTACTAGCTTTGATTGTATCCATGTTTTGATCATTCTTGAATTTTACTCAATTGTGGTTATTTATGAAGTATTTTTGAACATGGATAAACCGAAATACGAATCTTTAATATTTATTCTTTTGTTTCACTAGATTCGTTTTCTTTAAAATATTTTTTCATCATCCTCAGTCCTAAATGATGATATTATCAAATATCTTTAGCCTGTAGTGCAAAGATAAATAATTTTTTGATGAATATATTTGGCCGTAGTGCAAAAATATACAGGTGTTTAGATGAACATGACCAACTGATGAATATCTTTGGCCTGTAGTGCAAAGATGAATATTTGATTCCAGATATATATTGATTAATGTTACAGGGATAAAATATTGACGATGAACTTTTAAATTCATAAATAGAAGATAGTAGATTTTATTCTTTACTTAACTCTTCTAATGAATTATTATTTCCGCTGCGAATATTGATTTAAAACTTGTTGTCTATTGTATTCTATTAAAAATTTTCCCTGTTGAGGACTAACGATAATTTGTTCTATATTATCTTAGTCATAATGTTCTTTACTGGGCTAGTTGAGCTCACCCTTTTCCTTTTTGTTCCATTTTTCTTCTCAGGAGGCGAGAATGTAGCAAGTACTAGTCGGGGTGTAGAATAATGGTTCTAGAAGTTGTTTTAGTAATCCTCACTATTTTGTAAAATAGTGTATCAATAATTGTAATGAGGAATAATTTGAGTGTGGATATTGTCTAGATTACAATATTTGTATTTAAACTCACAGTTTAAGTGTTGTCGTGTCTTGCACGACAATTATTTTAATAAAGTTATAGTTATTTATATACCATGTATTTGGCGACTCAGAATGGGTGTTGTATACCTATTTTGGGGGCGTCACAGTAGGTATCAGAGCTTAGGAATATGGTCTCTGGCGGAGATTGGGGAATAGAACTAAGAGGGGAGAGATGAGTAAATCATTCGCTAGTATATCCTACCTAAGCTTATTTGTTGGTTGGTCAAAGTATAGGGTTATTATGTTGCATGTCAATTTTTTAATTAACCCTTGTTTTGTGGCAGTATTTAAGAATAAAAGCTGAGATTGTTAACAGTATAGTAAATGAGACCGTGGAGACACCTTTAATCACCAACAAGGTGAACATACAACAGGACGACAATGTTCCTCTTATAAACAACACTGAGCAGACGATGAACGATGAGATGTTTAGAAGCTTTTTGCGGTTCATGCAAAACCAGACGAAGGAGACTCTTGTTCAAAATACAAGCAGAAACAATGGCAACGCACAGCTGGTCACAGCCAAGCAGTTCAAAGAGTTGGGACCACCAGAATTATGGGGAAAGTCAGATCAGATTAAGGCAGAAACGTGGGTCAAGAAAATTACTAAGATATTCGATGTATTGGGATGCACAGAGGAACAGAAGGTTCCATTCGCCACTTTTATGTTCCGTAATGAGGCAGATTACTGGTGGGAATCTGTGAAGCGTACCCATCCAGCCGCACTCAGCATGTCTTGGGAGACATTTAAGAAACTGTTTAATGACAAGTACTTTCCTAAAAGTATTCGTCATATGAAGAAAGTGGAGTTTATTAGACTGGAACAGAACAACATGACGGTGTCCCAGTACTAGGCGAAGTTCGCTGAGTTATCCAGGTTTGCACCTCATTTGGTGGAGAATGAGGAACGTCTGACGCGGATGTTTTTGAGAGGTTTGAAACCCGACATACGTCAGTATCTCATTTCTCATAAATTTTCTCTATATTCAGATGTTGTCAACAGGGCTGTAACGACCGAGAAATTCGGATCTAATTGTAAAATGACTTTATTAATTTAAATAATAATAAAATCTTATTCTATGTGTTATCAAGATGGTTGTCGTTATATAACCTAGTGACGTTGGAATGTCGTAGTATTTGAGCTACGTGGATGAATTAAAGTGTTTGAATTTCCAAGACGAAAATAAAAGTTTTTCGAGAAATTTTTTGAAAAACACTATTCATCGGTATTTGCTTAGGATATAATTTTGGATTTCCGAGAAATACGTAATGATGGAATAATAAGGTAAGATGGATTATGTAATAAAAATCTAGTTATGGAAAAAACGATATTTCGCTTATGGACTTAATTTATAAACGTTAAGGAAAGCGAAATAGTAATGAATATGTAATAATGGTATGATACTTAAGTATTGTACAAAAAAATGGAAATGAGTATAATATGAAGAATTATACGAGTTGTATGAAGTACGAAATTTCGTATATAAATTCTATAGGAATTAGAATACGAAAATAATACATAAACTAGGAGTATATGTATTAAGAAATATTAATGGACTTGAAAAGATTGTTAAGAATTAATATAAGTCCAAGTGAATTAAAGGAAGAGGCCCAATAATTGATTAATGAATAAGCTAGTGTTTATTAATGCAAAGCCAAAAGATTTAATTAATCTAAGCCCAAATTAGATTCCATGGATTGGTTGACCCATGGGGCAAAACCATACTAATATGGTTAATGAGTGATGACCAAGTGAGGTGGTGATCAAGTAAGTGTGATGATCAAGTAGGAGTATTGACCAAGACTTATGAGTAATGGCCAAGTATAGGCTAAGAAAGTGTTAGCCAAGTAATGAATAGTAAGGAGGTGGTTTAAGGAGGTGGGTTTGTTTTAATGACTAAACTACCCTAATTTTGGATAGTCTATAAATAGAAGAGCTTGCAAGCCATTTGTTAGTTGTTCAATTAATCCAACGCTTCTAAAGTGCTTAAGTGTTAGAGAGAAAAAGCTACACATAAGTCATTCCATAAGTAAGAAGAAGAAGCAAGTTACCTTACCAAGATAACAAAGAGTAAGACTTCTTCTCCAATTATCTTCTATCTTTACTATGATAGGATGATAAGAAAAGTTGGATTAAGAAATATAAATGAGTAAGTAATGAACTTAAGCCAATTAAGTTGGCAATAAGTCATTTAAGCTAACTTAAGTTATAACTTATGAGAAAATAATATGAACTTGTAAGAAGTTTATTAAGAGGAATGATATAAATGTAAAAGAACTAATATGATCATATGTATCATGTATACCTGAGTCAAGTTATATGTTAAGAACATATAAGAAATGATGTTTAAGAAACTTAAATTGTCATAAGTCATTAACAATGAAATCTTAAGTAGTTATAAATTGACAAGTTATAAGCTCAAGAAGAATAAGCTAAACTCCAACAATGAACATAAGTTGTTGTAATAAGTATGTTAAGATGTTCACATGAAGAATGTACTTCATTGGTAATGTTGAACAAATCATAAGAAGGAAGATCTGCCGGAAATTGCGCGGTTGGACGACAATCGTCGAATTCGTAAAATTCTCGGAATGGAAGTCAAATTTTGTGTTTGATCACGGAATCATTATTTTACAATGGAGTTAAGTCATATTGGGCATTTAAGAGTTACGGACTCAAAAATGACCGGATTCCGACTTATAACGAAGAAACGAGCGTTGAACGTTCACGAACATTTATCGTTTTCGTTAAAAATGAACCAATAAGTGAATTTTTAGCAAACAAAGTCAAATAGATAAAATTCTTGGATGATCATGTAGATTACGTAATTTATGAACCATAGGCTTTTGAATGAGCCAATTCGGACTTATAACGAAGAAGTTATGCATCCGGGAAGTTCACAAAAATTTCAAAACTAAAATTGATATCTGGTGCACAGAGTTGGCGCCGCGGCGCCAACCCAAGGCAAATGACCGGCGCCCCAGCGCCATGTACAGTACAAGACCTTCTGGAGAGTGGCGCCGCAGCGCGGCCCATTAAATAAGGACTCGCGCCCCAGCACCAAGTCCGGGACATGCTAGAATAAGGCTCGCGCCGCAGCGCGAGATGTAAGTATAGGACCGGCGCCGCAGCGCCAGTCTCAGAACAAAGATAGAAAGAAAGGTTTCTATGTACAAAGAAAAGAAAACCTAAATTGATGGAAAGTAAACATAACTTAAGGACGATAATGTAACATTATTAAACTTTGTTAAAACCTTAAGGAATGTAATGTAAAGGTTAAGATATCCTAGTCAGGGGTAAATGCAATGGTAATGATACACCGAAATTAACAGTAACTGAATCTAATACACAATTAGATTGAGAAGAAATGTAAGATATAGTCATATACATACTTGATTATATGTGACCTAATGTAAGGCATTATGGGATCATGTATTGTAAGGACTTGAAAGACTTAAACATAAAGTTAATATACGGTAGCAGACGCTAAAGGCAAGTATTCTAACTCTTGTTTCAGTTCAATCTGAACAAGTTTAAGATTCATGTATTCTTTCGCATGAATTGAGGTATGTTGAGGTTAAAGCCAATTTTCTTTGGCTAGACTTGATAATCTACTCTTGTATTATCAAATGTTGCTATCTGTAACGACCCCAAAATAGGTCCATTCCATCCAGCCTATTCTGAGTAGCCAAATACATGGTACAGAAAACAACTGTAACTTTATTACAACAATTATCGTGCAAAATACAACAACACATATGCTGTGAGTTTGGATACAAATATATACCAAATGTGACTAATGTTCCAACCGTGGACATCACCTCACAATGACACCTTACATAAAGGTATAGTCAAAAACTGTTTTAGAAATTAGAATATTTGGGAAGTGCTCAAGGAAACCTTCGTACATGGGAGGCCATGCGTCTAGGTTATGATAGATATCATATGGCCACAGAATTATTCTTGGTTGACCCAATAGACCCCAAAGAAAAATGAGAAGATTACTATCATATACTTCCCAATGGTGAGTCTTCTCTTGACATATCATTATCTCTACTGTCTCTAATTGAGAATTATACTTCAAACAAATACCAAGATTATATAGGTAGTGCTCGTATATATACTCAGCAAGTGGATGAGCACATCCCTGTCTTATGATGACACGAGGTTGTATGTCGTTAGACATCTTGTATGATAGTGGCAAACCACCCTTCCAACGTTGGGTACACCTTACCCTATTGTATTCACCAAATAAAACTACTAAATGAACTTTTCTATACTGCTTCGGGAGAACATCCACAGCTAGAGACCACCGTTCTATTTCCCCGTTACCCTCGCTCGACCCAGCTACACTCTTATTACCTGAAAGGAATTGTGAAGCAAAAGGATGAGCACAACTAGCTCAGTAAAGAATATCATGACTAAAGATAATTAAATTATCAATAGCCTTCATCAATAATAAATCAGAGATTTAGAACATATGGTAAATGATAAAAATTTCAACCATAGTTGCAGCGGAACGAGCAATCCATTAGAAGAGTCAAATAGACTATAAAGTCTATTATCTTCTCCATGTTAAAAATCCATCAACAATATTTTATCCCGGTAACATCAATCAACAATTCTGGTCCACAATCATATGAATAACTCATAATCATAACTGTAGTTCTAAATTCCTCTTCTCATCCAGGACGAAGATAATTTTCATCACCTATCTTTACCTGAAACATCAAAGATCAGGGTTACACCAAATCACATTTCTGTTCATAATCATACTAATAACTTCATCTTTGCACCACGTCCAAAGATATTCATTTGTATCACCAGTTGGTCATGTTCATCTCAACACCTGTTCATCTTTGCACTACTGGCCAAAGATATTCAACATGTCATCTTTGCACTACGGGCCAAAGATATTCATCAACAATTCATCTTTGTACTACATGCCAAAGATATTCATCAATAATTCATTTTTGCACTACAGGCCAAAGATATTCATCAATAATTTATCTTTGCGCTACAGGCTAAAGATATTCATCAACAGTTCATATTTGCACTACATGCCAAATATATTCATATCTCAAAGAAATATATAATCATTTCAGAATTTATATAAACAATAATTATAACCATGTTAATCAATTCATCTTTACACTTAAGCTAAAGATATTCAATTATAAATTCAATGGTCATGATCATACCAGTTAACAATTCATCTTTGCACGACAGGCCAAAGATATTTTTTCAGTCACGATCATACCAATAATTTACCCATCTTTACACTCAAGTGAAAGAGAAATTCAACATCAAGGTTATAAAAATATTATATATGATAATAAAAATAATATAATCAATATATAGATTTAATCTCAAGAGTAATATTCATAACTCAACTATAATTTGGTCATAAAAGAAACCAATTTTGTCATGAATAGTAACTCATGAATAGTAACTCATGAATAGTAACTCGTGAATAGTAACTCGTGAATAGTAACCCCGACTTAAAAAGGTAGAAATTCCACAATAAAATCCATACCAATATTTCGGTATAATGATATTGAAAGAATAACATTTCTTAAATTTATAAATAATTTATTTTAATTGTTTATACTTTACTAAAATAATGCATTTAATCATTCTAAAATGCCAAACTCATAAGATTTTATCACCAATAACCAAAACCCTCATCAAAAATCTGCATATACCTCATATAAGATTCTCAAGTCATAAAATCCTATTTTTTAATTTTCTTACTTCACATAACATATTTAATTCATTTACTCATAACTAGACCATTTTCATGAAAAATACCAAATCAGTTCCAAAAATATTTCTTTTCTGGGATTTAGCATAATATAGTCATATAGTGAACATATATTTTTCTCAGAATTTTTAAAAGTCATTTACTATTTTTTATATGGCCAAAACAGCCGAATATTTAGACATTTATCAAAAATTGTACTTTTGTCTAAAAATTCTGAAATTCACAGAGTATACTCCTATCATATACATGTACTCCCAATAAAAATTTCATCAATTTTGGAGTTAACCATAAGGAATTATAAGCGGTTACTTTTAAAATAGTCTTTTCTCATAAAATTCATAACTCTCAATCTATACATCCAAAAATCATCATTTTTGGACACAATCAAGAAAACTCATCAAAATATCATTTCAAATTTTTCCAGAATTTTTGAAGGTCAAAAAAATTACGAAACTGAAAAATATAACAACTCTTAAAATTCCTTACTGTCCTTTACTATCCCTTACCTCAAAAGAGCAGTACTTCTGACTGGAATGCAAAGCCGAAGGAAACTTGCACTGAATAGCAACTCTCAAAGTATCTAAATACTCACAAAATATGCTTCATAATATAGAGAGAGAAAGAGAGAAAGCTTATGTTTCTGGTGTGATTTTCAATTCTAACTTAGCCCTCTATTTATAGGAAAATTTTAGTAGGCTTGACCTGCAACCTGATGGCTTTACCTGCTACTATTCCCACCCACCACATTTGAAATATAATTCACCACATTTCTTTACCAACCATAAGTGGGGCCCACCAATTCTAGAATTTTCCATCAAAATGATAAACTCCGAAAATTCAACAATTTCTAAACCAGTCATCTTGTAAAATTCATAATAAATCATACGTTCATTTTTAACGGTTCAAAATTTGTGGACATATACTCAACTTATATATGTATAACATATCCAAAAATCACAACGATCCAACGGTCGGATTAAAAATTATAACCCCCGTAATATATTTCAAAAACCCTAATTGATTTTTAATACCTCCATTCCGACAAAAATACTGATAAAACACCTCAACATTAACTCCTTCATTTTTAACCGCAAAATATATCCATCATTTATATTCACATAAAATAAATATTTCCTTATCATATGAATCAATAATTAATTATTCATAATTAATCTTACATAATCACATTTATGACAACCAGGTCGTTCCCAGGAAAGAGGGGGCTTTCTAATAAGGATTTTTCCTTACTAGCGCGCAATTAGATGACCAAACCTCTCCTTAGACAGAACTTTCTAGACATTGTCAATAATGCTATCTAATAATATTATTCTAAATAATATGAATTATTGATCTGATAATGGAGATGATGTGCATTGACAATTATTGAGCAACAATAATATAAAATTTCAACGTAGCAATTATTGAATCAATAAAATAAAATATTGAACAGTAATTACTGTAACAATTATTGAGTAGTGCCTTCTTACGTAAGAATCAATAATTTCAAAAATACAATGCAATACCGTGTGCTACTGTGCAATAACGCGTATTACTATATTTTAACCACCGGGTATTCCAACAGTGTTAACGGTAATAACTACGCCGTTATTTGTAAAAACTCAAATTTGTCATTTTTTTCACCCGACAGTTATTCGTTATGGGGCCCACAAATAGCTGCGCCGTCGTACGAATATTCCCCGACAGAAAGAATATTCCACGACCAAACGAATATTCCCCGACAACAATGATTATTTTATAACCACTTGCTTATTTTTAAAAAAAATTCATATTTCACCCATAACTTTAAACTTTTATCAATTTAACCATTTACTGAATAGTAATTATAAGAAAAATTGAATACTTTTATTTCATAAAATTCGAGGTCTTACAATCTCCCCTCCTTATGAAATTTCGTTCCTGAAATTTGCGTACCTGGTATTTCGAAGAGTTGAGAATACCTTGCTTCCATTTCAGATTCTATCTCTCAGATCATCATGATTTCTCCATTGCTCATCTCCCATGATAACTTCATTTGGGTTCCTCATTTGTTGGGAAGTCATGACAACCGCCATCCCTCGAACTACTCGGCTTTGACTTGTCTGGAGCAGCATTTGGCGTCATCATTACCATTGGAATATACCTTTCTATAGGACATATTCCTCCCTCAACTGCCTCTTCGTACTCCTCATTCATGATCTGAATCATCAATCTTCGATCCATATCGGATTCAGGTTGACCGCTATGTACAGGGTAATTCAAAACTCGATGTTGGGTTCTCCCAATTGCTTTCCAAAAAGAGAAATTCATATCATCTATTTTAGCCTTCTTAGATCGAACATCTCTTTTCACAATATCCACGTGTCGTGCGGCTTTTGCCCATGCATCACTTATTCTCACTCGTTCAATTTTTTCTTCTTTTAGCTCAGATTCTATTTTTATCATCTTATACTCTGCCAAAGAATGCTTCTGTTCAAGCATCACATATCGGGCAACACAAGCTTGAATTGTTGCATCCTTTTGTTCCACGACCGCCTGTCGTTCTTCTGCCTGCTCTTCTAACTCATGAATACGATTTTGAAATTCTACATTTTGATCATATAATACCTCTAATAAACTCTCCTCTGGTACTTCTTCTTCCTCTTCTTCCTCAGTCTCAGCTGTTACCTCTGCGACTATCTCGGGTGTAACTATCAATTCTTCACTCACCACATGGATATCTCTAATTCCTTCTTCGTCTGACATCACATTATCACGGTTAGTGATTAGAGGTATCTCCACAGTCTCATTCACTCCATTGTTAGCATTCTCAGCTGTCATTCTCAAATACTGCCATAAAACAAGGGTTAATTAAACAAATTAACATATCACATAATATCCCAATATTATAACTGACCAACAAATAAGCTTAGGTAGGACACACTAGCGAAGGAATTTACTCATCTCTCCCCTCCTAGTTGTATTCCCCGATCTCCGCCAGAGATCATATCCCTAAGCTCTGATACCAAATGTAACATTGGACACCATCATGTGTCAGCACCTCACAAGGGTACCTATCAGCTTGCCACCGCAGAACGGCGTCCCCTACGGAGAGTCTGGCTTTGGTGCATCCCCCATCAACAGGAAGTCACCAGCGAGAGGCTCGGGGCTCTTTACTTATAGCTCTGATACCAAATGTAACTACCCCAAAATAGGTCCATTCCATCCAACCTATTCAGAGTCGCCAAATACATGGTACAGAAAACAACTGTAACTTTATTACAACAATTGTCGTGCAAAATACAACAACACATATGCTGTGAGTTTGGATACAAATATATACCAAATGTGACTCATGTTCCAACCGTGGACATCACCTCACAATGACACCTTACATAAAGGTATAGTCAAAAACTGTTTTAGAAATTAGAATCTTTGGGAAGTGCTCAAGGAAACCTTCGTACATGGGAGGCCATGCGTCTAGGTTATGATAGATATCATATGGCCACAGAATTATTCTTGGTTGACCCAATAGACCCCAAAGAAAAACGAGAAGATTACTATCATATTCTTCCCAATGGTGAGTCTTCTCTTGACATATCATTATCTCTACTGTCTCTAATTGAGAATTATACTTCAAACAAACACCAAGATTATATAGGTAGTGCTCGTATATATACTCAGTAAGTGGATGAGCACATCCCTGTCTTATGATGACACGAGGTTGTATGTCGTTAGACATCTTGAATGATAGTGGCAAACCACCCTTCCAACGTTGGGTACACCTTACCCTATTGGATTCACCAAATAAAACTACTAAATGAACTTTTCTATACTACTTCCGGAGAACATCCACAGCTAGAGACCACCGTTTTATTTCCCCGTTACCCTCGCTCGACCCAGCTACACTCTTATTACCTGGAAGGAATTGTGAAGCAAAAGGGTGAGCACAACTAGCTCAGTAAAGAATATCATGACTAAAGATAATTAAATTATCAATAGCCTTCATCAATAATAAATCAGAGATTTAGAACATATGGTAAATGATAAAAATTTCAACCATAGTTGCAGCGAAACGAGCAATCCATTAGAAGAGTCAAATAGACTATAAAGTCTATTATCTTCTCCATGTTAAAAATCCACTAACAATATTTTATCCCGGTAACATCAATCAACAATTCTGGTCCACAATCATATGAATAACTCATAATCATAACTGTAGTTCTAAATTCCTCTTTTCATCCAGGACGAAGATAATTTTCATCACCTATCTTTACCTGAAACATCAAAGATCATGGTTACACCAAATCACATTTCCTGTTCATAATCATACTAATAACTTCATCTTTGCACCACGGCCAAAGATATTCATTTGTATCACCAGTTGGTCATGTTCATCTCAACACCTGTTCATCTTTGCACTACTGGCCAAAGATATTCAACATGTCATCTTTGCACTACGGGCCAAAGATATTCATCAACAATTCATCTTTGTACTACAGGCCAAAGATATTCATCAATAATTCATCTTTGCACTACAGGCCAAAGATATTCATCAATAATTTATCTTTGCGCTACAGGCCAAAAATATTCATCAACAGTTCATATTTACACTACATGCCAAATATATTCATATCTCAAAGAAATATATAATCATTTCAGAATTTATATAAACAATAATTATAACCATGTTAATCAATTCATCTTTACACTTAAGCTAAAGATATTCAATTATAAATTCAATGGTCATGATCATACCAGTTAATAATTCATCTTTGCACTACAGGCCAAAGATATTTTTTAGTCACGATCATACCAATAATTTACCCATCTTTACACTCAAGTGAAAGAGAAATTCAACATAAGGGTTATAAAAATGTTATATATGATAATAAAAATAATATAATCAACATATAGATTTAATCTCAAGAGTAATATTCATAACTCAACTATAATTTGGTCAGAAAAGAAATCAATTTTGTCATGAATAGTAACTCGTGAATAGTAACCCATGAATAGTAACTCGTGAATAGTAACTCGTGAATAGTAACCCCGACTTAAAAAGGTTGAAATTCTACAATAAAATCCATACCAATATTTCGGTATAATGATATTGAAAGAATAACATTTCTTAAATTTATAAACAATTTATTTTAATTGTTTATACTTTACTAAAATAATGTATTTAATCATTCCAAAATGCCAAACTCATAAGATTTTATCACTAATAACCAAAACCCTCATCAAAAATCTGCATATACCTCATATAGGATTCTCAAGTCATAAAATCCTATTTTTCAATTTTCTTACTTCACATAACATATTTAATTCGTTTACTCATAACTAGACTATTTTCATGAAAAATACCAAATCAGTTCTAAAAATATTTTTTTTCTGGGATTTAGCATAATATAGTCCCATAGTGAACATATATTTTTCTCAGAATTTTTAAAAGTCATTTACTATTTTTCATATGGCCAAAACAGCCGAATATTTAGACATTTATCAAAAATTGTACTTTTATCCAAAAATTCTGAAATTCACAGAGTATACTCCTATCATATACATGTACTCCCAATAAAAATTTCATCAATTTTGGAGTTAACCACAAGGAATTATAAGCGGTTACTTTTAAAATAGTCTTTTCTCATAAAATTCATAACTCTCAATCTATACATCCAAAAATCACCATTTTTGGACACAATCAAGAAAACTCATCAAAATATCATTTCAAATTTTTCCAGAATTTTTGAAGGTCAGAAAAATTACGAAACTGAAAAATATAACAACCCTTAAAATCCCTTACTGTCCCTTACTATCCCTTACCTCAAAAGAGCTGTACTTCTGACTGGAATGCAAAGCCGAAGGAAACTTGCACTGAATAGCAACTCTCAAAGTATCTAAATACTCACAAAATATGCTTCATAATATAGAGAGAGAAAGAGAGAAAGCTTATGTTTCTGGTGTGATTTTCAATTCTAACTTAGCCCTCTATTTATAGGAAAATTTTAGTAGGCTTGACCTGCAACCTGATGGCTTTACCTGCTACTATTCCCACCCACCACATTTGAAATATAATTCAGCACATTTCTTTACCAACCACAAGTGGGGCCCACCAATTCTAGAATTTTCCATCAAAATGATAAACTCCGAAAATTCAACAATTTCTGAACCAGTCATCTTGTAAAATTCATAATAAATCATACGTTTATTTTTAACGGTTCAAAATTTGTGGACATATACTCAACTTATATATGTATAACATATCCAAAAATCACAATGATCCAACGGTCGGATTAAAAATTATAACCCCCGTAATATATCTCAAAAACCCTGATTGATTTTTAATACCTCCATTCCGACAAAAATACTGATAAAACACCTCAACATTAACTCCTTCATTTTTAACCACAAAATATATCCGTCATTTATATTCACATAAAATAAATATTTTCTTATCATATGAATCAATAATTAATTATTCATAATTAATATTACAGAATCACATTTATGACAACCAGGTCGTTCCCAGGAAAGAGGGGGCTTTCTAATAAGGATTTCTCCTTACTAGCACGCAATTAGATGACCAAACCTCTCCTTAGACAGAACTTTCTAGACATTGTCAATAATGCTATCTAATAATATTATTCTAAATAATATGAATTATTGATCTGATAATGGAGATGACGTGCATTGACAATTATTGAGCAACAATAATATAAAATTTCAACGTAGCAATTATTGAATCAATAAAATAAAATATTGAACAGTAATTACTGTAATAATTATTGAGTAGTGCCTTCTTACGTAAGAATCAATAATTTCAAAAATACTATGCAATACCGCGTGCTACTGTGCAATAACGCGTATTACTGTATTTTAACCACCGGGTATTCCAACAGTGTTAACGGTAACAACTACGCCGTTATTTGTAAAAACTCAAATTTGTCATTTTCTTCACCCGACAGTTATTCGTTATGGGGCCCACAAATAGCTGCGCCGTCGTACGAATATTCCCCGACAGAAAGAATATTCCACGACCAAACGAATATTCCCCGACAACAATGATTATTTTATAACCACTTGCTTATTTTGAAAAAAAATTCATATTTCACCCATAACTTTAAACTTTTATCAATTTAACTATTTACTGAATAGTAATTATAAGAAAAATTGAATACTTTTATTTCATAAAATTCGGGGTCTTACACTATCTTTTGTCAACTACTTGATATGGTTTTCAAAAGAAGACTGAAATGTTAAACAAATGTTTTGTCGGTAAAACGACAGGCACGTGAGTTTGCCAAATGATTAAACGTACATACGTTTAATGGATGTAGTGTTAATCAACATAGAGTACAATAGGTTGATCACCTAGAAGTGCTCGTAAGTAATATCGGGCTTACGGAATTCGTTTCGGGTTGTCCTTTTTCAAAAAAAAAATGAATACTCAAGGTCTTTGACCGGAGTGGATGTTTTTATTAAATATTGTTGTTATTGTAAAATATTTTGAAAGAAAAGATGAAGTGCTATTTTGAATTATCAATAGTACTTCATAACTATTGTTCAATTATTGAAGATATACGATTCGTATGTGTCAAGCATGTTGTTATTGAATTGTTATATTTGCTGAGCTAGCCATGCTCACTCTTGCTTGAACCATATGAATGCAGCTAAGACTGAACATCCCGAAGGATCAAAAAGGGATAAAGGAAAAGCTAAGGCAGATTGTTAAGCTGTATTGTAATAGTATAGGTTTATTGTTGTAATATAACTGATATTATGACAAAGAACCTTTGTAATGGGTATAGAACCTGGGAATTATAAATATTACTTTAATATATAGAAGTTATATTCGTTCTTTGAGACTTTTCAATTGAATGAATATATGAATGTTGTACAGTATTGCACCATCTGTTGGGTTGGAAGATACCCGGAATTGGGGGCGCTACAAGTTGGTATCAAAGCCTAGGTTATAAAACTTAAGGGGGGAAATAGAACCTTAAGTCATAACCTTAAGAAAGAATAAAGAAGTAAAAGATGGAAAGTAACCCTATAAAAATGCATTATATTATGTTATGTGTTTCTATTATTTCACTGACGGGTACTAATCAAACTATATTGTTTTATTGTAGATGTCAGGAGAAAATGATATGTATAGAGATATACATGTAGTGAGCGAGGATTCGGTTAATCGGATAGAGATACTACCAAATCCTATAGTCGTAGAACCAGAAGTGGTGACAATCGAGTCTGGAGACTCAGACGATTTAGACTACATGTCTATATTTGATGGCATGATAGAGGAGGAGGTGGACGTGATGTCCTTTGATCAGGTTCCACCTACAGAGGAATTGTCTACGGGAGAATCAATGAAGGCATTGTTTATGTCAGTATTGGATAGAAATATCCATTACTGCCAAGAGGTTAAGGAGTTGAAAGAGGAACTCCAAGCTGTCCGAGAGGACAAGGCTAGTATGGAAGGAATGTGGGAAGAGAAGCACGATGATAGAGTCCTAGCTATGGACAAGGTCGGAGATTTGAAAGAAGAAGTCTTTGAGCTCAAGGAGGAGCTAAAGACTAAACAACAGAAGTTGGAGAGGATGTCCTATATACATAGGAGTTCTCATGTAGATTTCCAGCAACAGTTAGCTGGATATCAGATAGAAGCAGGACAGACCCGTCATACCATCAGTAGAGATGTTGTTGCCGGTTTGGCCAGAGCAGATTTTGAGAATGCCTTACGACAGATGTAATCTAGCAATAGCTAGAGTAGCTTAGATATATAAATATTATATATCTAGTAGTGACGTAAAACCCTCTTTTGTATAAACAAAGGGTAGTCTTGTGTAAAATCCCAATTTTTAGAAAGTAATTGCGGGATGGTAATGTAATCAGCTAAGGCTGAGCAATATAAATAATGTAGTGTTATACTACAAGTTATGAATCAATATAAGTCTTTTCTTGGAAAATATTGAGTAATGAGTATGAGTTATTGATTTATTATAAATAATAACAAACCAACAAATATAAAGTAATAATGATGTGTTGTTTTCTTAACAGCAAAATGCCGCCAAGAAGGAGACAACGAAATCAAGACGCTAATGTTAACCAACCGAAGGGTGGTCCGGTTAATCCAATGCAGGAGTTCGTTAACCTTTTAACGGCTGCATTTAATAGAGCGGGGGCTAATGTACCCGTGATTCCTAGAGTAGTACGAGCTACTACTTTTAAGGACTTTAAAAGTGTAGGTCCGTCAGAGTTTAAAGGAACTACGGACCCTATAGAAGCCCAGACTTGGGTAAAAGAAATCGAGAAGGCATTTGTAATAGCAAATGTTGAGGAGGGTCAAAAGGTTGCCTTTGCAACCTATCTGATGAAAGGAGAGGCCAACTTCTGGTGGGAGGCAAACCAGGCTCGGGCCGATATAGGAAATCTAACGTGGGAGAGGTTTAAGGAGATTTTCTTCGAGAACTATTTTCCCACAAGTATGCAAGGGAGGATGGAAATGAGGTTTCTTGAATTGAAACAATGGGAGATGACAGTTTCCCAGTATGCTGGCAAGTTTAATGAACTGGCATGATTTGCTCCACATCAAGTGGACACTGAAGTGAGAAAGGCTAGGAGGTTCGAGCAGGGCCTGAAACCCTGGCTCTATAGCCGAATCTCAGTGTTCCTAAGTACTTCCTTTGGAACCATATTAAAAAAGGTAATAATTACCGAAGGTGGGAATGAGGCTCTCAGCCAGTACCATAAGGATAAGAAAAACAAGGGCAAGGTTGATGGGGGAACCAAGACCGAGGAAGCCAGTGGAAGTGGAAATGGTCAAAAGAGAAAGGGATTTAACTCTGGGAATACCGGAGTAAAACAAGGAGATTCTAAGAGAAGGATGGAGGCCTGTAAAACCTGCGGGAAGACTCACTTAGGAGTCTGTCTCAAAGGAAAGTCAGTATGTTATAATTGTGGACAGGAAGGGCATATTTCGCCTAACTGTCCAAATTCGAAGAAAAATCACGGATGTTTTGTATGTGGATCAACTGATCACATAGCAAAGAATTGCCCGAAGAAGGGGACGGAAGGAAGTAAGGGATCTAATAGTGGTAAGTTAGCTATTAGTGGTCCAGTTAAGCCGGGAAAATCAATGGCTCGCACTTTTAATATGACGGTCCAAGATGTTGTGGCATCAGGGGATGTAGTTGCAGGTATTATTCCGATCAATAACATAAATGCATACGTGCTTTTTGACTCGGGTGCTACTTGTTCGTTTATAGCATGTGATTTTGCTAGACGACTAGAATTATTTCCCGAAAAATTACCTATACCTTTGAACATTAAGGTAGCGAACGAAGAGATAATTTCTGTTGAAGATATTCATAGGAGTTGTTGCGTAGAAGTACGGGGTTATAAGTTTTCGGTAGATTTAATACCGATAAAGTTAGGAGAATTCGAAGTAATTCTCGGAATGGATTGGTTAATTAATTATGGAGCAATTATAGATTGCAAAAAGAAATGTGTAAAAATCAAGTCGTTGAAGCAACCTCCTGTAGTATTTTACGGTAGTAAGTTGCCGGGACGTCCGTGTTGCCTTACGATAACACAAACTAGAAAATTATTAAGGAATGGTTGTGTAGGTTACCTATGCCATGTTGTGGATACCCAAAGAGTGGGAGCAACCATGGAACAAATACCTATAGTAAATGAGTTCATGGATGTATTTTCAAGTGAGTTACCGGGGTTACCGCCAAATAGAGAGATTAAATTTGTGATAGACGTTGTGCCAGGAGCGGCACCAGTCTCAAGGGCACCGTATCGTATGGCGCCTGTGGAAATGAAAGAACTAATGGTTTAGTTACAGGAACTATTGGACAGAAAGTACATTCAACCAAGTGTTTCTCCGTGGGGGGCACCAGTGTTGTTTGTCAAGAAGAAAGACGGATCGTTAAGGCTTTGTATCGACTATCGGGAGTTGAACAAGTTAACGATAAAGAATAAATACCCATTGCCCAGGATCGATGATCTCTTTGATCAATTAAAAGGGGCAAAGTATTTTTCTAAAATAGATTTACGGACGGGGTATCATCAGTTGAAAGTTAGGAAGGAAGATGTACCAAAGACGACATTCAGGACTCGTTATGGTCATTACGAGTTTCTGGTGATGTCATTTGGGTTGACAAATGCACCTGTTGCATTTATGGATATGATGAACAGAGTGTTCAAACCATATTTGGACTAGTTCGTCGTTGTGTTTATCGATGACATTCTAGTCTATTCTAAGACGCCAGAAGATCATGCTGAACACTTAAGATTAGTGTTGAAAACACTAAGGAAGGAGAAGCTATATGCGAAATTCACCAAATGTGAATTTTGGCTAGAAAAGGTGCAGTTTTTAGGTCATGTCATTGACCAAGAAGAGATTTCAGTAGATCCAGTGAAGGTGGAAGCAGTGATGAATTGGGAACAACCAAAAATGCCGACTGAGGTGCGGAGTTTCCTAGGGTTAACAGGGTACTATCGAAGATTTATCTAAGATTTTTTGAAGATAGCTACCCCGTTGACTAATTTGACAAGGAAGACGGTAAAATACGTATGGACGGATAAATGTGAAGACAATTTTCATGAATTGAAGAAAAAATTAAGTGAAGTGCCTATTTTGTCGTTACCTGATGACACAGGAAATTTTGTAGTATATAGTGATGCTTCGCATAGAGGACTTGGTTGTGTGCTTATGCAGCATGGCAAAGTCATTGCGTATGCGTCACGGCAGTTGAAGGATTATGAGAAAGTTTATCCTACTCATGATCCAGAACTGGCTGCAGTAGTGTTTGCCCTAAAGATATGGAGACATTATCTTTATGGGGAAAAATGTGAGATATATACGGACCATAAAAGTCTAAAGTATATCTTCACTCAGAAAGATTTAAATATGAGACAAAGAAGATGGTTAGAGTTGATAAAGGATTATGATTGTGAAATCTTGTATCACCCTGGAAAAGCCAATGTAGTTGCCGACGCCTTAAGTCGGAAGGGTCGGAAAAAGTTGTCTGTGTTAACGGCTCAAAATGAGTTAATAACAGAGATGGCTAGGATAGAATTAGAGGTAAAGTTGCCAATTGAGGCGGAGCAGAGACTGTTTGCGATGGAGATGCAGTCTACTATCGTAGAAAGAGTCAAGGAAGTACAACTCACGATAGATGAGTGTAATCAAATGAAGAAGAGGTTATCCGAGAAGGAAGATGCTAAGTATAGTCTTGATAATGAGGGATTATTAAGATTTGAGGGAAGAATTTGGGTTCCGAATGAGACGAAAATAAAGGAGCAAGTGTTACAAGAAGCTCATAATTCGAGGTACTCGATACATCCTTGTAACGACCCCAAAATATGTCCATTCCATCCAACCTATTTTGAGTCGCCAAATACATGGTACAGAAAATAAATGTAACTTTATTACAACAATTGTCGTGCAAAATACAACAACACATATGCTGTGAGTTTGGATACAAATATATACCAAATGTGACTCATGTTCCAACCGTGGACATCACCTCACAATGACACCTTACATAAAGGTATAGTCAAAAACTGTTTTAGAAATTAGAATCTTTGGGAAGTGCTCAAGGAAACCTTCGTACATGGGAGGCCATGCGTCTAGGTTATGATAGATATCATATGGCCACAGAATTATTCTTGGTTGACCCAATAGACCCCAAAGAAAAATGAGAAGATTACTATCATATTCTTCCAAATGGTGAGTCTTCTCTTGACATATCATTATCTCTACTGTCTCTAATTGAGAATAATACTTCAAACAAACACCAAGATTATATAGGTAGTGCTCGTATTTATACTCAGCAAGTGGATGAGCACATCCCTGTCTTATGATGACACGAGGTTGTATGTCGTTAGACATCTTGTATGATAGTGGCAAACCACCCTTCCAACGTTGGGTACACCTTACCCTATTGTATTCACCAAATAAAACTACTAAATGAACTTTTCTATACTGCTTCGGGAGAACATCCACAGCTAGAGACCACCGTTCTATTTTCCCGTTACCCTCGCTCGACCCAGCTACACTCTTATTACCTGAAAGGAATTGTGAAGCAAAAGGGTAAGCACAACTAGCTCAGTAAAGAATATCATGACTAAAGATAATTAAATTATCAATAGTCTTCATCAATAATAAATCGGAGATTTAGAACATATGGTAAATGATAAAAATTTCAACCATAGTTGCAGCAGAACGAGCAATCCATTAGAAGAGTCAAATAGACTATAAAGTCTATTATCTTCTCCATGTTAAAAATCCATCAACAATATTTTATCCCTGTAACATCAATCAACAATTCTGGTCCACAATTATATGAATAACTCATAATCATAACTGTAATTCTAAATTCCTCTTCTCATCCAGGACGAAGATAATTTTCATCACATATCTTTACCTGAAACATCAAAGATCATGGTTACACCAAATCACATTTCCTGTTCATAATCATACTAATAACTTCATCTTTGCACTACGGCCAAAGATATTCATTTGTATCACCAGTTGGTCATGTTTATCTCAACATCTGTTCATCTTTGCACTACTGGCCAAAGATATTCAACAACATGTCATCTTTGCACTACGGGCCAAAGATATTCATCAACAATTCATCTTTGCACTACAGGCCAAAGATATTTATCAATATTTCATCTTTGCACTACAGGCCAAAGATATTAATATCTCAAAGAAATATATAATCATTTCAGAATTTATATAAACAATAATTATAACCACGTTGATTAATTCACCTTTGCACTTAAGCTAAAGTTATTCACTTATAAATTTAATGGTCATTATTATACCAATCAACGATTCAACTTTGCACTACTGGCCAAAGATAACCCACAGTCATGATCATACCAAAAATCTACCCATTTTTACACTCAAGTCAAAGAGAAATATCATCATTAGGGTTATAAAAGTGTTATATATAATAATAAAAATAATATGATCAACATCTAGTTTTAATCTCAAGAGTAATATTCGTAAATCAACTATAATTTGGTTAGAAAAAGAAACTAATTTTTATCGTGAATAGTAACTCGTGAATAGTAACTCATCAATAGCAACTCGTGAATATAGTAAACCCGACACATAAATAGTAAACCCGACACAAAAAAGTAGAAATTCCACAATAAAATCCATACAAGTATTTCGGTATAATGATATTGAAAGAATAATATTTCTTAAACTTATAAATAATTTATTTAAATTGTTTACACTTTACTAAATAATGCATTTAATCATTCTAAAATACCAAACTCATAAGATTTTATCACCAATAATCAAAACCCTCATCAAAAATCTGCATATACCTCATATAGGATTCTCAAGTCATAAAATCCTATTTTTCAATTTTCTTACTTCACATAACATATTTAATTCGTTTACTCATAACTAGACTATTTTCATGAAAAATACCAAATCAGTTCTAAAAATATTTCTTTTCTGTGATTTAGCATAATATAGTCCCATAGTGAACATATATTTTTCTCAGAATTTTTAAAAGTCATTTACTATTTTTCATATGGCCAAAACAGCCGAATATTTAGACATTTATCAAAAATTGTACTTTTGTACAAAAATTCTGAAATTTATAGAGTATACTTCTATCATATACATGTACTCCCAATAAAAATTTCATCAATTTTGGAGTTAACCACAAGGAATTATAAGCGGTTACTTTTAAAATAGTCTTTTCTCATAAAATTCATAACTCTCAATCTATACATCCAAAAATCACCATTTTTGGACACAATCAAGAAAACTCATCAAAATATCATTTTAAATTTTTCCAGAATTTTTGAAGGTCAGAAAAATTACGAAACTGGAAAATATAACAACCCTTAAAATCCCTTACTGTCCCTTACTATCCCTTACCTCAAAAGAGCAGTACTTCTGACTGGAATGCAAAGTCGAAGGAAACTTGCACTGAATAGCAACTCTAAAAGTATCTAAATACTCACAAAATATGCTTCATAATATAGAGAGAGAAAGAGAGAAAGCTTATGTTTCTGGTGTGATTTTCAATTCTAACTTAGCCCTCTATTTATAGGAAAATTTTAGTAGGCTTGACCTGCAACCTGATGGCTTTACCTGCTACTATTCCCACCCACCACATTTAAAATATAATTCAGCACATTTCTTCACCAACCACAAGTGGGGCCCACCAATTCTAGAATTTTCCACCAAAAATGATTTATAACCTGACTTCCGAATCAGCCACCTCTTAAAATTCATAACAAATCATACGTTTATTTTTAACGGTTCAAAATTTGTGGACATATACTCAACTTATATATGTATAACATATTCAAAAATTACCACGATCCAACGGTCGGATTAAAAATTATAACCCCCGCAAAATATCTCAAAAACCCTAATTTAATTTTCAATACCTCCGTTCCGACAAAAATACAGATAAAACACCTCAACATTAACTCCTTCATTTTTAACCACAAAAATATATCCCTCATTTATATCCACATAAAATAAATATTTCCTTATCATATGAATCAATAATTATTCACAAATAATATTACAGAATCACATTTATGACAACCAGGCCGTTCCCAGGAAAGAGGGGGCTTTCCAATAAGAATTGTTCCTTACTGGCGCGCAATTAGGTGACCAAACCTCTCCTTAGACAGAACTTTCTAGACATTACCAATAATGTTATCTAATAATATTATTGAAATAATATGAATTATTGATCTGATAATGGGAAATACTGTGTAGTGACAATTATTGAACAACAATAATATAAAATTTCAACGTAACAATTATTGAATCAATAAAATAAAATATTGAACAGTAATTACTGTAACAATTATTGAGTAGTGCCTTCTTACGTAAGAATTAATAATTTCAAAAATACTATGTAATACCGTGTGCTACTGTGCAATAACGCGTATTACTGTATTTTAACCACCGGGTATTCCAACAGTGTTAACGGTAATAACTACGCCGTTATTTGTAAAAACTCAAATTTGTCATTTTCTTTACCCGACAGTTATTCGTTATGGGGCCCACAAATAGCTGCGCCGTCGTACGAATATTCCCCGACAGAAAGAATATTCCACGACCAAACGAATATTCCCCGACAACAATGATTATTTTATAACCACTTGCTTATTTTGAAAAAAAAATTCATATTTCACCCATAACTTTAAACTTTTATCAATTTAACCATTTACTGAATAGTAATTATAAGAAAAATTGAATACTTTTATTTCATAAAATTCGGGGTCTTACAATCCTGGTAGCACTAAGATGTATCAAGACCTTCGACAGAGTTTTTGGTGGCCGAACATGAAGAGAGAAATAGCGAAGTATGTGAGTAGAATGCTTGACTTGTCAAAGAGTTAAGGCCGAACATCAACGACCCAGTGGTTTATTACAGTCATTGGAGATTCTAGAATGGAAGTGGGAGCATATTACAATGGATTTCGTGGTAGGACTTCCGACAACGAATAAAGGATATGATGCAATTTGGGTAATAGTGGACCGGTTGACAAAGTCGGCTCACTTTTTGCCAATTAGGGTCAAGTATAACTTGGACCAATTAGCTAAACTTTATGTTAAGAAAATTATTTTTAGACATGGACTACCGGTATCGATTGTGTCAGATCGTGATCCACGATTCACATCGAACTTTTGGAGGAGTTTGCAAGAGCAGTTGGGAACACAGCTAAAGCTAAGCACGACTTATCATCCTCAGACTGATGGGCAGAGCGAGAGAACAATTCAGACGTTAGAAGACATGTTGAGGTCTTGTGTCATGGATTTCAAGGGTAGTTGGGATGATCACCTACCATTAGTAGAGTTTGCGTATAAGAATAGTTATCATGCAAGCATAGGCATGCCGCCGTACGAAGCTTTGTATGGAAGAAAATG
This sequence comes from Panax notoginseng, assembly GCA_016801055.1. Classification (NCBI taxonomy): domain Eukaryota; kingdom Viridiplantae; phylum Streptophyta; class Magnoliopsida; order Apiales; family Araliaceae; genus Panax; species Panax notoginseng. The sequence continues at coordinate 206,587,519 of CM029018.1, read as the reverse complement.
CAGAACACCATTGTGTTGGGATGAGGTGGGAGAATGACGTATGCTAGGACCAGAATTGGTGCAGCAGACAACGGAGGTGATAAAGTTAATTCGGATGCGTCTCGTCACAGCTCAGGATAGACAGAAAAAGTATGCGGACTCACATAGACTAAGTCGAGAGTTTAAAGTGGGTTCATATGTGTTTCTAAAAGTATCTCCCTGGAAAGGAAAGATACGTTTTGGAAAGAAAGGAAAGTTAAGTCCAAGGTTTATAGGACATTTTGAGATATTAAAACGGGTAGGAGAGGTAGCTTATATGATAGCATTACCTCCAGACCTAGAACGAATACATAACGTGTTCCATGTATCTGTATTACATCCATATAAGCTGGACTATAAGCATGTAATCGAGTATGAGCCAATTCATATCGAGAAAGACTTAACGTATGAAGAGTTGCCGATGCAAATCATTGATAGAAAGGAACAAGTTCTGAGGAACAAGATAATACCATCAGTGAAGGTATTATGGAGGAACCACGATGCTGAAGAAGCAACGTGGGAACTAGAAGAAAAGATGAAAAAAAAAATTCTCATCTATTTGATTAAAGTAAGACGAGATTCTGAGGACAGAATCTTTATAAGGGGGGAAGATTGTAACGACCGAGAAATTCGGATCTAATTATAAAATGATTTTATTAATTTAAATAATAATAAAATCTTATTCTATGTGTTATCAAGATGGTTGTCGTTATATAACCTAGTGACGTTGGAATGTCGTAGTATTTGAGCTATGTGGATGAATTAAAGTGTTTGAATTTCCAAGACGAAAATAAAAGTTTTTCAAGAAATTTTTCGAAAAACACTATTCATCGGTATTTGCTTAGGATATAATTTTGGATTTCCGAGAAATACTTAATGATGGAATAATAAGGTGAGACGGATTATGTAATAAAAATCTAGTTATGGAAAAAATGATATTTCGCTTGTGGACATAATTTATAAACGTTAAGGAAGGCGAAATAGTAATGAATATGTAATAATGGTATGATACTTAAGTATTGTACAAAGAAATGGAAATGAGTATAATATGAAGAATTATACGAGTTGTATGAAGTACGAAATTTCGTATATAAATTCTATAGGAATTAGAATACGAAAAGAATACATAAACCAGGAGTATATGTATTAAGAAATATTAATGGATTTGGAAAGATTGTTAAGAATTAATATAAGTCCAAGTGAATTAAAGGAAGAGGCCCAATAATTGATTAATGAATAAGCTAGTGTTTATTAATGCAAAGCCCAAAGATTTAATTAATCTAAGCCCAAATTAGATTCCATGGATTGGTTGACCCATGGGGCAAAACCATACTAATATGGTTAATGAGTTATGACCAAGTGAGGTGGTGATCAAGTAAGTGTGATGATTAAGTAGGAGTATTGACCAAGACTTATGAGTAATGGCCAAGTATAGGATAAGAAAGTGTTAGCCAAGTAATGAATAGTAAGGAGGTGGTTTAAGGAGGTGGGATTGTTTTAATGACTAAACTACCCTAATTTTGGATAGTCTATAAATAGAAGAGCTTGCAAGCCATTTGTTGGTTGTTTAATTAATCCAACACTTCTAAAGTGCTTAAGTGTTAGAGAGAAAAAGCTACACATAAGTCATTCCATAAGTAAGAAGAAGAAGCAAGCTACCTTACCAAGACAACAAAGAGTAAGACTTCTTCTCCAATTATCTTCTATCTTTACTATGATAGGATGATAAGAAAAGTTGGATTAAGAAACATAAATGAGTAAGTAATGAACTTAAGCTAATTAAGTTGGCAATAAGTCATTTAAGCTAACATAAGTTATAACTTATGAGAAAATAATATGAAATTGTAAGAAGTTTATTAAGAGGAATGATATGAATGTAAAAGAACTTATATGATCATATGTATCATGTATACCTAAGTCAAGTTATATGTTAAGAACATATAAGAAATGATGTTTAAGAAACTTAAATTGTCATAAGTCATTAACAATGAAATCTTAAGTAGTTATAAATTGACAAGTTATAAGCTCATGAAGAATAAGCTAAACTCCAACAATGAACATAAGTTGTTGTAATAAGTATGTTGAGATGTTCACATGAAGAATGAACTTCATTAATAATGTTGAACAAATCATAAAAAGGAAGATTTACCGGAAATTGCACGGTTGGACGACAATCGTCGAATTCGTAAAATTCTCGGAATGGAAGTCAAATTTTGTGTTTGATCACGGAATCATTATTTTATAATGGAGTTAAGTCATATTGGGCATTTAAGAGTTGCGGACTCGAAAATGACCGGATTCCGACTTAGAACGAAGAAACGAGCGTTGAACGTTCACGAACGTTTATCATTTTCGTTAAAAATGAACCAATAGGTGAATTTTTAGCAAACAAAGTCAAATAGATAAAGTTCTTGGATGATCATGTAGATTATGTAATTTGTGAACCATAGGCTTTTGAACGAGCCAATTCGGACTTATAACGAAGAAGTTATGCGTCCGGGAAGTTCACAAAAATTTCAAAACTAAAATTGATATCTGGTGCACAGAGTTGGCGCCGCGGCGCCAACCCAAGGCAAATGACCGGCGCCTCAGCGCCATGTACAGTACAAGACCTTCTGGAGAGTGGCGCCGCAGCGCGGCCCATTACATAAGGACTCGCGCCCCAGCGCCAAGTCCGGGACATGTTAGAATAAGGCTCGCGCCGCAGCGCGAGATGTAAGTATAGGACCGAGGACCGGCGCCGCAGCGCCAGTCTCAGAACAAAGATAGAAAGAAAGGTTTCTATGTACAAAGAAAAGAAAACCTAAATTGATGGAAAGTAAACATAACTTAAGGACGATAATGTAACATTATTAAACTTTGTTAAAACCTTAAGGAATGTAATGTAAAGGTTAAGATATCCTAGTCAGGGGTAAATGCAATGGTAATGATACACCGAAACGAATAGTAACTGAATCTAATACACAATTAGATTGAGAAGAAAGGTAAGATATAGTCATATACATACTTGATTATATGTGACCTAATGTAAGGCATTATGGGATCATGTATTGTAGGGACTTGAAAGACTTAAACATAAAGTTAATATACGGTAGCAGACGCTAAAGGCAAGTATTCTAACTCTTATTTCAGGTCAATCTGAACAAGTTTAAGATTCATGTATTCTTTCGCATGAATTGAGGTATGTTGAGGTTAAAGCCAATTTTCTTTGGCTAGACTTGATAATCTACTCTTGTATTATCAAATGTTGCTATCTTTTGTCAACTACTTGATATGGTTTTCAAAAGAAGACTGAAATGTTAAACAAATGTTTTATCGGTAAAATGACAGGCACGTGAGGTTGCCAAATGATTAAACGTACATACGTTTAATGGATGTAGTGTTAATCAATATAGAGTACAATAGGTTGATCACCTAGAAGTGCTCGTAAGTAATATCGGGCTTACGGAATTCGTTCCGGGTTGTCCTTTTTCAAAAAAAAAAAAAGAATACTCAAGGTCTTTGACCGGAGTGGATGTTTTTATTAAATTTTGTTGTTATTGTAAAATATTTTGAAAGAAAAGATGAAGTGCTATTTTGAATTATCAATAGTACTTCATAACTATTGTTCAGTTATTGAAGATATACGATTCGTATGTGTCAAGCATGTTGTTATTGAATTGTTATATTTACTGAGCTAGCCATGCTCACTCTTGCTTGAACCATATGAATGCAGCTAAGACTGAACATCCCGAAGGATCAAAAAGGGATAAAGGAAAAGCTAAGGCAGATTGTTAAGCTGTATTGTAATAGTATAGGTTTATTGTTGTAATGTAACTGATATTATGACAAAGAACCTTTGTAATGGGTATAGAACCTGGGAATTATAAATATTACTTTAATATATAGAAGTTATATTCGTTCTTTGAGACTTTTCAATTGAATGAATATATGAATGTTGTACAGTATTGCACCATCTGTCGGGTTGGAAGATACCCGAATTTGGGGGCGCTACAAGTGCTCAATTATTTGAGCGAGATAACGAGTATGTTCAACCGAGGGACCACAACTAGGGTCATACCGATGACAGCAGTCATCGGAGCAACGATAACCAGCGGGGAAAGAACAATTCAGACAAAAGCAGTAACCACTCTGGTGCTAATCGTGGCCATAAAAATATAAAAGGCGAGTCAAGGGGAAAATTCAAAAAGAGAAGATTCAACAATGACAATGAGAAGATGTCAGCACCAGTATCAACTGTTTCTAAGGGAGGAGAATGACCACCGATCGTATGCTATAAATGTGAAAAAGAGGGACACATCAGCCCAAACTGTCCACAACAGTTCAAGGTATGTTATAATTGTGGAAAGGAATGACATATTTCTCGAGATTGTACTATAGCGAAACTAAGTCCAGCGAGAATGGTGACTCAAAAGGCTGTCCCAGAAAAGTCAAAGTCAGCGATTCTTGGAAGAGCGTTTGTCGTGACTGGTCAAAATGCGAGGAACCCAAACGAGGTGATCACGGGTAAGCTAATAATAAATTATTGCGAAGTTTATACCTTACTAGATACCGGTGCTACCCATTCATTTATCTCTCCTGCTTGTGCTCAACATTTAAACTTGACTCCGGAAAAATTAGACTTTGACTTATCAGTGGAGACTCCATTAGGAGAAACTTTCATTACATCCACTATTTATAAATCTTGTTTGATCCAAGTTGGCACTATCACATTACCTGTTGACTTTATCTCTTTAAAGATACTTGCATTTGACGTGATTTTAGGGATTGATTGGTTAACTACTCATCATGCCAAAATTGATTATTTTCGTAAGGTTGTTAGTTTTCATATTCCTAACCAACCTGTTATGCGAATTCAAGCAACTAAACCACTAAAATCAATCACTGTCATATCAAGCCATAAAGCCATTCGTTTATTAAAAAATAGATGTCGAGCTTTCTTAGCCCATGTTATGGACTTGAACAAAAACACGTCAGATTTGAATAAAATTCCTGTTGTTAGTGAATTTCCTGATGTATTTCTTAAAGAACTTCCCGATCTACCTCCAGAACGTGAAGTTAAATTCTTTATTGACCTTGAACCTGGTACAAAGCCCATTTTTAAAACCCCATATCGAATGGCTCCTATTAAACTTAAGGAGTTAAAGGTCCAACTACAGGAGTTGTTGGACATCGATTTCATTCGTCCTAGTACATCTCCTTGGGGTGCTCCTGTTTTATTTGTAATGAAGAAAGACGAGAATATGCTATATTGACTATCGAGAATTGAACCATGTCACCATCAAGAATAGGTATCCTCTACCTCGCATTGATGACCTGTTTGATTAGTTGCAAGGAGCACAATTCTTTTCAAAGATCGATCTTCGTTCGGTACAGGCATTATGAATTCTTAGTCATGTCTTTCAGATTGACTAATGCTCCTGCAGCTTTCATGGATATGATGAACCGAGTATTCAAGGAATATTTGGATCAGTTCGTTGTTGTCTTTATTGATGACATCCTCATATATTCTAAAAGCCGTGAAGATCATGAGTACCATTTGAAGCTGGTACTCCAAAGGCTTCGTGAAAACAAGCTATATGTCATGCTAAAGAAATGCGAGTTCTGGCTTGAGGAAGTAGCATTCCTTGGGCACGTGGTGTCAAAACATGGAGTATCTGTTGACTCGGCGAAGATTGAAGTAATACAAAGTTGGGAGCAACCGAAGTCGGTGACCGAAGTACATAGCTTTCTGGGCTTAGTTGGTTATTATCGGAGATTCGTGGAAGGATTTTCTCGAATCGCTACTCCGTTAACTCAGCTGACTCGTAAAAATACAAAATTCGTACAGAGCGAGGAATGCGAGAAGAGTTTCCAAGATCTCAAGAGGAGACTCATTTCGGCACCTGTTCTGACAATACCATCTGGTTCAGATGGATTTGTTATCTACAGCGATGCTTCAGCCAAAGGGTTAGGATGTGTTCTCATGCAACATGGGAAGGTCATAACTTATGCCTCGCGACAACTCAAAGAATATGAGAGGAATTACCTTACTCATGATTTAGAGTTGGCAGCAGTCGTTTTCGCGTTGAAGATCTGGAGACACTACAAAAAGAACTCAACATGCGACAACGACGTTGGCTCTAGCGAAAAACTACGACCATACCATTCAATACCATCTTGGAAAAGCAAACGTGGTAGCTGACGCATTAAGTAGAAGATCATATGCGGGAACGAGTGCGATGTTGTCAACACAAAGGCCCATTTTGTGTGATTTACAAAAGATGAAGATAGAATTCAAGACTCCGGGGACCCATACGATGATGTCAAGTATACACATAGAACAGACTTTAATCGAAAAAGTTAAAGTTACTCAAGCCACAGACACGGAGCTGATGCATATGAAGAAGAAAGTACAAGAATGTGCTATTTCAGAAGCAAGAATCGATGAAGAAGGAATACTTCGAGTCCACTCCAAACTTTGTGTTCCTAATGACTCTGATTTGAAATACAAGATCATGATGGAGGCACACAATACACCGTTTGCAATCCATCCTGGAAGTACCAAAATGTATCGTGATCTTTAAGATACATTTTGGTGGAACAATATGAAGAGAGAGATCGCAAAGTTTATCTCGAGGTGTTTGACTTGTCAACGGGTAAAGGCGGAGCATCAAGTGCCGAAAGGACCATTACAACCACTTGAGATTCCGAAATAGAAGTGAAAACACATTACCATGAATATCGTTACAGGTCTTCGCACGGTTTCTCAAGGCATAGATGCGATTTGGGTTATTGTTGATAGATTAACTAAGTCTGCTCATTTCTTGCCGATACGGGAGACTTATTTCCTTGAACGTCTTGCTCGTATGTACGTAAATGAGATTGTGAGATTATATGACATGCCAGTATCCATAGTTTCGGATCGTGACCCAAGATTCACTTCACGATTTTGGGTTAGCCTGTAAAAAGCTATGGGCACGGATTTACGATTCAGTTCGGCATATCATCCTCAAACGGACGGACAATCAGAGAGGACTATTCAAACTCTTGAAGATCTATTCAGACTCTGTGTCCTAGACTTCAAATGGAGTTGGGATAAGTATTTACCATTTGTGGAATTCTCTTACAACAACAGTTATCAGCAAGTATAGGTGTGGCACCATTCGAAGCATTATATGGACGAAAGTGTCGCTCTCCAATATGTTAAGATGAGGTGGGTTGTGACGCCCCCAGAATATGTATACAACACCCATTCTGAGTCGCCAAATACATGGTACAGAAAGCAAACTACAACTTCAATAATACAATTGTCGTGCAAAATACGACAACACATACTGTGAGTTTAAATACAAATATTGTCTTCTAGACAATATCCACACTCAAATAAATCCTCATTACAATTATTCAAACACTATTTTACAGAAATAGTGAGGACTGCTAATACATCTTTCTAGAACCATTACTCCATACCCCGACTAGATCCTGCTATGTTCTCACCTCCTGAGAAGAAAAATGGAACAAAAAGGAAAAGGGTGAGCTCAACTAGCCCAGTAAAGAATATTATGACTAAGATAATATACAACAAATTATCGTTAGTCTTCAACAGGGAAAAATCTGATAAAATATAATCGACAACAAGTTTTAGATCAACAACTGCAGCGGAAACAACAAACCATTAGAAGAGTCAAGTAGAGAAAGAATTCTACTATCTTCTAAGATTTAAAAGTCCATCATCAATATTTTATCCCTGTAACATCAATTAATAATCATCTTTAACCAAATATTCATCTTTGCACTACAGGCCAAAGATATTCATTTGTATCATCAGTCGGTCATGTTCATCTCAACACCTGTTCATCTTTGCACTACAGGCCAAAGATATTCATCAAGTAATTATACATCTTTGCACTACAGGCCAAAGATATTCAGTAATATCATCATTTAGGACTGAGGATGATGAAAAATATCTTAAAGAGAACGAATCCAATGAGACAGAAGGACAAATAGTAGGGATTCGTATAACAGTTTATCCAAGATCAATAATACTTCATAATAATCAATTGTGAAGCAGAATTCAAAAATAAAGATCAAAACATGGATACAATCAAAGATAGTAACCATAATAGACATCTTGGACAAAAAGGGAAAATTTTATTTTTCGGTGAATAGTGCCGTATTCGTGAATAGTGCCGTATACGTGAATAGTGCCGTATACGTGAATAGTAACCCCCGACACAAAAAGTTCCAAATTTGATAAAAACTCATATCAATATTTCAGCATAATGATATTGAAGAAAATAATATCATTAAGAAGAAAATAATATCCCTTACCTCAAAATATCAGTACTTCTGGTCGGAATACCGGTATAAGGCTGAAAGAAACTTGCTCTGATGAATAGAAACTCTCAAAGTATCTAAATACTCACAAAATACACTCAATAATCTAGAGAGAGAAAGAGAGAAAACTTGTTTCTGGTGTGATTTTCAATTCTAACTTAGCCCTCTATTTATAGGAAAATTTTGGTAGGTTTGACCTGCAACCTGATGGCTTTACCTGCTACTATTCCCACCCACCACATTTGAAATATAATTCAGCACATTTCTTCACCAACCACAAGTGGGGCCCACCAATTCTAGAATTTTCCACCAAAATGATAAACTCCGAAAATTCAACAATTTCTGAACCAGTCATCTTGTAAAATTCATAATAAATCATACGTTCATTTTTAACGGTTCAAAATTTGTGGACATATACTCAACTTATATATGTATAACATATCCAAAAATTACCACGATCCAACGGTCGGATTAAAAATTATAACCCCCGCAAAATATCTCAAAAACCCTGATTTTTAATACCTCCATTCCGACAAAAATACTGATAAAAACCTCAACATTAACTCCTTCATTTTTAACCACAAAAATATATCCCTCATTTATATCCACATAAAATAAATATTTCCTTATCATATGAATCAATAATTAATTATTCACAAATAATATTACAGAATCACATTTATGACAACCAGGCCGTTCCCAGGAAAGAGGGGGCTTTCCAATAAGGATTTCTCCTTACTGGCGCGCAATTAGATGACCAAACCTCTCCTTAGACAGAACTTTCTAGACATTGCCAATAATGTTATCTAATAATATTATTCAAATAATATGAATTATTGATCTGATAAATGAAAATACTGTGCAGCAACAATTATTGAAACAACAATAATATAAAATATCAACGCAGCAATTATTGAATCAATAAAATAAAATATTGAATAATAACTACTGTAACAATTATTGAGTAGTGCCTTCTTACGTAAGAATCAATAATTGGTGCAATACCGTGTGCTACTGTATTTTAACCACCGGGTATTCCAACAGTATTAACGGTAACAACTACGCCGTTATTTATAAACAACTTATACTTGTCGTTTTCTTCATCCAATCGCTTTCCGTTATGGGGCCCACACAAGGCTGCGTCGTCGTACGAATATTCCCCGACAGCAAGAATATTCCACGACCAACCGAATATTCACCGACCAAAAATAAATATTTTATAACCACTTGCTTATTTTGCAAAATTTGCACATTTCACCCATAACCAAAGTATTATATCAAATTAACCCCTTATTATTCACAATAATATTTAGAGAAAATTTGATTTTATTCATTAATAAGTTGGGGTCTTACAACCTCCCCTCCTTATGAAATTTCGTCCTCGAAATTGACGTACGTACCTGATGTTTCAAAAAGGTGAGGATACCTCGCTTTCATTTCTGATTCCAACTCCCAGGTCATTTCTTCAATAGCATGGTTTCTCCACAAAACCTTAACTTGTGGTATAACCTTCGTGCGTAGGACATGCTCTTTCCTATCCAAGATCTTAACAGGTACCTCCTCGTACGTTAAATCTTCAGCTATCTCGTCTGGTTCTAACTCAATAATGTGGTTCGGGTCTTTAACATATTTACGAAGCATAGATATGTGAAAAACATTATGAACACGAGACATGCTTGGAGGTAATGCGAGTCTATATGCCACATTTCCTATTCGCTCAAGAATCTCAAATGGACCAACAAATCTTGGATTGAGCTTTCCTCTCTTCCCAAATCTTGTAACTCCCTTCCATGGTGCAACACGTAACAATACATGATCCCCAATATTAAATTCCACGTCCTTCCGATGAAGATCCGCATAACTCTTTTGTCGATCCTGTGCCGTTTGTATACGTTGTCGAATCGTTTGGATCTTCTCTGTAGTAATGCGTACCAATTCTGGTCCCAACAATGTTGCTTCACCCACCTCGTCCCAGCATACTGGAGAACGACATTTTCTTCCATACAACGCCTCAAATGGAGCCATACCTATGCTCGCCTGATAACTGTTGTTGTAGGAGAATTCCACCAATGGTAGGTACTTATCCCAACTCCCTTTGAGATCTAAGACACAAAGTCTTAATAGATCTTCAAGAGTTTGAATAGTCCTCTCTGATTGTCCGTCCGTTTGAGGATGGTATGCTGAACTGAATCGTAAATCCGTGCCCATAGCTTTCTGCAAGCTAACCCAAAATCGTGAAGTGAATCTTGGGTCACGATCCGAAACTATGGATACTGGCATGCCATGCAATCTCACAATCTCGTTCACGTACATACTAGCAAGACGTTCAAGGGAATAAGTCTCACGTATCGGCAAGAAATGAGCGGACTTGGTTAATCTATCAACAATAACCCAAATCGCATCTATGCCTTGAGAAACCTTGGGAAGACCCGTAACAAAATCCATAGTAATGTGTTCCCACTTCCATTTCGGAATCTCAAGTGGTTGCAATGGACCCTTTGGCACTTGATGCTCCGCCTTTACACGTTGACAAGTTAAACACCTCGAGATAAACTCCGCGATCTCTCTTTTCATATTGCTCCACCAAAATGTATGTCGAAGATCGTGATACATTTTGGTACTCCCAGGATGGATTGCAAACGGTGTGTTGTGTGCCTCCATCATTATTCTATGCTTCAAGTCAAAATCGTTAGGAACACAAAGTCTGGAGTTGACTCGAAGTATTCCTTCTTCATCGATTCTTGCTTCTGGAATAGCACCTTCTTGCACTTTCTTCTTCATACGCATCAGCTCTATATCCGTAGCTTGAGCAGCTTTAACTTTATCGATTAAAGTCGGTTCTACTCGTATATTTGATATCATCATGTGGGTACTTGGAGCCTTCATCTCTATCTCCATCCTTTGCAAGTCATACAAAATGGGCCTTTGTGTTAAAAACATTGCACTCGTACCCGCATATGATCTTCTACTCAATGCGTCAGCTACTACGTTTGCTTTTCCAGGATGGTATTGGATGGTATGATCGTAATCTTTCAACAGCTCAAGCCAACGTCGTTGCCGCATGTTGAGTTCCTTTTGGGTGAAGAAATATTTGAGGCTTTTATGATCTGTATAGATCTCCACTTTCTCCCCATACAGGTAGTGTCTCCAGATCTTCAACGCAAAAACGACTGCTGCCAACTCCAAATCATGAGTAGGATAATTCCTCTCATATTCTTTGAGTTGTCGTGAGGCATAGGCTATGACTTTCCCATGTTGCATGAGAACACATCCTAACCCTTTGCCTGAAGCATCGCTGTAGATAACAAATCCATCCGAACCAGATGGTATTGTCAAAACAGGTGCCGAAATGAGTCTCCTCTTGAGTTCTTGGAAACTCTTCTCGCATTCCTCACTCCATACGAATTTTGTATCTTTCCGAGTCAGCTGAGTTAACGGAGTAGCGATTCGAGAAAATCCTTCCACAAATCTCCGATAATAACCAGCTAAGCCCAGAAAGCTACGTACTTCGGTTACCGACTTCGGTTGCTCCCAACTTTGTATGGCTTCAATCTTCGCCGGGTCGACAGATACTCCATGTTTTGACACCACGTGCCCAAGGAATGCTACTTCCTCAAGCCAGAACTCGCATTTCTTCAGTTTGGCATATAGCTTGTTTTCACGAAGCCTTTGCAGTACCAGCTTCAAATGGCGCTCATGATCTTCACGGCTTTTGGAATAGATGAGGATGTCATCAATAAAGACAACAACGAACTGATCCAAATATTCTTTGAATACACGGTTCATCATATCCATGAAGGCAGCAGGAGCATTAGTCAATCCAAAAGACATTACTAAGAATTCATAATGCCCGTACCGAGTTCTGAAGGCAGTCTTTGGAATATCCTCAGTTTTAATCTTCAGCTGATGATATCCAGAACGAAGATCGATCTTTGAAAAGAATTGTGCTCCTTGCAACTGGTCAAACAGGTCATCAATGCGAGGTAGCGGATACCTATTCTTGATGGTGACATGGTTCAATTCTCGATAGTCAATACAAAGTCGCATACTCCCGTCTTTCTTCTTTACGAATAAAACAGGAGCACCCCAAGGAGACGTACTAGGACGAATAAAACCGATGTCCAACAACTCCTGTAGTTGGACTTTTAACTCCTGAAGTTCAATAGGAGCCATTCGATATGGGGTTTTAGAAATGGGCTTTGTACCGGGTTCAAGGTCAATAAAGAATTCAATTTCTCGTTCCGGGGGTAGACCGGGAAGTTCTTCAGGAAATACATCGGAAAATTCTCTAACAATAGAAATATTATTCAAATCTGACTTGTCTTTGTTCAAATCCATAACATGGGCTAAGAAAGCTTGACATCCGTTTTTCAATAAACGAATAGCTTTGTGGCTTGATATGACAGTGACTGATTTTAGTGGTTTAGTAGTTTGAATTCGTATGACAGGTTGGTTAGGAATATGAAAACTAACAACCTTACGAAAACAATCAATTTTAGCATGATGAGTGGTTAACCAATCAATTCCTAAAATCACATCAAAAGCAAGTATCTTTAAAGAGATAAGATCAACAGGTAATGTGATAGTGCCAACTTGGATCATGCAAGATTTATAAACTGTAGATGTAACGAAGGTTTCACCCAACGGAGTTTCAACAGATAAGTTAAAGTCCAATTTCTCCGGAGTCAAGTTTAAACGTTGAGCACAAGCAGGAGAGATAAAAGAATGGGTAGAACCGGTATCTAGTAAAGTATAAACTTCGCAAGAATTCAAGATTAGCTTACCCGTGATCACCTCGTTCGGGTTTCTCGCGTTTTGGCCAGTAACGACAAACGCTCTTCCAGGAACCGCTGATTTCGCCTTATCCGGGACAGCCCTTGGAATCACCACTCCCGCTGAACTTGTTTTCGCTATAGTACAATCTCGAGCTATGTGGCCTTCCTTCCCACAGTTGTAACATACCTTGGATTGTTGTGGACAGTTTGGGCTGATATGTCCCTCTTTCCCGCATTTGTAACATCTAACTGGCGGTCGTTCTCCTCCCCTAAAATTTGTTGTTGGTGCTGGTGCTGGTGCTGATGTCTTCCCGTCATTGTTGAATCTCCTCTTTCTGAAATTTCCACTTGACTCACCTCTCCTATTATCATGGCCACGATGACCACCCGAGTGGTTACCGCCTTTGTTCGTATTTTTCCCTCCTCGTTGGTTATCATCGCTCTGATGATTGCTGTCACCGGTATGACCCTGGTTGTGGTCCCTCGGTTGAGTATACTCATTATCTCTCTCTAATAATTGGGCCCTGTTGACAACATCTGAATATAAAGAAAATTTATGAGAGATAAGATATTGACGAATCTCGGGTTTTAAACCTCTCAGAAACATCCGCGTCATTCGTTCCTCATTTTCGACCAAATGAGGTGCAAACCTGGATAACTCTGCAAACTTCGCCTCGTACTGGGACACCGTCATGTTGTTTTGTTCCAGTCTAATAAACTCAACCTCCTTCATATGACGAATACTTTCAGGAAAGTACTTGTCATTGAACAGTTTTTGAAATGTTTCCCAGGACATGTTGAGTGCGTCAGGCTGGGTACGCTTCACAGACTCCCACCAGTAGTCTGCCTCACCGCGGAACATAAATGTGGCGAATGGAACCTTCTGTTCCTCCGTGCATCCCAAGACATCAAATATCTTGGTAATTTGCTTGACCCACGTTTCCGCCATGATCGGATCCGGCTTTCCCTTAAATTCTGGTGGTCCCAATTCTTTGAACTGCTTAGCTGTGACAAACCGCGCGTTGTTATCATTTCCACCCGTATTCTGCACACGAGTCTCCCTCGTCTGATTTTGCATGAACTGCAAAAAGCTCCTAAACATTCCATCATTCATCGTTTGCTCGGTAACGTTGTTTACAGGAGGAATATTGCCTTCCTGTTGCACGTTCCCCTGGGTAGTGATCAAAGGTGTCTCCACGGTCTGATTTACTCCATTATTAACGTTCTCAGCTGCCATTCTTAAATACTGCCATAAAACAAGGGTTAATAGTCATGTCATATATTATCCCTATACTCTGACCGACCAAATAAACACCAAATAAACTTAGTCAGGTCATACTAGCGAAGGAATTCCCCGTCTCTCCCCTCCTAGTTCTTGTCTCACATCTCAGCCAGGGATCATATCCCTAAGCTCTGATACCAACTGTGACGCCCCCAGAATAGGTATACAACACCCATTCTGAGTCGCCAAATACATGGTACAGAAAGCAAACTACAACTTCAATAATACAATTGTCGTGCAAAATACGACAACACATACTGTGAGTTTAAATACAAATATTGTCTTCTAGACAATATCCACACTCAAATAAATCCTCATTACAATTATTCAAACACTATTTTACAGAAATAGTGAGGACTGCTAATACATCTTTCTAGAACCATCACTCCATACCCCGACTAGATCCTGCTATGTTCTCACCTCCTGAGAAGAAAAATGGAACAAAAAGGAAAAGGGTGAGCTCAACTAGCCCAGTAAAGAATATTATGACTAAGATAATATACAACAAATTATCGTTAGTCTTCAACAGGGAAAAATCTGATAAAATATAATCGACAACAAGTTTTAGATCAACAACTGCAGCGGAAACAACAAACCATTAGAAGAGTCAAGTAGAGAAAGAATTCTACTATCTTCTAAGATTTAAAAGTCCATCATCAATATTTTATCCCTGTAACATCAATTAATAATCATCTTTAACCAAATATTCATCTTTGCACTACAGGCCAAAGATATTCATTTGTATCATCAGTCGGTCATGTTCATCTCAACACCTGTTCATCTTTGCACTACAGGCCAAAGATATTCATCAAGTAATTATACATCTTTGCACTACAGGCCAAAGATATTCAGTAATATCATCATTTAGGACTGAGGATGATGAAAAATATCTTAAAGAGAACGAATCCAATGAGACAGAAGGACAAATAGTAGGGATTCGTATAACAGTTTATCCAAGATCAATAATACTTCATAATAATCAATTGTGAAGCAGAATTCAAAAATAAAGATCAAAACATGGATACAATCAAAGATAGTAACCATAATAGACATCTTGGACAAAAAGGGAAAATTTTATTTTTCGGTGAATAGTGCCGTATTCGTGAATAGTGCCGTATACGTGAATAGTAACCCCCGACACAAAAAGTTCCAAATTTGATAAAAACTCATATCAATATTTCAGCATAATGATATTGAAGAAAATAATATCATTTAAGAAGAAAATAATATCCCTTACCTCAAAATATCAGTACTTCTGGTCGGAATACCGGTATAAGGCTGAAAGAAACTTGCTCTGATGAATAGAAACTCTCAAAGTATCTAAATACTCACAAAATACACTCAATAATCTAGAGAGAGAAAGAGAGAAAACTTGTTTCTGGTGTGATTTTCAATTCTAACTTAGCCCTCTATTTATAGGAAAATTTTGGTAGGTTTGACCTGCAACCTGATGGCTTTACCTGCTACTATTCCCACCTACCACATTTGAAATATAATTCAGCACATTTCTTCACCAACCACAAGTGGGGCCCACCAATTCTAGAATTTTCCACCAAAATGATAAACTCCGAAAATTCAACAATTTCTGAACCAGTCATCTTGTAAAATTCATAATAAATCATACGTTCATTTTTAACGGTTCAAAATTTGTGGACATATACTCAACTTATATATGTATAACATATCCAAAAATTACCACGATCCAACGGTCGGATTAAAAATTATAACCCCCGCAAAATATCTCAAAAACCCTGATTTTTAATACCTCCATTCCGACAAAAATACTGATAAAAACCTCAACATTAACTCCTTCATTTTTAACCACAAAAATATATCCCTCATTTATATCCACATAAAATAAATATTTCCTTATCATATGAATCAATAATTAATTATTCACAAATAATATTACAGAATCACATTTATGACAACCAGGCCGTTCCCAGGAAAGAGGGGGCTTTCCAATAAGGATTTCTCCTTACTGGCGCGCAATTAGATGACCAAACCTCTCCTTAGACAGAACTTTCTAGACATTGCCAATAATGTTATCTAATAATATTATTCAAATAATATGAATTATTGATCTGATAAATGAAAATACTGTGCAGCAACAATTATTGAAACAACAATAATATAAAATATCAACGCAGCAATTATTGAATCAATAAAATAAAATATTGAATAATAACTACTGTAACAATTATTGAGTAGTGCCTTCTTACGTAAGAATCAATAATTGGTGCAATACCGTGTGCTACTGTATTTTAACCACCGGGTATTCCAACAGTATTAACGGTAACAACTACGCCGTTATTTATAAACAACTTATACTTGTCGTTTTCTTCATCCAATCGCTTTCCGTTATGGGGCCCACACAAGGCTGCGTCGTCGTACGAATATTCCCCGACAGCAAGAATATTCCACGACCAACCGAATATTCACCGACCAAAAATAAATATTTTATAACCACTTGCTTATTTTGCAAAATTTGCACATTTCACCCATAACCAAAGTATTATATCAAATTAACCCCTTATTATTCACAATAATATTTAGAGAAAATTTGATTTTATTCATTAATAAGTTGGGGTCTTACATGGGTGAAGCAACATTGTTGGGACCAGAGTTGGTACGCATGACTATGAAAAAAATCTAAATGATTCGACAACGTATACAAACGGCACAAGATCAACAAAAGAGTTATGCGGATCTTCATCGAAAGGACGTGAAATTTAGTATTGGGGATCATGTATTATTGTGAGTTTCTCCATGGAAGGGAGTTATAAGATTTAGGAAGAGAGGAAAGCTCAATCCACGATTTATTGGTCCATTTCAGATCCTTGACCGAGTAGAAAATGTGGCTTATAGACTCCCGTTACCTCCAAGTATGTCTCGTGTTTATAATATTTTTTACATATCTGTGCTTCGTAAATATGTGAAAGACCCGAACCACGTTATTGAGTTAGAACCGGACGAAATAACCGAAGACTTAACGTATGAAGATGCACCTGTCAAGATCTTGGATATAAAGGAATATGTCCTACGCACAAAGGTCATATCACAAGTCAATGTTTTGTGGAGAAACTATGCTATTGAGTAAATGACTTGGGAGTTGGAAACGGAAATGAAAGCGATGTATCCTCACCTTTTTGAAACACTAGGTACGTACGTCAATTTCGAGGACGAAATTAAATAAGGAGGGGAGGTTGTAAGATCCCAACTTATTATAAATTAAATTGAATTTCTCTATTTATTATTTTGAAATAGTAAGGGTTGAATTGATTAATGTATTTAGTTATTGGTAAAATACGCAAATATTTCAAATAAGCAAGTGGTTATAAAATATTCATTATTGTCGAGAAATATTCATTTGGTCGTGAAATATTCTTACTGTCGGAGAATATTCGTACGACGACGCAGCCTTGTCTGGGCCCCATAACAGAAAGTGATTATATGAAGAAAACGATAAGTATAAGTTATTTATAAATAACGGCGTAGTTGTTACCGTTAATACTGTTGGAATACCCGGTGGTTAAAACACAGTAATACGCATTGTTGCACAGTAGCACACGGTATTGCACCAATTATTAATTCATACGTAAGAAGGCACTACTCAATAATTGTTACAGTAATTACTGTTCAATATTATACTTTATTGATTCAATAATTGCTATGTTGATATTTTATATTATTGTTGTTTCAATAATTGTCACTGCACAGTATTTTTCATTATCAGATCAATAATTCATTTTATTTGAATAATATTATTAGATAATATTATTGGTAATGTCTAGAAAGTTCTGTCTAAGGAGAGGTTTGGTCACCTAATTGCGCGCCAGTAAGGAGAAATTCTTATTGAAAAGCCCCATCTTTCCTGGGAACTGACTGGTTGTCAGTATTGTGATTCTGTAATATTATTTATGAAGAATTAATTATTGATTTATATATGATAAAGAAAATATTCATTTTATGTGGATATAGATGGAGAAAATTTTTAATGTGATAATTATTGAAAATTGATATTTTATCTTTTCTGATAAAATAATTCATTTAAATAATAATGGTTATATTTTTACAATGAATGTGGGATAAATGAGGAGGAAGAGTATTTTTGTTACTAAAAATATTTAAAACATGTTTTTCATGTTTGTGGACCCCATTTTTTGACTGAAATTTTATTATAGCCTGTAAAATCGTCCGTATGAGGATTTTGGTCAATTTCTGTTTAGAATTTGAAAAAACTTAAACTTACAAATTTATAGAGAATTAAATTTTCTATGGAAGGACATAAGATTCAAATTTTTCTGATAAAAGAACTATTTATTATGAATTATTAAAGTTTCAGAATAATTGATTTTTGGAGTTTTAAAAAAATTTAATAACAAAAACGTTTTTGGTGAGGTGAGCCACTTGGTGGCTGATGTTTTGGGCAAAAGAAGGGTGCGTAGGAAATTTTAAAAAAATATTTTAATATTTTATTAAATTTTCTGCTTTGGTGTTCTAAGCAATTTTCTATATATAGGGTGCTTAAGTTAGAATTGAAAATCACACCGGAAACTAAAATTTTCTCTCTCTATATTCTTGAGCGTATTTTTATGAGTATTTTGATACTTTGAGTGTTGCTATACGGTGCAAATTTTTTCAGTACTATATCCAGTATTCTAGTCAGAAGTATTGTCTTTTTCGAGGTAAGGGATGTTATTTTTTCTTATAAATGATATTGTCTCTTTCAATATCATTATGCCGGAATATTGGTAAGATTTTTCTTGTGAAATTCTTGTCTTGTAGTGTCGGAGTTACTATTCACGTATACGGTACTATTCACGTATACGATACTATTCACGAATACGGCACTATTCACGAAAAAATTAAAGTTTTGTTTTTTGTCTAAGATATCTATTATGGGTACTAGCTTTGATTGTATCCATGTTTTGATCATTCTTGAAATTTACTCCATTGTGGTTATTTATGAAGTATTTTTGAACATGGATAAACTGAAATACGAATACTTAATATTTATTCTTTTGTTTCACTGGATTCGTTTTTTTTAAAATATTTTTTCATCATCCTCAGTCTTAAATGATGATATTATTGAATATCTTTGGCCTTTAGTGCAAAGATAAATAATTTTCTGATGAATATCTTTGGCCGTAGTGCAAAGATGTACAGGTGTTTAGATGAACATGACCAACTGATGAATATCTTTGACCTGTAGTGCAAAGATGAATATTTGATTCCAGATATATATTGATTAATGTTACAAGGATAAAATATTGACGATGAACTTTTAAATTCGTAAATAGAAGATAGTAGATTTTATTCTCTACTTAACTCTTCTAATGAATTATTATTTCCGCAGCGAATATTGATTTAAAACTTGTTGTCTATTGTATTCTATTAAATTTTTTCTCTGTTGAGGACTAACGATAATTTGTTCTATATTATCTTAGTCATAATATTTTTTACTAGGCTAGTTGAGCTCACCCTTTTCTTTTTTGTTCCATTTTTCTTCTCAGGAGGCGAGAATGTAGCAAGTACTAGTCGGGGTGTGAATATTGTCTAGATGACAATATTTGTATTTAAACTCACAGTTTAACTGTTGTTGTATCTTGCACGACAATTATTTTAATAAAGTTGTAGTTGTTTCTATACCATGTATTTGGTGACTCATAATGGGTGTTGTATACCTATTTTGGGGGCGTCACATCGTGTTCCCAAATCAGAGTCTTGTTCTACCACACTTGTAAGACCCCAACTTTTTATAAATAGAAATTTAATTTTCCCTAAATATTATTCTAAATAGTTAGGTGATAATTTAATAAATATTATAATTATTGGTGATATGTACAAATTTTACAAAGTAAGTAAGTGGTCATAAAATATTCGTTTCGTTGGAAAATATTCGTTTAGTCGGGGAATATTCTTTTTGTCATGGAATATTCGTACGACATCGCAATCATTGATGGTCCCCACAACGTAATAACTGTTGGATATAGAAAGCGACATAAACAACCTTTTTGTAAAAATAACGGCAAAACTTTTACCGTTAAACTGTTGAAATATCAAGTGATAAAAATACTGTAATACGCGTTGTTGCACAGTAGCACACGGTATTGCACAGTATCTCTAATTATTGATGTTTACGTAAAAAGTCACTCAGTTTCATTCAATAATTGTCACAATAGTTGGTACATAGTATCTCATATTATTGATTCAATTATTGTCAGAGTATCATCTGCACAATACTTTATATTATTAAATCAATAATTGTCACGACATATTAACTTATGTTATTGAAATTATATTATTAGATAAGTATTATTGACAATGTCTAGAATGTTCTGTCGAAGAAATTGGTTAAGTTACCTAATTGTGCGCTAATAAGTCGGAAAGTCCCCTATTTCCTGGGAACGACATGGTTGTCAATATTGAAATCTATAATATTAATGGTGAATAATTATTGAAAAGATTAAAGATTTTGTTGATTAAAGATAATTGAATTACAAAAGTTAAGGGAAAATAATGTGAACTTGAAAAACTTTAAGGGGTACCAAAGTGTAATTAATCTATGTTGTTAACTAGTTGTATTAGAATTTTACAATGATTCTATCTTTCAAAACATTTCTTGCTCATGAGTATGATCGAATTTGGGGGTTTCCTTGTTTACTTGTGGGTATGGTTAAAGGCAGAGTTTTAGCTCTGTAATTGATGTACGTTATTAACTAATTGCATTGAGATTTTACAATGATCTATCTTTTTAAGCATTTTATGCGCATAGGTATGATCAAAATTGGAATGAAAAATCGGTGGTTTGCAACTTTAATTAGGATATGAGTTTTTTCTTGGATAGTGGTTGTGTATGTGGAACTATGATTTGATCGGAGATTTGAGAATTTTCTTGGATGATTGTCGGAATAGCAGATGAAAATACTTTGTTAGCCGGAAAGAGAAAAGAGAAAATAAATAAAAAAAGTGAGAAAGACGAGAGAGAAAATGGTGGTCAAATAAGACATGGAAGAAGAAGTCAACATTTAAAAATCCATGTGTTTTGTTCTTTTTTTTATATAAAAGTTACGTAGAAAAATTGGCTAGATTATTTGACGTCTATTAGCAAAATTGGACGGAATGACTCGATTAATTTTTTAAAAAAACTTCAGTAGCCTAATTTCATTTTTTAAAAATTTAGTGAGATAAAACTTACAACACAACAACCACAGTGTAGTATTTGCATGTTTTGCCAATTTATTTTAGGGTTCTTTACAGAAATATACAATAATTAGAAAATAATTACACCATTAGTGCATTAATAAAATAATTACAAAAAGAGTGTAATTAGGACTCATATTACAAAAATAGTACAATTCACATTAATAAGGAAACCTAAAATCAAGGAGAAATAACTGTCATAATTAATAATTTAAATTCAAATATTTGGGATCTAACAATAAAAATAAATTCAAATTCAAAATAATAATTCAAATTCAAATATTCAAATTCAAATCTTCATCTCCCTCACATACACTTTGAAATAATAGTTGACAAATAAGTAAATAAATAAATAAAATATTTGTACATGTAAATTGGGCTCTGTTTTAATTTTTACTTTTTTAGTTCTCTCTTCCCGCCGGCTTCTCTTCCGCTACACCGTCGCGAATCTCCGTTGTCCAAAACACCAATGAGAAGAAAGAAGAAGATTCGCTCTACAAAAAGTTTAAAAATAAATAGATGTAACTTTTACTGTTATGAAATTTTTTTTATGACTATTTTGTTACTCGTAAATACTAAAATAGTTACCTTTATATGAATGGTTGGCTACTAACTGCATCACATTCAAACGAAATTGGTAACTTAATAAAACTGAATTGGTTACCTTGGTCTGAAGGTTTGGCTACCAACTGCACTATGAAAAAACTGCAGGTGTGCATGTGAAATGGTTACCTTGGTATGAAGGTTTTGTTACCTTGGTATGAAGGTTTGCTTACCTTGATCTGAAGATTTGGTTACCAACTACACTAAGAAAAAATTAAAAGTGTGGAGGTTGATTGGTTACTTTGATATGACAGTTTGGTTACCTTGGTATGAAGATTTGGTTACCATTATCCAGGACTTTCTCAATCTCATAAAACAAAATAATTGCATATGGAATCGACAAAATAACTGCATATGGAATCTCATCAACATTTACGGAGTAAGAAAGTGCATGAATTGATTGGATATTGTCGCAGGTGTAGCCAAATCAGTGAGACCGTGGATATGGGTCAAGCTGTGTTTAGGACTTCTCTCAATCTTTTATCCAACACTATTATATTATGGTCGATTTCTTTCTGGTACTCACGGCTTTCAAGTCTACCAAAGGGGAAAACCATCCAACCGTTGCTTCAGTTTTCGTTCGAGTGGCTGACCTGTATAATAAGACTGGAAAATCAAGGGACTCAAAATCCTACTGTGAGAATGCTCTTCGAATTTACGAGAAGCCTATTGCTGGGATTGTAAAACCCCAAATTTTATGAATAAGATTTAATTTTTTCGAAATAAATTTTTTTAATATTATGGTGTGGATTTGATATAATGTTATAGTTATGGGTAGTATTTATAAATTTTGTAAACTATGCAAGTGGTCATATTATATTCGATTGGTCTGGGAATATTCATTTTATAAGAGAATATTCGTACAACGACACAATCATTGGTGGATCCCGCAACAAAATTATTGTCGGATTGAGAAAACGACAAAAATATTTTATGAAAATAACTGCAGAAGTTTTACCGTTAACTGTTGAAACACTCGATGTTAAAAGTACAGTAATACGCGTGGTTGCATAGTAGCACACGGTATTGATTATTGATGCTTAAGTGATAAGTCACTCAGTTTTATTTTATTGATATTATTAATGTAATAAAACAGAAAAATTTTTTATATAAAACAAAATACTTGTATAAAGTTATTCTATAAATAGAATATATTATATTCTATTATGCATAGTATTTTGCATAGTAAAATCTTTTTATAAAAAATAAAATACTTTTATAAAATTATTCTATAAATAGAATATATTATATTTTATTATGCATAGTGTCTGTATAGTGTTTTGCATAGTAAAATCTTTTTATATAAAATATAATACTTTTATAAAGTTATTCGTTTTATTAGATTATAAATAGAATATATTATATTTTATTTAAAAGATTTTGCTTTAAATCTGGACAGTCTGATTAAAAGTAAATCAATCTAGATCGTTCGTGAATTAGTTACTATGCAGTCCATTCTTCTATAAATAGAAGTTCATTCCTTCATTATTTCTTACGAATTCACTGAAACTCTAGAGAGAGAAACTATAGAGAGAAAGAAGAAAAGTGTTCAGCTACTTCACTACTTCTATATTCAGTACTCTTCTTTCTAAGGTAAGGGATATTATTTGTTGTACCCGTAAAGGGTATTATTTATTTTGTATTCATGAAGAGAACTTCTGTTATTCCATTCTTTATTATTCTGTTGGAATAACCTGTATACGCGAACTACCCTATACTTGGTGAAATTCTTCTGTTATTCCATTCTTTATTATTATGTTGGAATAACCTGTTTATGCGAAGTACCGCATACATGGTGAAATTCTTCTATTATTCCGTTCTTTATTATTTTGTCGAAATATCTTGTCGGTGCGTATTACGCCTGACCTAGTTTCATTATTTATTATTCCGTTCTTTATTATTCTGTCAGAATATCCTGTCCGTGCATTTACGCTGGACCTGGTTCCATTATTTATTATTCTGTCGGAATATCTTGTTTGTGCGTTTACGCCGGACCTGGTTCCATTCTTTATTATTCTGTTAGGAATAACATGTCTGTGCAGTCTATCGCACGCATGATGAATCCTTCTGTTATTCCATTCTTTATTATTCTGTTGGAATAACCTGTCTATGTGGATTACCACATGCATGGTGAATGATCATTTGTATTCATTCCTTATTAAATTGTGGACATAATCTGTCTAAGAGGATTACCGCATGGCGGCGAAAATCTATTTGCAGTTTCATATATTCTATTATACTCAGTTAGTTAAAGTTTTGGCTTCTATACTCCATGAAATTAGTGGAATATCCATGATATTTGCGTTTTATCCAGTATCTTTTCATGAAAATATTCTTCTGAGCATTCTTGAATTTTACTCTACAAAGAAGTATCATGTTGACAATTTGGATGTTATTGGTTCCTGGATAAATTAATTATTGAACTTGTTTTATTGAATTATTATGTCATTGTCATCATCCTCATGTTTATATTATGTTGAAAGTCATCTGTGGCCTGTAGTGCATAGATAGACTTGGTATGATTATGACCAGGGATTATTCGGTATAATCATGACCGTAATGTTATAAATGATGTGGAAAAAGTCCTCATTGGCCTGTAATGCATTGATGGACAGTTTTTGGTATGATTATGGCTATGGATTCTCTTTGGCCAAGGGTGCAAAGATAAATTGTTTTATGGCATGATCAGGACCGTTGATGAAAACACGATTATCTTTGGCCCGTAGTGCATGGATAATTCGTGGTCATGATACTAAAGAATATCCTTGGCCTGTAGTGCAGTGATGATTTAATGATATGGATTATTTATTGAGCTGAGTCTCATCGATAAAAGTGATAAAAAAATCTTTTAAATCATATAAGATAGTAGATTTTATTCTCTACTTGACTCTTCTAATGGATTGTTTGTTCCGCTGCAGTTAAACTTGATGTTTGTTATATTGTATCAGTTTAACACTGTTGAAGGCTAACGATAATTTATTCTGCATTATCTTAGTCATAATATTTCTTATTGGGCTAGTTGAGCTCACCATTTCTTTCATTGTTCTCTTCAGGAAATGAGAACGTAGCTGGGGCTAGTGGGGGAACAGAGTGATGGTCCTAGATGGTGCATTAGTAGTCCTCACTATTCTGTGAAATAGTATAACAATAACTGTAATGAGGACTTATTCTCAGGGTGGATATTGTCTAGAAGACAGTATTTGTATTAAAACTCACAGCTCTTTTGTTGTATATTAAAGATTGTATTTGTATTCTGTATCATGTATCTGGCGACCCAAGATGGGTGATGTATACCTATTTTTGGGAGCGTCACAGGGATCCCTCTATTTTGAAGCTTCAGGCAAGTAGAGAGAAAAAATCTGCCTTTTATGGGATTGCCCTTAACCAAATGGGACTCACTTGTGTGCAACGTTATGCGATAAACGAGGCTGCAGAATTGTTTGAAGAAGCAAGAAATATTTTGGAACAAGAATATGGACCACATCATCCTGATACACTTGGGGTATACAGCAATCTTGCTGGCACTTATGATGCTATACGAAGGTATGCCCCCTTTTTGTTCTAGATGAGGAGAGAGATAAGAAGCCTTAGGGATAACTAATTCCTAAATTAAGGAATCTTAATTGCATAATAATTTCCTAAATTAAGGAATTCTAATTGCACTAATATTATAAAAAAATATGAAATTTTATTAATTGTGTTAATATTTTATCAGTACACTATTGTTGTAATTATTTTTAAAAATACAATAGAATATATAATTCATCCTTTATTTTATAGCATAATCATCATTTAGCCAAGTACATAATACACGATAAAGAAAAGTCTGTAAGACCCCGAATTTTATGAAATAAAAGTATTCAATATTTTTTATAATTACTATTCAGTAAATGGTTAAATTGATAAATGTTAAAGTTAAGGGTGATATATGAATTTTTTTTTCAAAATACACAAGTGGTTATAAAATATTCATTGTTATCGGGGAATATTCGTTTGGTCGTAGAATATTCTTTCTGTCGGAGAATATTCGTACGACGGCGCAGCCATTTGTGGGCCCCATAACAGAATAACTGTCAGGTGAAAAAAATGACAAATTTGAGTTTTTACAAATAACGGCGTAGTTGTTACCATTAACACTGTTGGAATACCCGGTGGTTAAAATACAGTAATACGCGTTATTGCACAGTAGCACACGGTATTGCATAGTATTTTTGAAATTATTGATTCTTACGTAAGAAGGCACTACTCAATAATTGTTACAGTAATTACTGTTTAATATTTTATTTTATTGATTCAATAATTGTGGCGTTGATATTTTATATTATTGTTGTTTCAATAATTATTGCTGCACAGTATTTTCCATTATCAGATCAATAATTCATATTATTTGAATAATATTATTAGATAACATTATTGACAATGTCTAGAAAGTTCTGTCTAAGGAGAGGTTTGGTCATCTAATTGCGCGTCAGTAAGGAGGAATTCTTATTGGAAAGCCCCCTCTTTCCTAGGAACGGCCTGGTTGTCATAAATGTGATTCTGAAATATTATTTGTGAATAATTAATTATTGATTCATATGATAAGGAAATATTTATTTTATGTGGATATAAATGAGGGATATATTTTTGTGGTTAAAAATAAAGGAGTTAATGTTGAGGTTTTTATCAGTATTTTTGTCGGAATGGAGGTATTAAAAATTAGGGTTTTTAAGATATTTTGTGAGGGTTATAATTTTTAATCCGACCGTTGGATCGTGGTAATATTTGGATATGTTATACATATATAAGTTGAGTATATGTCCACAAATTTTGAACCGTTAAAAATGAACGTATGATTTGTTATAAATTTTACGAGATGACTGGTTCAGAAATTGTTGAATTTTCGGAGTTAATCATTTTGGTGGAAAATTCGAGAATTGGTGGGCCCCACTCTTGGTTGGTGAAAAAATGTGCTGAGATTTTTTTTCAAATGTGGTGGGTGGGAATAGTAGCAGGTAAAGCCATCAGATTGCAGGTCAAATCTGCTTCGGCGTGCTAACATTTTCCTATAAATAGAGGGCTAAGTTAGAATTGAAAATCACACCAGAATTCATAAGTTTTCTCTCTTTCTCTCTCTAGATTATTGAGTGTATTTTGTGAGTATTTAGATACTCTGTGAGTTTCTATTCATCAGTGCAAGTTTTCTTCAGCCTTATACCGATCAGAAGTATTACTCTTTTGAGGTTAGGGATAGTAAGAGATTTTTAGGGTTGTTATATTTTCCAGTTTCGTAATTTATCTGACCTTCAAAAATTCTGGAAAAATTTAAAATGATATTTTGATGAGTTTTCTTGATTGTGTCCAAAAATGGTGATTTTTGGATGTATAGATTGAGAGTTATGAATTTTATGAGAAAAGACTATTTTAAAAGTAACCGCTTATAATTCCTTGTGGTTAACCCCAAAATTGATGAAATTTTTATTGGGAGTACATGTATATGATAGAAGTATACTCTGTAAATTTCAAAATTTTTGTACAAAAGTACAATTTTTGATAAATGTCTAAATATTCGGCTGTTTTGGCCATATGAAAAATAGTAAATGACTTTTAAAAATTCTGAGAAAAATATATGTTCACTATGGGACTATATTATGCTAAATCCCAGAAAAGAAATATTTTTGGAACTGATTTGGTATTTTTCATGAAAATGGTCTAGTTATGAGTAAAAGAATTAAATATGTTTTGTGAAGTAAGAAAATTGGAAAATAGGATTTTATAACTTGAGAATCCTATATGAGGTATATGCAGATTTTTGATGAGGATTTTGATTATTGGTGATAAAATCTTATGAGTTTGGCATTTTAGAATGATTAAATGCATTATTTAGTAAAGTGTAAACAATTAAAATAAATTGTTTATAAGCTTAAGAAATATTATTCTTTCAATATCATCATACCGAAATATTGGTATGTATTTTATTATGGAATTTCTACCTTTTTGTGTCGAAATTACTATTCATGAGTTACTATTCACGAGTTACTATTCACGAGTTACTATTCACGATAAAATTGGTTTCCTTTTTCTAACCAAATTATAGTTGATTTATGAATATTACTCTTGAGATTAAATCTATATGTTGATCATATTATTTTTATTATCATATATAACATTTTTATAACCCTGATATTGAAATTCTCTTTCACTTGAGTGTAAAGATGGGTAGATTATTGGTATGATCATGACTTTGGGTTCTCTTTGGCCAGTAGTGTAAAGTTAAATTATTGACTAGTATGATCATGACCATTGAATTTATAATTGAATATCTTCAGCTTAAGTGCAAAGGTGAAATGATCAACATGGTTATAATTATTGTTTATATAAATGATTATATATTTCTTTGAGATATTAATATATTTGGCCTGTAGTGCAAATATGAACTGTTGATGAATATATTTGGCCGTAGTGCAAATATGAACTGTTGAGGAATATCTTTGGCATGTAGTGCAAAGATGAAATATTGATGAATATCTTTGGCCTGTAGTGCAAAGATGAATTGTTGATGAATATCTTTGGCCCGTAGTGTAAAGATGACATGTTGTTGAATATCTTTGGCCAGTAGTGCAAAGATGAACAGATGTTGAGATAAACATGACCAACTGGTGATATAAATGAATATCTTTGGCCGTAGTGCAAAGATAAAGTTATTAGTATAATTATGAACAGGAAATGTGATTTGGTGTAACCATGATCTTTGATATTTCAGGTAAAGATAGGTGATGAAAATTATCTTCGTCCTGGATGAGAAGAGGAATTTAGAACTACAATTATGATTATGAGTTATTCATATGATTGTGGACCTGAATTGTTGATTGATGTTACAGGGATAAAATATTGTTGGTGGATTTTTAACATGGAGAAGATAATAGACTTTATAGTCTATTTGACTCTTCTAATGGATTGCTCGTTCCTCTGCAACTATGGTTGAAATTTTTATCATTTACCATATGTTCTAAATCTCTGATTTATTACTGATGAAGGCTATTGATAATTTAATTATCTTTATTTATGATATTCTTTATTGGGCTAGTTGTGCTCACCCTTTTGCTTCACAATTCCTTTTCAGGTAATAAGAGTGTAGCTGGGTCGAGCGAGGGTAACGGGGAAATAGAACGGTGGTCTCTAGCTGTGGAGGTTCTCCCTAAACAGTATAGAAAAGTGTTGTATACATCATTTAGTAGTTATATTTGGTGAAGAAAATAGGGTGAGGCGAACCCAACGTTGGAAGGGTGTTTTGTCACTATTATACAAGATGTCTAATAACATACAACCTCGTGTCATCATAAGATAGGGTTGTGCACATCCACTTGCTGAGTATATCTACGAGCACTACCTATATAATCTTGGTGTTTGTTTGAAGTATAATTCTCAATTAGAGACAGTGGAGATAATGATATGTCAAGAGAAGACTCGCCATTGGGAAGAATATGATAGTAATCTTCTCATTTTTCTTTGGGGTCTATTGGGTCAATCAAGGATAATTCTGTGGCCATATGATATCTATCATAACCTAGATGCATGGTCTCCCATGTACGAAGGTTTCCTTGAGCACTTCTCAAAGATTCTAATTTCTAAAACAGTTTTTGACTATACCTTTATGTAAGGTGTCATTGTGAGGTGATGTCCACGGTTGGAACATGAGTCACATTTGGTATATATTTGTATCCAAAATCACAGCATATGTGTTGTTGTATTTTGCACGACAATTATTGTAATAAAGTTGTAGTTGTTTTCTGTACCATGTATTTGGCGACTTAGAATAGGTTGGATGGAATGGACCTATTTTGGGGTTGTCACATTTGGTATCAGAGCTTAGGGATATGATCTCTGGCGGAGATCGGGGAATATAACTAGAAGCGGAGAGATGAGTAAATCCTTCGCTAGTGTGTCCTACCTAAGCTTATTTTGTTGGTCAGTCATAATATTGGGATATTATGTGATATGTTAATTTGTTTAATTAACCTTTATTTTATGGCAGTATTTGAGAATGGCAGCTGAGAATGCTAACAATGGAGTGAATGAGACTGTGGGGATACCTCTAATCACTAACCATGATAATGTGATGTCAGACGAAGAAGGAATTAGAGATATCCATGTGGTGAGTGAAGAATTGATAGTTGCACCCGAGATAGTCGCAGAGGTAACAGCTGAGACTGAGAAAGAAGAGGAAGAAGAAGTACCTGAGGAGAGTTTATTAGAGGTATTATATGATCAAAATGTAGAATTTCAAAATCGTATTCATGAGTTAGAAGAGCAGGCAGAAGAACGACAGGTGGTCGTGGAACAAAAGGATGCAACAATTCAAGCTTGTGTTACCCGATATGTGATACTTGAACAGAAGAATTCTTTGGCAGAGTATAAGATGATAAAAATAGAATCTGAGCTGAAAGAAGAAAAAACTGAATGAGTGAGAATAAGTGATGCATGGGCAAAGGCCGCACGACACGTGGATATTGTGGAAAGAGATGTTCGATCTAAGAATGCTAAAATAGATGATATGAATTTCTCTTTTTAGAAAGCAATTGGGAGAACCCAACATCGAGTTTTGAATTACCCTGTACATAGCGGTCAAACTGAATCCGATATGGATCAAAGATTGATGATTCAGATCATGAATGAGGAGTACGAAGAGGCAGTTGAGGGAGGATTATGTCTTATAGAAATGTATATTTCAACAGTAATGATGACGCCAAATGCTGCTCCAAACAAGTCAAAGCCGAGTAGTTCGAGGGATGGTGGTTGTCATGACTTCCCAACAAATGAGGAACCCAAATGAAGTTATCATGGGAGATGAGCAATGGAGAAATCATGATGATCTGAGAGATAGAATCTGAAATGGAAGCAAGGTATTCTCAACTCTTCGAAATATCAGGTACGTAAATTTTGGGGACGAAATTTCATAAGGAGGGGAGATTGTAAGACCCCAAATTTTATGAAATAAAAGTATTCAATTTTTCTTATAATTACTATTCAGTAAATGGTTAAATTGATAAATGTTAAAGTTAAGGGTGATATACGAATTTTTTTTTTAAAATACACAAGTGGTTATAAAATATTCATTGTTGTCGGAAAATATTCGTTTGGTCGTGGAATATTCTTTCTGTCGGGGAATATTCGTACGACGGCGCAGCCATTTGTGGGCCACATAACAGAATAACTGTCGGGTGAAGAAAACGACAAATTTGAGTTTTTACAAATAACAGCGTAGTTGTTACCGTTAACACTGTTGGAATACCCGGTGGTTAAAATACAGTAATACGCGTTATTGCACAGTAGCACACGGTATTGCATAGTATTTTTGAAATTATTGATTCTTACGTAAGAAGTCACTACTCAATAATTGTTACAGTAATTACTGTTCAATATTTTATTTTATTGATTCAATAATTGCTGCGTTGATATTTTATATTATTGTTGTTTCAATAATTGTTATTGCACAGTATTTCACATTATCAGATCAATAATTCATATTATTTGTGTGACGCCCCCAAAATAGGTATACAACACCCATTCTGAGTCGCCAAATACATGGTACAGAAAGCAAACTACAACTTCAATAATACAATTGTCGTGTAAAATACGACAACACATACTGTGAGTTTAAATACAAATATTGTCTTCTGGACAATATCCACACTCAAATAAATCCTCATTACAATTATTCAAACACTATTTTACAAAAATAGTGAGGACTGCTAAAACATCTTTCTAGAACCATCACTCCATACCCCGACTAGATCCTGCTATGTTCTCACCTCCTGAGAAGAAAAATGAAACAAAAAGGAAAAGGGTGAGCTCAACTAGCCCAGTAAAGAATATTATGACTAAGATAATATACAACAAATTATCGTTAGTCTTCAACAGGGAAAAATCTGATAGAATATAATCGACAACAAGTTTTAGATCAACAACTGCAGCGGAAACAGCAAACCATTAGAAGAGTCAAGTAGAGAAAGAGTTCTACTATCTTCTAAGATTTAAAAGTCCATCATCAATATTTTATCCCTGCAACATCAATTAATAATCATCTTTATCCAAATATTCATCTTTGCACTACAGGCCAAAGATATTCATTTGTATCACCTATCAGTCATGTTCATCTCAACACCTGTTCATCTTTGCACTACAGGCCAAAGATATTCATCAAGTAATCATACATCTTTGCACTACAGGCCAAAGATATTCAGTAATATCATCATTTAGGACTGAGGATGATGAAAAATATCTTAAAGAGAACGAATCCAGTGAGACAGAAGGACAAATATTAGGGATTCGTATAACAGTTTATCCAAGATCAATAATACTTCATAATAATCAATTATGAAGCAGAAATCAAAAATAAAGATCAAAATATGGATACAATCAAAGATAGTAACCATAATAGACATCTTGGACAAAAAGATAAAATTTTATTTTTCGGTGAATAGTGTCGTATACGTGAATAGTAACGTACACGTGAATAGTAACCCCGACACAAAAAGTTCCAAATTTGATAAAAACTCATGTTAATATTTCAGCATAATGATATTGAAGAAAATAATATCATTTAAGAAGAAAATAATATCTCTTACCTCAAGATATCAGTACTTCTGGTCGGAATACCGGTATAAGGCTGAAAAAAACTTGCTCTGATGAATAGAAACTCTCAAAGTATCTAAATACTCACAAAATACACTCAATAATCTAGAGAAAAAAAGAGAGAAAACTTGTTTGTGGTGTGATTTTCAATTCTAACTTAGCCCTCTATTTATAGGAAAATTTTAGTAGGCTTGACCTGCAACCTGATGGCTTTACCTGCTACTATTCCAACCCACCACATTTGAAATATAATTCAGCATATTTCTTCACCAACCAAGAGTGGGGCCCACCAATTCTAGAATTTTCCATCAAAATGATAAACTCCGAAAATTCAATAATTTCTGAACCAGTCATCTTGTAAAATTCATAATAAATCATACGTTCATTTTTAACGGTTCAAATTTGTGAGCATATACTCAACTTATATATGTATAACATATCCAAAAATTACTACGATCCAACGGTCGGATTAAAAATTATAACCCCCGCAAAATATCTCAAAAACCCTGATTTTTAATACCTTCATTCCGATAAAAATACGGATAAAAACCTCAACATTAACTCCTTCATTTTTAATCACAAAAATATATCCCTCATTTATATCCACATAAAATAAATATTTCCTTATCATATGAATCAATAATTAATTATTCATAAATAATATTACAGAATCACATTTATGACAACCAGGCCGTTCCCAGGAAAGAGGGGGCTTTCCAATAAGGATTTCTCCTTACTGGCGCGCAATTAGATGACCAAACCTCTCCTTAGACAGAACTTTCTAGACATTGTCAATAATGTTATCAAATAATATTATTCAAATAATATGAATTATTGATCTGATAATGGAAAATACTGTGCAGCAATAATTATTGAAACAACAATAATATAAAATATCAACGCAGCAATTATTGAATCAATAAAATAAAATATTGAATAATAACTACTGTAACAATTATTGAGTAGTGCCTTCTTACGTAAGAATCAATAATTGGTGCAATACCGTAGTATTTTAACCACCGGGTATTCCAACAGTATTAACGGTAACAACTACGCCGTTGTTTATAAACAACTTATACTTGTCATTTTCTTCATCCAATCGCTTTCCGTTATGGGGCCCACACAAGGCTGCGCCATCGTACGAATATTCCCCGACAGCAAGAATATTCCACGACCAAACGAATATTCCCCGACAAAATGAATATTTTATAACCACTTGCTTATTTTACAAAATTTGCACATTTCACCCATAACCAAAGTATTATATCAAATTAACCCCTTATTATTCACAATAATATTTAGAGAAAATTTGATTTTATTCATTAATAAGTTGGGGTCTTACAACCTCCCCTCCTTATGAAATTTCGTCCTCGAAATTGATGTACGTACCTGATGTTTCAAAAAGGTGAGGATACCTCGCTTTCATTTCTGATTCCAACTCCCAGGTCATTTCTTCAATAGCATGGTTTCTCCACAAAACCTTAACTTGTGGTATAACCTTCGTGCGTAGGACATGCTCTTTCCTATCCAAGATCTTAACAGGTACCTCCTCGTACGTTAAATCTTCAGCTATCTCGTCTGGTTCTAACTCAATAATGTGGTTCGGGTCTTTAACATATTTACGAAGCATAGATATGTGAAAAACATTATGAACACGAGACATGCTTGGAGGTAATGCGAGTTTATATGCCACATTTCCTATTCGCTCAAGAATCTCAAATGGACCAACAAATCTTGGATTGAGCTTTTCTCTCTTCCCAAATCTTGTAACTCCCTTCCATGGTGCAACACGTAATAATACATGATCCCCAATATTAAATTCCACGTCCTTCCGATGAAGATCCGCATAACTCTTTTGTCGATCCTGTGCCGTTTGTATACGTTGTCGAATCGTTTGGACCTTCTCTGTAGTAATACGTACCAACTCTGGTCCCAACAATGTTGCTTTACCCACCTCGTCCCAGCATACTGGAGAACGACATTTTCTTCCATACAACGCCTCGAATGGAGCCACACCTATGCTCGCCTGATAACTGTTATTATAGGAGAATTCTACCAATGGGAGGTACTTATCCCAACTCCCTTTGAGATCTAGGACACAAAGTCTTAATAGATCTTCAAGAGTTTGAATAGTCCTCTCTGATTGTCCGTCCGTTTGAGGATGGTACGCTGAACTGAATCGTAAATCCGTGCCCATAGCTTTCTGCAAGCTAACCCAAAATCGTGAAGTGAATCTTGGGTCACGATCCGAAACTATGGATACTGACATGCCATGCAATCTCACAATCTCGTTCACGTACATACTAGCAAGACGTTCAAGGGAATAAGTCTCACGTATCGGTATGAAATGAGCGGACTTAGTTAATCTATCAACAATAACCCAAATCGCATCTATGCCTTGAGAAACCTTGGGAAGACCCGTAACAAAATTCATTGTAATGTGTTCCCACTTCCATTTCGGAATCTCAAGTGGTTGCAATGGACCCTTTGGTACTTGATGCTCCGCTTTTACACGTTGACAAGTTAAACATCTCGAGATAAACTCCGCGATCTCTCTTTTCATATTGCTCCACCAAAATGTATGTCGAAGATCGTGATACATTTTGGTACTCTCAAGATGGATTGCAAACGGTGTGTTGTGTGCCTCCATCATTATTCTATGCTTCAAGTCAAAATCGTTAGGAACACAAAGTCTGGAGTTGACTCGAAGTATTCCTTCTTCATCGATTCTTGCTTCTGGAATAGCACCTTCTTGCACTTTCTTCTTCATACGCATCAGCTCCATGTCCGTAGCTTGAGCAGCTTTAACTTTATCGATTAAAGTCGGTTCTACTCGTATATTTGATATCATCATGTGGGTACTTGGAGCCTTCATCTCTATCTCCATCCTTTGCAAGTCATACAAAATGGGCCTTTGTGTTAACAACATTGCACTCGTACCCGCATATGATCTTCTACTCAATGCGTCAGCTACTACGTTTGCTTTTCCAGGATGGTATTGGATGGTATGATCGTAATCTTTCAACAGCTCGAGCCAACGTCGCTGCCGCATGTTGAGTTCCTTTTGGGTGAAGAAATATTTGAGGCTTTTATGATCCGTATAGATCTCCACTTTCTCCCCATACAGGTAGTGTCTCCAGATCTTCAACGCAAAAACGACTGCTGCCAACTCCAAATCATGAGTAGGATAATTCCTCTCATATTCTTTGAGTTGTCGTGAGGCATAGGCTATGACTTTCCCATGTTGCATGAGAACACATCCTAACCCTTTGCCTGAAGCATCGCTGTAGATAACAAATCCATCCGAACCAGATGGTATTGTCAGAACAGGTGCCGAAATGAGTCTCCTCTTGAGTTCTTGGAAACTCTTCTCGCATTCCTCACTCCATACGAATTTTGTATCTTTTCGAGTCAGCTGAGTTAACGGAGTAGCGATTCGAGAAAATCCTTCCACAAATCTCCGATAATAACCAGCTAAGCCCAGAAAGCTACGTACTTCGATTACTGACTTAGGTTGCTCTCAACTGTGACTCATATCCCAATCTTGGATAGTACGTCACAATGACACCTATCAGTTTACTACCGAACGAATATGGCGTCCCCTACGGAGAGTTTGGCTTCAGTGCATTCTGCAAAGGAAGTCACCAGATAAAGGCTCGGGTACAAACTTCTACAGTTAGGTTTTTAACTCCCGAAGTTCAATAGGAGTCATTCGATATGAGATTTTAGAAGTGGGTTT
Source organism: Panax notoginseng (assembly GCA_016801055.1). NCBI lineage: Eukaryota > Viridiplantae > Streptophyta > Magnoliopsida > Apiales > Araliaceae > Panax > Panax notoginseng. The sequence continues at coordinate 206,550,963 of CM029018.1, read as the reverse complement.
TGTACCGAATTCAAAGATGATACAAAATTCAATATCACGCTCTGGAGGTAGGCCAAGAAATTCTTCAGGAAATACGTCAGAAAATTCACTAACAACAGAAATATCATTCAAATCAGACGTATTTTTGTTCAAGTCCATGACATGGGCTAAGAAAGCTTGACATCCGTTTTTCAATAAACGAATGACTTTACGGCTTGATATGAAAGAGTTTGACTTCAATGGTTTGGTTGCTTGAATTCGAATAACAGGTTGCTTAGGAATATGAAAACTAACAACCTTACGAAAGCAATCAATTTTGGCTTGATGAGTAGTTAACCAATTAATCCCTAAAATTACATCAAAAGCAAGTATCTTTAAAGAGATAAGATCAACAGGTAATGTGATAGTGCCAACTTGGATCATGCAAGATTTATAAACTGTAGATGTAATGAAGGTTTCACCCAACGGAGTTTCAACAGATAAGTTAAAGTCTAATTTCTCCGGAGTCAAGTTTAAACGTTGAGCACATGCAGGAGAGATAAAAGAATGGGTAGAACCGGTATCTAGTAAAGTATAAACTTCGCAAGAATTCAAGATTAGCTTACCCGCGATCACCTCGTTCGGATTTCTCGCGTTTTGGCCAGTCACGACAAACGCCCTTCCAGGAACCGCTGATTTCGACTTATCCGGGACAACTTTTGGAGTCACCATCCCCGCTGAACTTGGTTTTGCTATAGAACACTCTCGAGCTATATGACCCTCCTTTCCACAGTTATAACATACCTTGGACTGTTGTGGGCAGTTTGGGCTGATATGTCCCTCTTTCCCACTTTTGTAACATACGACCGGTGGTCGTTCTCCTCCCCTAGAAACAATTGATGTTTGTGCTGACGTCTTCACGTTATCATTGTTGTACCTTCTCTTCTTGAAATCTCCTCCCGACTCGCTCCTTCTATTATCACGACCACGATTACCACCAGAGTGGTTACCGCTTTTGTCCGAATGTTTTCCTCCCTGCTGGTTTTCATTACTTCAATGACTGCCGCCACCGGTATGACCCTAGTTGTGGTCCCTCGGTTGCACATACTCATTATCTCGCTCTAATAATTGAGCCCTGTTTACAACATCTGAATATAAAGAAAATTTATGAGAGATAAGATATTGCCGAATCTCGGGTTTTAGACTTCTCAGAAACATCCTTGTCATTCGTTCCTCATTTTCGACCAAATGAGGTGCAAACCTGGATAACTCTGTAAACTTCGCCTCGTACTGGGACACCGTCATGTTGTTTTGTTCCAGTCTGATAAACTCCACCTCCTTCATATGACGAATACTTTCAGGAAAGTACTTGTCATTGAACAGTTTTTAAAATGTTTCCCAGGACATGTTGAGTGCGTCAGGCTGGGTACGCTTCACAGACTCCCACCAGTAGTCTGCCTCACCGCGGAACATAAAGGTGGCGAATGGAACCTTCTGTTCCTCCGTGCATCCCAAGACATCGAATATCTTGGTAATTTGCTTGACCCACGTTTCTGCCATGATCGGATCCGGCTTTCCCTTAAATTCTGGTGGTCCCAATTATTTGAACTGCTTAGCTGTGACAAACAGCACGTTGTTATCATTTTCACCCGTATTCTACACACGAGTCTCCCTCGTCTGATTTTGCATAAACTGCAAAAAGCTCCTAAACATTCCATCATTCATCGTTTGCTCGGTAACGTTGTTTACAGGAGGAATATTGCCTTCCTGTTGCACGTTCCCCTGGGTGGTGATCAAAGGTGTCTCCACGGTCTGATTTACTCCATTATTAACGTTCTCAGCTGCCATTCTTAAATACTGCCATAAAACAAGGGTTAATAGTCATGTCATATATTATCCCTATACTCTGACCGACCAAGTAAACTCCAAATAAACTTAGTCAGGTCATACTAGCGAAGGAATTCCCCGTCTCTCCCCTCCTAGTTCTTGTCTCACATCTCAGCCAGGGATCATATCCCTAATCTCTGATACCAACTGTGACGCCCCCAAAATAGGTATACAACACCCATTCTGAGTCGCCAAATACATGGTACAGAAAGCAAACTACAACTTCAATAATACAATTATCGTGCAAAATACGACAACACATACTGTGAGTTTAAATACAAATATTGTCTTCTGTACAATATCCACACTCAAATAAATCCTCATTACAATTATTCAAACACTATTTTATAGAAATAGTGAGGACTGCTAAAACATCTTTCTAGAACCATCACTCCATACCCCGACTAGATCCTGCTATGTTCTCACCTCCTGAGAAGAAAAATGGAACAAAAAGGAAAAGGGTGAGCTCAACTAGCCCAGTAAAGAATATTATGACTAAGATAATATACAACAAATTATCGTTAGTCTTCAACAGGGAAAAATCTGATAGAATATAATCGACAACAAGTTTTAGATCAACAACTGCAGCGGAAACAGCAAACCATTAGAAGAGTCAAGTAGAGAAAGAGTTCTACTATCTTCTAAGATTTAAAAGTTCATCATCAATATTTTATCCCTGTAACATCAATTAATAATCATCTTTATCCAAATATTCATCTTTGCACTACATGCCAAAGATATTCATTTGTATCACCTGTCAGTCATGTTCATCTCAACACCTGTTCATCTTTGCACTACAGGCCAAAGATATTCATCAAGTAATCATACATCTTTTGTAAGACCCCGAATTTTATGAAATAAAAGTATTCAATTTTTCTTATAATTACTATTTAGTAAATGGTTAAATTGATAAATGTTAAAGTTAAGGGTGATATATGAAATTTTTTTTTCGAAATACACAAGTGGTTATAAAATATTCATTGTTGTCGGGGAATATTCGCTTGGTCGTGGAATATTCTTACTGTCGGAGAATATTCGTACGACGACGCAATCTTTTGTGGGCCCCATAACGGAAAGCGATTGGATGAAGAAAACGATAAGAGTAAGTTGTTTATAAATAACAACGTAGTTGTTACCGTTAACACTGTTGGAATACCCGGTGGTTAAAACACAGTAATACGCGTTATTGCACAGTAGCACACGGTATTGCACCAATTATTAATTTTACGTAAGAAGGCATTACTCAATAATTGTTACAGTAATTACTGTTCAGTATTTTATTTTATTGATTCAATAATTGTTGCGTTGATATTTTATATTACTGTTGTTTTAATAATTGTCACTACACAGTATTTTCTATTATCGGAGCAATAATTCATATTATATGAATAATATTATTAGATAACATTATTGGTAATATCTAAAAAGTTCTGTCTAAGGAGAGGTTTGGTCATCTAATTGCGCGCCAGTAAGGAAGAGATCCTTATTAGAAAGCCCCCTCTTTCCTGGGAACGGCCTGGTTGCCAGTACTGTGATTCTGTAATATTATTTGTGTATAATTAATTATTGATTTATATGATGAGGAATATATTGATTTTATGTGGATATAGATGGGAAAAAAAAATTTAATGTGACAATTGTTGAAAATTAATATTTTATCTTTTTCTGATAAAATAATTCATTTAAATATATTATTTTAACAATATATTGATGGTGATATTTTTACAATGAATGTGGGATATATGAGTATATGAGGAGGAAGAGTATTTTTGTGGCATTGAATGATTAACACATGTTTTGTGTGTTGGTGGACACAATTCTTGACCGAAAATTTATTATTGACTGTAAAATCGTCCGTTTGTGGATTTCAGTCAATTTCTGTTTGGAATTTAGAAAAACTTTCTTCTGCAAAGTTGTAGAGAATTGAATTTCCTATAAAAACTCGCAAGATTCGAATTTTCTGATAAAAGGGCTATTTATTACGAATTATTGAGTCTGGATTGATTTTTGTTACAAAAATTGTTTAAAACATGTTTTGCATTTTTGGTGCATTTGTGTGAAAAATATGTTTTTGATGTGGTGGGCTAAGGAAAATTTGGTTATAAATATATTATTATATTCAATTTTCTACTTTGGTGTTCTAAGCAATTTCCTATAAATAGGTGCTTAGGTTAGAATTGAAAATCACACCAGAAACTGAAGTTTTCTCTCTATTTCTCTCTCTATATATCGAGCGTATTCTTGTGAGTATTTTGATATCTTGAGTGTTGCTATACGGTGCAAGTTCATTCAGCGTTATTCCAGTCAGAAGTACTGCTCTTTTGAGGTAAGGGATAATAAGGGATGTATTTTTTTAAAGTGATATTATTTCTTTCAATATCATTATACCGGAATATTGGTAAGATTTTTTTTGTGAAATTCTTATCTTTTCATGTCGGGGTTACTATTCATAAGTTACTATTCATGAGTTACTATTCACGAGTTACTATTCACGAGTCACTATTTACGAGTTACTATACATGAGTTACTATTCACGATGGGTTACTATTCAAGATGGGTTACTATTCACGAGTTACTATTCACGAGTTACTATTCACTACAAAATTGGTTTCTTTTTCTAACCAAGTTATAGATGATTTATGAATACTACTTTGGAGATTAAAATTATATATTGATTATATTGTTTTTATATATAACATTTTATAACCCTGATGTTGAAATTCTCTTTCACTAGAGTGTAAAGATGGGTAGATTATTGGTATGATCATGACTAGGGTTCTCTTTGGCCAGTAGTGAAAAGTTGAATTGTGACTGGTATGATCATGACCATTGAATTTATATTGAATATCTTTAGCTTAAGTGAAAATGTGAATTTATCAACATGGTTATAATTATTGTTTATATAAATTCTGAAATGATTATGTATTTCTTTGATATATGAATGTCTTTGGCCTGTAGTGCAAAGATGACCTGTTGTTGAATATCTTTTGGCCTGTAGTGCAAAGATGAACTGTTGATGAATATCTTTGGCCTGTAGTGCAAAGATGAATTTATTAGTATGATTATGAACAGGAACTGTGATTTGGAATAATCATGATCTTTGATGTTTCAGGTAAAGACAGGTGATGAAAATTATCTTCGTCCTGAATGCGAAGAGAAATTTAGAACTACAATTATGATTATGAGTTATTTATATGATTGTGGAAAGGAACTGTTGATTGATGTTACAGGGATAAAACATTGTTGGTGGACTTTTAACATGGAGAAGATAATAGACTTTATGGTCTATGTGACTCTTCTAATGGATTGCTCGTTCCGCTGCAACTATGGTTGAAAAGTTTTATCATCTACCATATGTTCTAAATCTCTGATTTATTACTGTTGAAGACTATTGATAATTTATCTTTAGTCATGATATTCTTTACTGAGCTAGTTGTGCTCACCCTTTTGCTTCACAATTCCTTTCAGGTAATAAAAGTGTAGCTGGGTCAAGCGAGGGATAACAAGGGAATAGAACGGTGGTCTATAGATATTGAGGGTGAGGTGAATTTAACTTGGAAGGGTGTTTTGCCACTATCTTACAGGATGTATAATGACATACAACCTCGTGTCATCATAAGACATGGTTGTGCACATCCACTTATCGAGTATATCTACGAGCACTACCTATATAATCTTGGTGTTTGTTTGAAGTATAATTCTCAGTTAGAGACAGTGGAGATAATGATATGTCAAGAGAAGACTCACCATTGGAAAGAATATGATAGTAATCTTCTCGTTTTTCTTTAGGGTCTATTGGGTCAACCAAGGATAATTCTGTAGCCATATGATATCTATCATAACCTAGAAGCATGGCCTCCCATGTACGAGGGTTTCCTTGAGCACTTCCCAAATATTATAATTTCTAAAACAGTTTTTGACTATACCTTTATGTAAGGTGTCATTGTGACGTGCTATCCAAGGTTGGAACATGAGTCACAGTTGGTATATATTTGTACCCAAACTCATAGCATATGTGTTATTGTATTTTACACGACAATTGTTGTAATAAAGTTGTAGTTGTTATCTGTACCATGTATTTGGCGACTCAAAATGGGTTGGATGGAATGGACCTATTTTGGAGGTGTCACATCTTTGCACTACAGGCCAAAGATATTTAGTAATATCATCATTTAGGACTGAGGATGATGAAAAATATCTTAAAGAGAACGAATCCAGTGAGACAGAAGGACAAATATTAGGGATTCATATAACAGTTTATCCAAGATCAATAATACTTCATAATAATCAATTGTGAAGCAGAATTCAAAAATAAAGATCAAAACATGGATACAATCAAAGATAGTAACCATAATAGACATCTTGGACAAAAAGAGAAAATTTTATTTTTCGGTGAATAGTGTCGTATTCGTGAATAGTGCCGTATACGTGAATAGTAACGTACACGTGAATAGTAACCCCGACACAAAAAGTTCTAAATTTGATAAAAACTCATGTTAATATTTCAACATAATGATATTGAAGAAAAAATAATATCATTTAAGAAGAAAATAATATCCCTTACCTCAAGATATCAGTACTTCTGGTCGGAATACCGGTATAAGGCTGAAAGAAACTTGCTCTGATGAATAGAAACTCTCAAAGTATCTAAATACTCACAAAATACACTCAATAATCTAGAGAGAGAAAGAGAGAAAACTTGTTTCTGGTGTGATTTTCAATTCTAACTTAGCCCTCTATTTATAGGAAAATTTTAGTAGGCTTGACCTGCAACCTGATGGCTTTACCTGCTACTATTCCCACCCACCACATTTGAAATATAATTCAGCACATTTCTTTACTAACCAAGAGTGGGGCCCACCAATTCTAGAATTTTCTACCAAAATGATTAACTCCGAAAATTCAACAATTTCTGAACCAGTCATCTCGTAAAATTTATAATAAATCATACGTTCATTTTTAACGGTTCAAAATTTGTGGACATATACTCAACTTATATATGTACAACATATCCAAAAATTACTACGATCCAACGGTCGGATTAAAAATTATAACCCCCGCAATATATCTCAAAAACCCTGATTTTTAATATCTCCATTCCTACAAAAATACTGATAAAAACCTCAACATTAACTCCTTCATTTTTAACCACAAAAATATATCCCTCATTTATATCCACATAAAATAAATATTTCCTTATCATATGAATCAATAATTAATTATTCATAAATAATATTACAGAATCATATTTATGACAACCAGACCGTTCCCAGGAAAGAGGGGGCTTTCCAATAAGGATTTCTCCTTACTAGCGCGCAATTAGATGACCAAATCTCTCCTTAGACAGAACTTTATAGACATTGCCAATAATGTTATCTAATAATATTATTCAAATAATATGAATTATTGATCTGATAATGGAAAATACTGTGCAGCAACAATTATTGAAACAACAATAATATAAAATATCAACGCAGCAATTATTGAATCAGTAAAATAAAATATTGAATAATAACTACTGTAACAATTATTGAGTAGTGCCTTCTTACGTAAGAATCAATAATTGGTGCAATACTGTGTGCTACTGTATTTTAACCACCGGGTATTCCAACAGTATTAACGGTAACAACTACGCCGTTATTTATAAACAACTTATACTTGTCGTTTTCTTCATCCAATCACTTTCCGTTATGGGGCCCACACAAGGCTGCGCCGTCGTACGAATATTCCCCGACAACAAGAATATTCTACGACCAAACGAATATTCCCAAACAAAATGAATATTTTATAACCACTTTTTTATTTTATAAAATTTGCACATTTCACCCATAACCAAAGTATTATATCAAATTAACCCCTTATTATTCACAATAATATTTAGAGAAAATTTAATTTTATTCATTAATAAGTTGGGGTCTTACAATTTGAATAATATTATTAGATAACCTTATTGGCAATGTATAGAAAGTTCTGTCTAAGGAGAGATTTGGTCATCTAATTGCGCGCCAGTAAGGAGAAATTCTTATTAGAAAGTCCCCTCTTTCCTGGGAACGGCCTGGTTGTCATAAATGTGATTCTGTAATATTATTTTAATTAATTATTGATTCATATGATAAGGAAATATTTATTTTATGTGGATATAAATGAGGGATATATTTTTGTGGTTAAAAATGAAGGAGTTAATGTTGAAGTTTTTATCAGTATTTTTGTCGGAATTGAGGTATTAAAAATCAGGGTTTTTAAGATATTTTACGAGGGTTATAATTTTTAATCCGACCGTTGGATCGTGGTAATATTTGGATATGTTATACATATATAAGTTGAGTATATGTTCACAAATTTTGAACCGTTAAAAATGAACATACTATTTGTTATGAATTTTACGAGATGACTGGTTCAGAAATTATTGAATTTTCGGAGTTAATCATTTTTGTGGAAAACTTTAGAATTGGTGGGCCCCACTCTTGGTTGGTGAAAAAATGTACTGAGATTTTTTTTCAAATGTGGTGGGTGGGAATAGTAGCAGGTAAAGCCATCAGGTTGCAGGTCAAATCTGCTTCGGCGTGCTAATATTTTCCTATAAATAGAGGGCTAAGTTAGAATTGAAAATCACACCAGAATTTATAAGTTTTCTCTCTTTCTCTCTCTAGATTATTGAGTGTATTTTGTTAGTATTTAGATACTCTGTGAGTTTCTATTCATCAGTGCAAGTTTTCTTCAGCCTTATACCGATCAGAAGTACTGCTCTTTTGAGGTAAGGGATAGTAAGAGATTTTAAGGGTTGTTATATTTTTTAGTTTTGTAATTTTTCTGACCTTCAAAAATTTTGGAAAAATTTGAAATGATATTTTGATGAGTTTTCTTGATTGTGTCCAAAAATGGTGATTTTTGGATGTATAGATTGAGAGTTGTGAATTTTATGAGAAAAAACTATTTTAAAAGTAACCGCTCATAATTCCTTGTGGTTAACTCCAAAATTGATGAAATTTTTATTGGGAGTACATGTATATGATAGAAGTATACTCTGTAAATTTTAGAATTTTTGTACCAAAGTATAATTTTTGATAAATGTCTAAATATTCGGCTGTTTTGACCATATAAAAAATAGTAAATGACTTTTAAAAATTCTTAGAAAAATATATGTTCACTATGGGACTATATTATGCTAAATCTCAGAAAAGAAATATTTTTGGAACTGATTTGGTATTTTTCATGAAAATAGTCTAGTTATGAGTAAATGAATTAAATATATTTTGTGAAGTAAGAAAATTAAAAAATAGGATTTTATAATTTGAGAATCCTATATGAGGTATATGCAGATTTTTGATGAGGATTTTGATTATTGGTGATAAAATCTTATGAGTTTGGCATTTTAGAATGATTAAATGCATTATTTAGTAAAGTGTAAACAATTAAAATAAATTGTTTATAAGCTTAAGAAATATTATTCTTTCAATATCATCATACCGAAATATTGGTATGTATTTTATTATGGAATTTCTACCTTTTTGTGTCGGGATTACTATTCATGAGTTACTATTCACGAGTTACTATTCACGAGTTACTATTCATGAGTTGCTATTCACGAGTTACTATTCACGATAAAATTGGTTTCCTTTTTCTAACCAAATTATAGTTGATTTATGAATATTACTCTTGAGATTAAATCTATATGTTGATCATATTATTTTTATTATTATATATAACATTTTTATAACCCTGATGTTGAAATTCTCTTTCACTTGAGTGTAAAGATGGGTAGATTATTGGTATGATCATGACTTTGGGTTCTCTTTGGCCAGTAGTGCAAAGTTAAATTATTGACTAGTATGATCATGACCATTGAATTTATAATTGAATATCTTCAGCTTAAGTGCAAAGGTGAAATGATCAACATGGTTATAATTATTGTTTATATAAATGATTATATATTTTTTTGAGATATTAATATATTTGGCCTGTGGTGCAAATATGAACTGTTGATGAATATATTTGGTCGTAGTGCAAATATGAACTGTTGAGGAATATCTTTGGCATGTAGTGCAAAGATGAAATATTGATGAATATCTTTGGCCTGTAGTGCAAATATGAATTGTTGATGAATATCTTTGGCCCGTAGTGTAAAGATGACATGTTGTTGAATATCTTTGGCCAGTAGTGCAAAGATGAACAGATGTTGAGATAAACATGACCAACTGGTGATATAAATGAATATCTTTGGCCGTAGTGCAAAGATAAAGTTATTAGTATGATTATGAACAAGAAATGTGATTTGGTGTAACCATGATCTTTAATGTTTCAGGTAAAGATAGGTGATAAAAATTATCTTCGTCCTGAATGAGAAGAGGAATTTAGAACTACAATTATGATTATGAGTTATTCATATGATTGTGGACCAGAATTGTTGATTGATGTTACAGGGATAAAACATTGTTAGTGGATTTTTAACATGGAGAAGATAATAGACTTTATAGTTTATTTGACTCTTCTAATGGATTGCTCGTTCCGCTGCAACTATGGTTGAAATTTTTATCATTTACCATATGTTCTAAATCTCTGATTTATTACTGATGAAGGCTATTGATAATTTAATTATCTTTAGTTATGATATTCTTTACTGGGCTAGTTGTGCTCACCCTTTTGCTTCACAATTCCTTTTTAGGTAATAAGAGTGTAGCTGGGTCGAGCGAGGGTAACGGAGAAATAGAACGGTGGTCTCTAGCTATAAGACCCCAGATTATTAATGAATAAAATCAAATTTTCTCTAAATATTATTGTGAATAATAAGGGGTTAATTTGATATAATACTTTGGTTATGGGTGAAATGTGCAAATTTTGTAAAATAAGCAAGTGGTTATAAAATATTCATTTTGTTGGGGAATATTCGTTTGGTCGTGGAATATTCTTGCTGTCGGGGAATATTCGTACGACGGCGCAGCCTTGTGTGGGCCCCATAACGAAAAGCGATTGGATGAAGAAAACGACAAGTATAAGTTGTTTATAAATAACGGCGCAGTTGTTACCGTTAATACTGTTGGAATACCCGGTGGTTAAAATACAGTAGCACACGGTATTGCACCAATTATTGATTCTTACGTAAGAAGGCACTACTCAATAATTGTTACAGTAGTTATTATTCAATATTTTATTTTATTGATTCAATAATTGCTGCGTTGATATTTTATATTATTGTTGTTTCAATAATTGTTGCTGCACAGTATTTTCCATTATCAGATCAATAATTCATATTATTTGAATAATATTATTAGATAACATTATTGACAATGTCTAGAAAGTTCTGTCTAAGGAGAGGTTTGGTCATCTAATTGCGCGCCAGTAAGGAGAAATCCTTATTGGAAAGCCCCCTCTTTCCTGGGAACGGCCTGGTTGTCATAAATGTGATTCTGTAATATTATTTATGAATAATTAATTATTGATTCATATGATAAGGAAATATTTATTTTATGTGGATATAAATGAGTGATATATTTTTGTGGTTAAAAATGAAGGAGTTAATATTGAGATTTTTATCCGTATTTTTATCAGAATGGAGGTATTAAAAATCAGGATTTTTAAGATATTTTGCGGGGGTTATAATTTTTAATCCGACCGTTGGATCGTAGTAATTTTTGGATATGTTATACATATATAAGTTGAGTATATGCCCACAAATTTTGAACCGTTAAAAATGAACGTATGATTTATTATGAATTTTACAAGACGACTGGTTCAGAAATTGTTGAATTTTCGGAGTTTATCATTTTGATGGAAAATTCTAGAATTGGTGGGCCCCACTCTTGGTTGGTGAAGAACTGTGCTGAATTATATTTCAAATGTGGTGGGTGGGAATAGTAGCAGGTAAAGCCATCAGGTTACAGGTCAAGCCTGCTAAAATTTTCCTATAAATAGAGGGCTAAGTTAGAATTGAAAATCACACCAGAAACAAAGTTTTCTCTCTTTCTCTCTCTAGATTATTGAGTGTATTTTGTGAGTATTTAGATACTTTGAGAGTTTCTATTCATCAGAGCAAGTTTCTTTCAGCCTTATACCGGTATTCCGACCAGAAGTACTGATATCTTGAGGTAAGGGATATTATTTTCTTCTTAAATGATATTATTTTTTCTTCAATATCATTATGCTGAAATATTAACATGAGTTTTTATCAAATTTAGAACTTTTTGTGTCGGGGTTACTATTCACGTGTACGTTACTATTCACGTATACGACACTATTCACGAATACGACATTATTCACCGAAAAATAAAATTTTTTCTTTTTGTCCAAGATGTCTATTATGGTTACTATCTTTGATTGTATCCATATTTTGATCTTTATTTTTAAATTCTGCTTCATAATTGATTATTATGAAGTATTATTGATCTTGGATAAACTGTTATACGAATCATTAATATTTGTCCTTCTGTCTCACTAGATTCGTTCTCTTTAAGATATTTTTCATCATCCTCAGTCCTAAATGATGATATTACTGAATATCTTTGGCCTGTAGTGCAAAGATGTATGATTACTTGATGAATATCTTTGGCCTGTAGTGTAAAGATGAACAGGTGTTGAGATGAACATGACTGACAGGTGATACAAATGAATATCTTTGGCCTGTAGTGCAAAGATGAATATTTGGATAAAGATGATTATTAATTGATGTTACAGGGATAAAATATTGATGATGGACTTTTAAATCTTAGAAGATAGTAGAACTCTTTCTCTACTTGACTTTTCTAATGGTTTGCTGTTTCCGCTGCAGTTGTTGATCTAAAACTTGTTGTCGATTATATTCTATCAAATTTTTCCCTGTTGAAGACTAACGATAATTTGTTGTATATTATCTTAGTCATAATATTCTTTACTGGGCTAGTTGAGCTCACCATTTTCCTTTTTGTTCCATTTTTCTTCTCAGGAGGTGAGAACATAGCAGGATCTAGTCGGGGTATGGAGTGATGGTTCTAGAAAGATGTTTTAGCAGTCCTCACTATTTCTGTAAAATAGTGTTTGAATAATTATATTGAGGACTTATTTGAGTGTGGATATTGTCTAGAAGACAATATTTGTATTTAAACTCACAGTATGTGTTGTCGTATTTTGCACGACAATTGTATTATTGAAGTTGTAGTTTGCTTTCTGTACCATGTATTTGGCGACTCAGAATGGGTGTTGTATACCTATTTTGGGGGCGTCACACTAGCTGTGGAGGTTCTCCCTAAGCAGTATAGAAAAGTGTTGTATACATCATTTAGTAGTTATATTTGGTGAAGAAAATAGGGTGAGGCGAACCCAACGTTGGAAGGGTGTTTTGTCACTATCATATAAGATGTCTAATGACATACAACCTCGTGTCATCATAAGATAGGGTTGTGCACATCCACTTGCTGAGTATATCTACGAGCACTACCTATATAATCTTGGTGTTTGTTTGAAGTATAATTCTCAATTAGAGACAGTGGAGATAATGATATGTCAAGAGATGACTCACCATTGGGAAGAATATGATAGTAATCTTCTCGTTTTTCTTTGGGGTCTATTGGGTCAATCAAGGATAATTCTGTGACCATATGATATCTATCATAACTTAGATGCATGACCTCCCATGTACGAAGGTTTCCTTGAGCACTTTCCAAAGATTCTAATTTCTAAAATAATTTTTGACTATACCTTTATGTAAGGTGTCATTGTGAGGTGATGTCCACGGTTGGAACATGAGTCACATTTGGTATATATTTGTATCCAAAATCACAGCATATGTGTTGTTGTATTTTGCACGACAATTGTTGTAATAAAGTTGTAGTTATTTTCTGTACCATGTATTTGGCGACTCAGAATAAGTTGGATGGAATGGACCTATTTTGGGGTTGTCACAAAGTCTATCTCCAATCTAGAAAAAAATATTATTTTTAATTTTTGTTTGTTTCATAATCAGAGACTATTTTGGACGATAATACTATAGAATTATAATATTTTCAATTTTTTTATTATATTTAAATATCTTATTTTATACTTCTTTCATTTTAAATTCTAAGACCATTATTGAAGTTTAAAATTCAATTGAGGTATTTTAAAACTTAAAATTAAGATGACTCGTTAAAAATTATGAAACAATAAAATTTATAACGAGTAATACTTCATAAGGACGAGTCAAAATATAAAATTCACACATATCAAACAAAAGTATAAGAAAGAGGATAAATAAAGTTTCAAATTTATGCTTAATGCTCCATCCTCAAAAGGGTGAGCTAAAATATAAATTTCACATATCCGATTATCATAGAGTTAATTTCATGGAAAGTTGGTCAATTGACTAGTACAATACTGAAACGCAGAGAGAGATCACCTTCTGACATGCGTGTCGACATTATATTTGTCAATTAACCAAAGTTAACTTCATCATAACCACTCTGAAATTTCACACATATTAAACAAAAATAAAAGTAATGGGATAAATAAAGTTCTAAATTTATCATTAGTGGTTTTACAAGATTCATAAAATAATAAGTAACTTTTTATTTTTATACTTATGGATCCCCATTAAATGATAATTTTTCACTTTATGTACCTTATCTTATCTTTTTGAAGTATCAATAATTATATTTTTAGTCATTATTTGGAGGACGGAAGGAGTAATTGTTAGATAATTTATAATATTTGATATTGTATTTAGTAAAATTAAAAGACTTTAAGTCAATTTAAAATTTAAAAATATTTTATATTTATTTTAAAAATTCAATAATAATCTTATAATATGAAATTGAGGGAGTATATACCACATAGACCAGGTAGGTTAAGTACTTTTGTAAAACCTAGGTATTAGACTCCTCGGCAGCTAAGAAATTAACAATATTTAAAATTACAGGCTGTCCACCATTTGTTCCAACAACCCAAAATTATACCGGTTCATTAAAACTGAACCCGGTCATTTGTTCCAACAATTCAAAAACCAACCATGGTTCAGCAGCTGAAGAAGAAATTGAATTGAAATGATGTCCAAAAATAAAAGTCTTCTTTTCAGCACTGCCCGACGGCTTTTCCAATTTTCCTCAGTCCACCATCTCTCTATCTAGATCACAGTCTTCTTCACTCCTCTTTTTTTTCTCTCTCTATACGTATATATATCTCTATAAATATATTGTGAATTACAGTACAGGGAAATTTTACTTTTTTGTCTCGATTATTTGGCAAGATCTTGTACTTTTCTATACCACTGGATCGACAATCGAACGGCTAGGATCTAGCCGGAGAGAGAATTGTCGGAGGAGCTATCCGCTCGGCTGGATCTGAGCGGAAATGGCGTTGTCTGGAATGAGAGGTCTATCGGTTTTCATTAGCGACATTCGTAATTGCCAGAATAAAGAACAGGAACGCCTTCGTGTTGATAAAGAGCTGGGAAATATCCGCACTCGCTTTAAGAATGAAAAGGTTGGGGGTTCTTTCTCTATAGTCTATATTAATTTATTATACGTAGTGAATTTTGCACTTGCTGCCTTGTTTTTATGCAGATATGTTTGGACATTTTTTTATCTGCTGTCAAGTGTTAACTGTATCTAAAGAAATCTGAAATGCCCCAATTCTAATTATTTTGGTTTAATGTTTTCAATGCTCCATAGCTAAACACCGTACTGCAACTTTGAATAATAGTGAATGATTAGTCAATTGGAATTTCTAGTTATCGTTATGGATATTAAAGGATATCTGGTGCAAGGAATTGGTGAGCTAATTTTGTGAAAATCCTCAAGTTCAGAATTTATTTATTTTTTCTTTTGGCTAGGGAAAGAGCAGATTATGTTGATTAAGGATCTCTGCTAGCATGTGTTAGTTCAGAATTCTTATGTCTTTGAAGTTGGGTATTGGCAACACTGCCAATATTTATTTGTCACTGACTAACTGTTAGCGGCTAAATAAATTTTGAAGCAATTGGCTTTATTGAGTTGTGCAAACCCGAGAAGTGTATTTGGTGTTTAGGCCTGTAATATGGCATTTAGTGGTCACTGCATTTAACTTGGTCATAATGATCATTAAGAACTTTTCTGATTAAGGTAGGGGTTGTGGTTGGATGAAAAAGATCTCTCCTGATGTTTAGTTTAGTTGAGATGAAAGAAGGAGTGGTATATAGATAATTTTTTCCCGTTGGCACTTTACTCTCCTCTCCTTAGTATATATATAAAAAAATTATGTGAAAAACAAGAAGTTAAAATATGGCTACTTGTTTTTTGCTACCCCTATTCTTTCCACTTTAGGCAGATAAAATATTCTCAGGTTGGGATGCTACTCCTTATCCTTCTTACACCATCGAATCTTTATCTCACACGGCTCCGGGCTCTTTCATGAGTTTCTTCTCTTAACTTATTGGTGTTCCTCCTTTTTCATGTTTCTCTGTAACTTCTTATATTTGGAATGCAAGTGGTCCTCCTAAGGGAAAGGTTGATCATTGTCAGACAGAGCACTAGTGAGTTGCTTTAGAGGTTTGACCATTTGAAGCCTTGTCTCTAGATTTATGGATGATTTTATGAAGACTGCATAGACTAGTTTTCAGCCTTTTCTTCTTTGACCTGTGAAATGACGACTTTGGGGTTCGTTTTTGTTCTCTTGGATGAAGATTGATTGTCCATAATCTGTGGAGGAGTTGCTTATTGTCATATTTAAAGGTTTTCGGGGCGTAAGGATGGCAAAGTTCTTTATTTCATAGTTGTTTTAGGCATTTTGCAGGAACTGAATGCCTGCATTCTGTGATCATTCCATGTTTATCCAGTTGATGTTGAGAAACTTAATCTGTCTATTTGTTTCATTTTCTTGCAATTGCTCCCTTTTTCAATGCCATGGGGTTTATATAATGGTTATTCTTGGTAACAAGTCAGGAAATTACTTAGCTGTTATGTATGTCAAGTTCTAATGACGAATACATTATGAAAGAGCATCTTTACACATTCGAGAATAAACTTTTAGAGTTTAGATAAAAGAAATTCTATTAGGTATATTAGAGAGTATGAAAATGGGCGACAAGGAGCCCTCCAAAGACATGCAAGTGTGAAAACAAGGAAAGCAAGGATTGGTTCAGTTGCATACAAGCTTGATCTTCCCACTCTTCAAGAATGCACCCCACCTCATTTATCATAATTGAAGAAGCAGATTGAGACTGTAAGGGTCATCTCTCAATTACCCTCCACCGCACAAGAAAGCACCTTCAACGTGGGACCTCTCAGGGAACTAAGGCAAAGAAAGGTTTATAGAAACTAAATGGTAGTTTATCAAAAAATTAAGTGAAAAAATTGTAGCACTGCTGCAGCTACTTGGGAAGACGAGGACTTAGTTAATATGAATTACCTTAATTTTCCATTAAATCCGTAAGGACCTATGTTATACAGACTCGGATGGAGTGCCAGTTGGCTCTGTTCTAAAAATTCCCGCCTAGGTCCGCCTAGGTCCTGCCTAGGCGCTAGGCCCCCCTTGGCGCCCCGCCTAGGACCTAGGTCCCCCTTGGCGCCTCTAAACCCCCCAGGTGCCTCACTCTCTGTTCTAAAAATCCCCGCCTAGGTCCGCCTAGGCCCCGCCTAGGCGCTAGGCCCCCCCTTGGCGCCCCGCCTAGGCGCTAGGCCCCCCTTAGCGCCCCGCCTAGGACCTAGGCCCCCCTTGACGCCTCTAAGCCCCCCAGGCGCCTCACCTAGGCCCAAGGCGACAAAAAAATACTTTTAGAAAATTAGGCGGGTTCTAGGCGGAGAGATTTTTTTTATTTTAATAACTACCCAAACCAAATCTTGATATATTTATTTTTCTAATGATTTACCATATTCATAATACAGGTTTAAGCATATCAAATCACAACAAGAAGTGAACAATATCAAGTCAAAATGGATAATTTTATTATAGTTATAATTTTTTGAACTTGTACCAACTTCAAATTATATAAATGAGAATACATTTGTAATATTTAGTTTAATTCAATTTTATAATTCTTAAATTTATGTTTAATTTCTTAAGTTTTAATATTGAATTAAATTCTTGAAATTTTAAATTTTATTATTTAATAGCAATCTTGTTTATAAATAAAACGAATACGTTAAAAATATGTTTAACTTTGAACAATTACATGTTTGTGTTTGAACTTTGACATTAGCAATATGGATATGTGTTTGAACTTTAAGAAAAAGTCTTTATTATATTTATTATAGATTGTTTTGCTTTATATTATTATTTTATTTGGATAAATGTAAGATAAAATATTAGAATTGCCTTAAAATAAAAAATCCCGCCTAGGCCCCGCCCAGGCCCCGCCTAGGCCCCCTGGGCGCTAGGCCCCCCTCGGCCGCCCGACTCCCGCCTAGCGCCTTTTAGAACATTGGCCTCACCTAGGCCCAAGGCGACAAAAAAAATTCCTTTAGAAAATTAGGTGGGTTCTAGGCGGAGGGATTTTTTTTATTTTAATAACTACCCAAACCAAATCTTGATATATTTATTTTTCTAATGATTTGTCATATTCATAATACAAGTTGTAGCATATCAAATCACAACAAGAAGTGAACAATATCAAGTCAAAATGGATAATTTTATTATAGTTATAATTTTTTGAACTTGTACCAACTTCAAATTATATAAATGAGAATACATTTGTAATATTTAGTTTAATTCAATTTTATAATTCTTAAATTTATGTTTAGTTTCTTAAGTTTTAATATTGAATTAAATTCTTGAAATTTTAAATTTTATTATTTAATAGCAATCTTGTTTATAAATAAAACGAATACGTTAAAAATATGTTTAAACTTTGAACAATTGCATGTTTTGTGTTTGAATTTTGACATTAGCAATATAGATATGTGTTTGAACTTTAAGAAAAGATCTTTATTATATTTATTATAGATTGTTTTGCTTTATATTATTATTTTGTTTGGATAAATATAAGATAAAATATTAGAATTGCCTTAAAATAAAAAATCCCGCCTAGGCCCCCCTCGGCCGCCCGACTCCCGCCTAGCGCCTTTTAGAACATTGCCAGTTGGACATGATATTTTGAAGAGTTCGACACGGGTATTTCTCAATCTTGTCAATTTTTTACACTAATGAAGTGTCTAGTATGCATGCCCTTGTTCGAGTGTTAGACACGAATACTTTAAAGTAAAGGAGAGTCCTTGTAATATAGATGAGGACATGGATACTTTTGAAGTTGTGGAAAATTTTAAACTAAGCGCAAGTTATTATATAACTTAGTTAGTAGCATCTAGAACTCCATCTACTTGTGATGGTAGTTAGTTAAAATAGGCTCAAATTAGCCTTTTTCTATACGCTTTTGTAGCCTTTAAATAACTAAGTTGTAGAATGTACAAGCCATGATAGATGAATGAAACTCATAAAATTGAGCTCACGGTTGTGGCTCCCAATTCCCTTTCTTATTCTCTCATTCTCATGTCCGTGATCTCACTGAATTCTACCTAGGTTCCATCCTCAAATTTCTAAATTCTTCTAGTTTCTAATCTAAGTTGGGACCATAGGAAGGTCCTAAATTCTGTTACTGTTAATTTTTGTCAAAACTGTTAATTTCATTTCTAAAGCTCTTTCCTTCCTTGTATCTGCATCAGCTAAGGCACTTAAGTGCAAAGATTTGGATTGAGCTTTTAGTATGGTGAATCATATAACAGCCTTTATTTTTGGTTGCTCTATTCCATTCAAATTGCGTCACTTTAGAAGCTTTTGGTACGGAAGTTGGCTATGGCATGTCTATAATCACATACAAGTAGGGTACTAGGGTTACTTTGAAATGGCAATTAAATTGATTATTAAATTAGAATACTTCCATCTAAATGGTATTGATGCAGTGATGGTGGTATTTGTGGTGGTGAGCAGATACTGAGCTAGTCTTTTTGGTATTTAGAGATATGCTAGCTTAGTTGGATGCTTAACTGCCCATATTTTGGTCAAATTAGTTGATTGGGTCTTCGTAGTTTTTTGCTTAAGTTTCAATTTAGTTTATGAAAGATGGTTGAGCTATGCAAAGAACTTAAGATGAAATAAGAAAATTCCAGTACTTACAGTGAAGGGAATCCTACTATGTTAGGATCTTTCGGGACAGTTTTTGTATTTTGATCTTTTGTGGGAAGGAGTGCCTTTTTAGCCTCTCATGGGGCTTCTGCTCTAGAGCATTTCCAGGGTATTCCCTATCTGATATCCATATGTATTGGTGGGCAGCTCTCTGCTGAGGCATTTGTCATCTTTATCATTATCTTTTCGCATAAGAAGATTCGTTGTCCTCTTCTCGTATTCTCCTTTTTCTGATAAGATTCTTTTCTTTTTAAATAAAGTGAATATATTATGGGATACAGATAAAGAATAGCAAGAGCAGTTACCCTCAAACGTTCAGATGCTCAATTGGTCAGGAGAGGGGAGTGAGAGACGGAGAGGATATTTTTTGGACTTGATTATTTTTATAATCTTTTCCTTGAATGCGAAAAATGAAATAAAACAGAGGGAGACTCAAGGTTGCTCTTACTTTGTCAACTCAGGTAACACATACTCAGTTCAGGGTTAATTACATTCCCTTGAGAGTAAGTGTACTACCAGCTGCCTCCCTCTTGATAGGTAAGATACATAGACATCGGATGTCTAGGAAATCTCAACTAATTTGTCATCTTCTTGTCAGATGTCCTTTTCTTGGTTTTTTAGAGTACTTGTTATCTTTAAACAGTGGATAAAACTTGTATCTAATTTGAGTGATGCTTGATGTTTCTATCTTTTCTGGATTCAAGTTATTTGATTTTATGACTGATAAATATTCTAAAAAATATTTTTTCAGCCACCGTCAAGCACGACAAGTTGTATAACTACAATTATACCCGAGTTAAGACCACAAGAAAGTTCTTTCTTTTTTCATTTTATTTTTTGAAAGAATTTATATTAGAATGGCAACATTTCGACTAAAATTTACTGGTAATTTTTTTCTGTACCCAATAATTGGTTCTAATTTGTTGAAATCCAAGCATTCCAAAGCTCCAGTCCATGGTTAACTTTCCCCTAATTCCAGGCAATGATCTTAGTCAGACTGCCAGTTTGGCATCATTGATTGCTATTTCAAGTGCTTCTATATTCTATATTTCACTTGCTCTTCTACTAACAGTTTGAGTATCTTTCTGGATATTTGGATATATCATAGCCCTTGATTATTGAATTTATCTTGTTCTTTTCTGACAGGGTTTGTCTCCTTACGAAAAAAAGAAATATGTTTGGAAAATGCTTTACATTTTTATGCTGGGTTACGATGTAGATTTTGGTCACATGGAAGCTGTTTCTTTAATATCAGCTCCAAAGTATCCAGAAAAGCAGGTAATATCTGTATCCATATCAACCAAATTTCTCTGTGTAGTTTTTATTTCCATTTTATTTTGAAAAAATTGGCGTTCTTTTTGGGAACTGTTACTGAATTCAATCAATTTTAGTGGGATGGTACCCTTTGACGTTGAAAGGTTATAGTATGTGGAGAGTCCTGGTAATATACTTTGCTCATTATTATGCATCTATCATGCAATCTTAGATGTAGACAGGTATTGAGATGCATGGACACATTTACCCATTTCCCCTTGATTTAATTCAGATACTGATGCAAAGAGGGAGAAGAAAAAGAACTAATGTATTGATAATATAGTGCTGAAAATCTAAGGCAAAAGTACAGTCTTTAACTTAGTACAGGAGCTAGAACATGTATTAAGGAACAAAGCCGAAGTATCATCCTCAGATGAGAAATGACAACGGCCTTGAGGAATAACCTCAAGCTCGCTGGTTCCAATCCTCATGCTTGGGGCCAAAATTACTTAACAAATAATAATAATAATAATAAGGCAAAAGATATTTGAGCAGAATATATAAATCTAGAATCTTTGTGAACTGCACAGCACTAGAAAAAAGAGAAACAACAGCTTCTCTCGAGAATTGGCTGACCCTTTGGTTTTCAGTTTGAACAGGGTTTCTCCACAATGATATGACCTATCATATACTCTTCTCTGCAGTCTTCAACCTTGGATACAAAGTTTGCTCATAATTTCGAGACAATAATTGATCTTCTCTTTCGATTAATAATTTTTTATTCCATCTTTAAACCTCACTTTCACTATTTGTCCCTTTTATAATGTTTCCGCCAGGTCAAAGTAATTCTCTGCCCTTTGCTCCTAAAACTTCACTTTCCTTTCTTCCAGTAGTTTATTCAGATTAACTATTAATGTTGTCTACCATCTGAAAAGCACTTTGGTTCTATTTCACCATCAAATTCAGACTTTCAGAGATGTGAACTTTGACTCAATATTGTCTGGTATTTTTGTAAGCCGCAACAGTGTGATCATCCAATTATACTTTTCATTTACTACGGCACATAACCAAAGAATAGCTGCTTTATGCTAGCCTCTCATGCATAAAGCAGCGACATAGTGATCAGAAGGTGTTGCAAGGTTGACTTTGCATAGTTCAGTAGTCTTATGTATCTTCATGTTAGTGTTATTGTTACACCAGTTACGACTGTATAATTTTCTTTTGTCTCATTGCTCAATAGTCCATGATTCATTACTACCATTATATTGTTAAAGGTTATCTAGGAAAACTGGTGCTACTTAATTATTGATAAAGATAATATTGAGATGCAGTTTGAGTAGTTGGTTTAGCTTTAAGGAGAGATCTACATTGTTGACCAGATTAGGATTCTGGCAAGAAGGATGCTTGGGTTCTTTGGAAGTTCTTATTTTAATATTTTTATTGCAGTTTTATGGTGTGGTAGTAGGATTTTAAGAGATCAGTATCTTCCTCTGCATTTGTTAGAGGTTATTTTTCTCGGTTGTCAGACTAGTTCTTTTATTAAAATGGTGAGATGCTTTCGTCAACCCCCAAGTCATTGAACTACTGAAAGTGATGAAAATATCTGTTTATTTTGTTAATGTAATTCAGTTTTTAATGGTTTCAAGTCAAGTGATTATATAGTCTTGCATTTAGTCAACGTATAATTATTGTCATTTATATTAATACAATAAGATGCACAGCTCATATTTATAATTTACTTAAATTTAAAAAAGGACCATAATATTCATTGATAATACCTAATTGTATGATAATGCTTCATCATTGTTCTGAACTGTAATGTTGTTATATTTGATACTTGAAAAAGCTTGTCTAGTTTTATACGTGGCTTGTTGTCTTATGTAATCAAATGACTTCTTCTTCTCTTTGTATTAAGGTAAAGTACTTCATTTAATTGGTCAACTAACTCTGATTTGCTATATATGTCTTCAGGTTGGGTACATTGTGACATCATCTTTGCTCAATGAGAATCATGATTTCTTAAGATTAGCAATTAACACAGTCCGCAATGATATCATTGGTCGGAATGAAACTTTTCAGTGCCTGGCATTGACATTGGTATGTTTCCAAAAGAGCTGCTTCCTACCTATTTAGTCTCTAATATAATAAAGCGTGCTTATATAAAATTCATTATCTGACCCTCCCTAGACCCTGCTTTTTTGCGGGAGCCTTGTGCACTTAGTACGGCATTTCATTCTCGTTATGTGTATTTATATTTTCTTCCATCTTATTATAATTTTATCATGCACACTCTTTTAAGTTTGAAAACGAATTTGTCCTTTCCATTCAAAAACCAAAGTGGTTCAATAGTTCCTTTTTCTAACTCTGACATGTTGCATTTCGTCATGTTATATCCTTTTTGTTGTTGTTCTTGTAGCTTTCCTGCCTTTTATCTACCTAAGTTGCTAATCATGGAAGTATTTGTAAATTTTTATGTTCACGAGTGAGCTGGTACGATCTTTGTAATTCAATACTCCCTTAGTCGTACATAAAGTATCTTGGTTTCTACTTTAGAAGGTGCCAAAATAGGTTACTCCGTTCATCTTGCTTTACTTGCTTTCATTTCCTTTTGGGATCTCACCCCCCAAAAGAAACAAGTTTTTTATTTATCTTAAATTAACATTGATATTTGATCTTTTTCTTGTACACAAATTATAGGAGATGGGATCCAGTAAGAAAGGTTATCTAGGAACTATTTCTAACTTTTCCACAAGAATCTGACTTTTTCGTTATGCTTGTGAAAAGAAAGATAGCAAGCAAAGTGGGATGGAGGAGTATTTGATTTTAGATTTTCATGTGCATTTGACTATTTGGAATTTGTTCGCTTCAATACGACTCGAGTTTGTTTAGCAAGTCGAGTTTGATCAAGTATTTTTTTTACCAATAATCATAATCAAGTCAAGTGACTCAAGTGCTCAACTTTACTTGTTTAGCTACTTGGACTGGGGACCTACTCAAAACCGATTATACAGAATACATACAATACAGACCCAAGGAGTGGGTGACATGGTAGAGTTCTTGAAGAATAACCTCAAAGTTGCTTGTTCCAATCCCCATCCCGATACTTAGGTCCAAAATAACCTTTAGTGAAAAAAGTAAAATACATATTATATTTATAATATATTTTTTGAATTAAAGAAGGAATTTTATTCAAGGAAAAGGGAGAATACAAGTGTAGGGGAAACAAGTAGTCCACCACAAAATAAGAAATAATCAAAAGAGAGAAGCTCTCGAATCTCTACAAAGATCATAAACAGGAATGAGCCTAAAATTACCCATTGGAGAGGCTTATAAAGAAACAAAGAAAAAGATCTTATTTGCATCGAAGCAAAAGAAAAATAACTATCTCTAAAAACCCAAGCATTACGCTTAATCCAGATCCAGCAGATTGCGCACTTCCAAGGAAATTAGCATCCTTCCTCCCTCCAAAACCTTTGAACCGGATAAACAACAAGTCTTCCAGCGAGGCAAGACACACCCATTTCTTCCCCAACACTCCAAAAAATATTTTTTTATAGTATCTGTTGGAGTTATTTTATTAGAATTTAGAAAAAGTATGTATACACAAATGCATGCACACATGCCAAAGATCATTTAAAGCTCGACCCGGCTCGATTTGGGAGCTACACGTTTATTATTCGAGCTGAGTTTGTTCCACCAAATCAATGATCGTTTAAAACTTGACTCGACTCGAAAACTCAAATATATATTAGATGAGTATAGCTTTGCTTGGTAAAACTCGACTGGACTCATTTACTCAACTTGACTCATTTACTACCTTAGTTTCCTGTATTAACTTGGCCGGATAGAGAAATGGTACACTTAGTTGAACCCAATGTTCTCTGTATGGAATGATTGAAGATTCTACTAAAAGGACTCAAGAGTCGAGATAATATTCATTTTGAAATATAGATCTCTTTGATAATGAATATCATCTTAAGTTCTTAACCACTGCAAAAAACTGTCATGAACATAACCTATGAACTGCTATCCTTAGGGGTAGCTTTCATTCTCTTCATATGAATTCAAGCCCCAATTCAGCGCTTCATCTAGGAGTTAAACTAAAGTTTCACCTCTTAAATATCGTGCAATTGGGAGGTAAAATATAATTTTCCTCATCATAATTATCATCATATGAAGTAGATCTTTTGCCAAAGACAAACTGTTGTCTAATATTTTTTTATGGACTTCTTTGCTTGGCGTCATTGTTTTAGCTTGATATCTAATTTATTACTAGTTTTGAAGTTATGGAGGATACTAGTGAGGTCTCAGTTCATAGTGATAAAAGGAACGTAACAATTATTACACACTGATACAAAGTAGAAAAAATAAAAAGAAGAAAAAAAGCTGTTACACTGTCAAACAGTCTTATGGACATAAATTTGATGGGCATAGTATATCTGATTGTAATTGGTTCAGACCCTTGTGTTACCATTATGTGGTGTGATAGCTTTTTTTTAAAGTGGCTGAAACTGTCCGTCATATTGTTGTCACTTTGATATGCGGACCAAAATACTTGTATATAGGATAAAAAAGGAAATTTGGTTGCCTTTTACTCCTGTTTCAAATGTATGTTGGTTTCTCATGTTCATATGCTTTTCAGCTTATCGAATTTTACCTTTTGAACACATCCTGCTTGATATAAAAAATTAAATGGTTCATTTTCCCCACAACCTTATTTTCTTATATTTCATTTTATGTTTGTAGGTTGGAAATATTGGTGGGAGAGAGTTTGCTGAATCACTAGCACCTGATGTTCAAAAGCTACTTGTAAGAGGAAGCTATTTGCTGATTTGTACTGGTATTTTGTAAAACAAATATGATGGTAACTGTTACCTTTACTTCAGCTTTCCAGTAGTTGCAGACCTCTTGTGAGAAAGAAGGCTGCATTGTGTCTCCTGCGCCTGTTTAGGAAAAATCCTGATGTCGTGAATGTAGATGGCTGGTAAGTTGATTCTGTATTCTTTTGGGTAAGACCTTCATGTGATAACTAAGATTTTTTCATCTATGCTGCACTCACTCGTCTATTTCCCAATTTTCAGGTCAGATCGAATGGCACAGCTATTAGATGAACGCGATCTTGGAGTTTTGACATCATCTATGAGCCTTCTTGTTGCTTTAGTGTCTAATAACCATGATTCATATTGGAGTTGTCTTCCAAAGTGTGTTAAAGTATTGGAAAGGCTGGCAAGGAATCAGGATATTCCTCAGGAATATACTTACTACGGTATCCCTTCCCCCTGGCTTCAGGTGTGTGCATCCTTTTCTTCAAACTCTT
Organism: Panax notoginseng; assembly: GCA_016801055.1. Lineage (NCBI taxonomy): Eukaryota > Viridiplantae > Streptophyta > Magnoliopsida > Apiales > Araliaceae > Panax > Panax notoginseng. The sequence goes on along the minus strand of CM029018.1, from coordinate 206,524,511 downwards.
TACGACTAAAGGGCGAAAGTTAGTCCAAATAAAAAATGGCTACTTTTACCTAGGTCAAACTATTTGTTGAGCAGCATTAATCCATATTTGTTATTTATAATGTTTTGCAGTAATCTAATTTGAGTATTAGAATACTGTAACTGGAATGGAACAGGAACTAGAACTTGAACATTTATAGAACAGATTTAACATCCCCAAAAATTTTAATTTGTGAATTATGCACACATTCTTGGAAAAATAAGGAATATGTGCGTCAGTCATTTGTCTATATTCTTGGAAAGATATCATACAAGTCTACCTATTCGCTGCTTTAGCACAAACATCAAGATGTGACCTTCAGAATGTGAAGGAAAACAATTTAAGCAAATAGTGTGTGCTTTTCCTCTTCCAAATAATGATTTTGTTGAAGAGTTGCAATTAATTATAGGAAATTATCCAATGCAAAAGGGCTTGTGGTCCTACCTGTGTGAGATTATTTAAAAGGCTTTGGTTGTCCCTTGTCTTTGGAGAGTTTGCTTCAAAACAGATTTAGAGGTTTTGGGATTTTGGCACATCTTGTGTAGTAGTTCTTTGTTTGCCATTCTACCGGTATCTGAACCGAACAAAATGCCAGAGTGGTTGATAATTGATATCTTTCTCTTCCTTCACTTTGGATAAAAATTTTGTTCTCTTTGCGCAATGACTTTGGGACTTTTAAAGGTTGCTGCATTGGATGTTCATACAGATTATAAGACTGTTCTTATTTCCTCCTTTTGTTTTTGCTTTTCCACTTAGTTTTCTAGGAAGACTCCTTATCCCCTCTCCTTGTAATTCTTCTTTTTGTCATAAAACAGTGTGCTACCTATGAAACTAATTATGTGATTATATGATATAGTTGATTTGAACTGCAGTAAGATGATGAAATTGAGTGCCATGAAAATAAGATCATAATGAAATGAGGAAAACTCCGCTTAACTCAACTTGGTTATTAATAAAGGAAAAACTCTTTAACTTTCAGCCTTTTAGGCTATAAATACAAAGCTGAATAACACTTTACCTCTGGAAAATTACAGTTAATATTATAGTCCAATTGCCTGTTAAAAAAGGCTGAAGTATTAGACTATTAACCAACAATTATTTTTTCCGTTTTTAATCTTTCCATAATTTTCTGGAATTAATAGAAGGTGAACTTTCTAATTTGGTTTAGTTTATGTTCTCAAGTATGAATCCTATGAAAGCGATTGCTGTATAGAACCTTCATATAATGCTTACCAGTATTAGGTTACTGTAGGTCAAGACAATGAGGGCTCTTCAGTATTTTCCGACTATAGAAGATCCGAACACAAGAAGATCATTGTTTGAGGTAAATGTTCTCAAGGTTTTTCTTTAATACTCCCTCTGTTCTGAAACATAAGATCAATATTGACTTTTTGAAGTCAAATTAAGATATTTTCATTTTCAAAATTGATTTGAATTAATTTAATTTTAGACAATACAAATTTGAAAATTATAAACTACTTAAAAAGTACTACTAAATACAAGATTTATTGTATTCAGAAATTAAATGGTATCCATCAATTTTGAGATTAAATATCTCATATTGACTTTGAAAAGTCAATCTTGATCATATACTCTTGAATGGAGGGAGTATTATTTTTTATTCCCCCACCCCAAAAAATAAAATAAATAAACAAATAAACTTTTCCGATATATATCATAGTACTAACAAGTATTTTCTCTCATCTTATAGGTCTTACAACGAGTACTAATGGGTACTGATGTTGTGAAAAATGTTAACAAGAACAATGCATCACATGCAGTTCTATTTGAAGCCCTTGCTCTAGTAAGTTTACTTCCAAATTAAACTGTCAAGTATTTGAAAGCTGCAGGATATCTGTACCTACTCATATTTTATATGATACCTAGAACTTCAAATGTAATGTGCAATGCAAATTTTAGCACGTGTTGCATTTTTTCCCTTTCTCTAGTGTCTTATTGGTAGCAGTGAAGTTTGTATAAAATAGTATGTCCATGTATGTGCTGGTTGGCCTGTGTGCATTTGTATGGAAAGCAGACAATCAGGCAAACCATTGAAACCAGTAGTGAATTATTTTTCTGAAATTATTTAGAAATAAGATTGTTGTCTGCCACTCTGCCTTACCCAATTTTAATAAGCCTTAAGCATACTATTCATGACTCTTTTCATTAAAATGGGAAATATAGCTTCATGATCTTCAATAATGGATACTGTAGTCATTGCTAAAAGTGCTCAAAAACCGGAATCCCCCAAGTCTTTGAGGTTGGAGGATTAATAGATTGAAGACCTGAGTGATGCTTTAGTAGGCCTTTTGAGTTCATATCAATTAAATCTGGATTGTCAATATTCATTTAGCAGTTGAGCAGGAGGAACGAAACAATTGTGTGTTTGATTGCATAGGGGAAAGGAGAGGTAGTGGTGCAAGTCGAAGAAGTTTTTTTTTTGGTTGTTGGGGGGTGGGGGTTTGGGGGATGGGGAAGAGGGAGATGAGTAGCTAGCTGCTGTTGCATTATGACATAATCGATTAGCTTCCATTGTAGTAAGAATTTTGGTGAGAGCTTTGACATTGGAAGGGGTTTCAGATTCTCGACTTGTCTTGTTGGTCAGCTAATATGCTGTTTTTCTCTAGGGATCTTCTGGTTCCTGAAGACTTTGTGGTGTCCTTTGTAAATGGTTCCCACTTCTAGCCTAGAAAATCACTTATTAGTCATTAGAATTTCAGCATAGCATGTGTCCTTTCAAAATCTGATACCTCTACTTAATTTTTTTTAATTTTTTGAGAATGAAACTTGACTTTGGTAGACCTTCTTTTAAACTTGAATGTATTAGGATACTTGTGAAGTTTGATACCGTAAAATGTTACCTAGACAAAAAGACTAGGGATAACATAATGCCGTGTAATCATCAATTCACTAAACCAATTTTGCGTTGCTTTTCCAATCTTTTTAACCTTTCATTGTAACAATAACATGTCTCGATTTTTGATATTCTAATGTCAGTTTGTTTATAGAAACCCCTCTCTCTCTCTCTCTCTATCTCTCCCCATCCCCTTCACTGTTTTGTGGTTTGCTATGATCTTTATGCATTTATTTGTTTTTCTTATTTCAGGTCATGCACCTTGATGCTGAAAAGGAAATGATGTCTCAGTGTGTTGCTTTACTTGGAAAATTTATAGCTGTGCGTGAGCCAAATATTCGATATCTTGGTTTGGTAAGTTAAATTAATATAACACTTCATTTTGTTATGTATCTCTTGACAGATCCTATCTATGCATTTTCTTTTTTCTATATGCTTTCAATATCGGGAGTTTGAGAAGTAAATACTTTGACAGTTAATTGATGATTATTTAATGGTTCTGATGCAGGAGAATATGACTCGGATGTTGATGGTGACAGATGTTCAGGAAATCATAAAAAGACATCAAGCACAGATTATAACCTCTTTGAAGGATCCTGATATCAGGTTAAACTTAACTCTGCATTGGTCTTCATATTGTTGGATATGTTACGCAATACTTGTGCAAGTGTTTTTATGCTATTCCTATACCAAGTTATGTCATGGATGCACAAGTTGAGCAACTTATTACACTTCTTGTGTGTAGAGATCAGTTGTAGGTGCTCTTCTGATTGCAGTTTTGCTTTGATATCTTTACTTAGTTATTAGCTTGTCCCAACATTCTTATTTTCTTATTTCGCAAGTGATGCATCAAACTGACTAATTTTCACAGTTATGAAGGATGTTAGAACTAACTCTTTCTCTTATACGGTATCAAGAGAATACAATTTCATTAAGTATTATTTATTTTTTTCGAATGATAACTGTGTTTACTTTTATGAGATAAAATGTTGTTTTACATATCTATATTTGAAGAGTTTGTAAAATTTAAACATTTGCCTTCTCTAAAACTTCAACTTTCTTCCTCCAGTATTAGGAGACGTGCTCTAGATCTACTTTATGGCATGTGTGATGTTTCGAATGCGAAGGACATAGTTGAGGAATTATTGCAGGTAAAACCATGGACATGTCATTGTTGTTTAAATCTGGTTGAACTTAAATTATATATTCGACTCGCTGGTATGGTCTTGAAAAAGTTCCTAATAGAAACAAAGAGGATACACAACTGACTCTCATCTGTTTCCAGTATCTTGCCACAGCAGATTTTGCAATGCGTGAAGAATTGTCACTAAAAGCTGCTATTCTTGCGGAGAAGTTTGCCCCTGATCTATCATGGTATGATATTTCTGTATTTGTAACCGAGGAATTTTAGAAAACTATATTGCTGAAATACAAGATTCCCAGTCTACAGATATTCAAAATCAGTTAATGGTGTTTGCAGAAGTATAGTAACTATTGGTTTTTGATAATATTAGTTATTTAAATGGACATTTTTATGAGATGTCTACATTACATATGATATTTAATGTTATTCTTATGAATAAATGATACCTTTTGCTATGAAATTATTCTTGTATAATAATTCTTCCCTATCCTTATGCAGGTATGTGGATGTTATCCTACAGTTGATTGACAAAGCAGGAGACTTTGTCAGTGACGACATTTGGTTTCGTGTTGTGCAATTTGTAACAAACAATGAGGACCTACAGGTGACTAAAAACATGCTCTATATGCTTACTGGTGCACCTTTCTTCTTATTATGTTCTTTTGGAAAATTTTCCCTCACTTTTCATCTATCCACTAGCCTTATGCAGCACTTAAAGCCAGAGAGTATCTTGATAAGCCTGCCATACATGAGACAATGGTTAAGGTGTGTATCTTCTGCTTACATTTATTTTGTTCAGTTCTGTATTATGCGAGGTGAGGATACCTAGAAGTGTAATCGTTACATTTAATTCTATTGTGTCTCTTGGTGCAAAATTATGGCTTGTGGTTTTATTTCACAGTAAATTTTACCCTCACAGAGATGCTTACTATTGTCAGAGTTGAAGATTTTAATTTGAACTTGACAAATGCATTAAAGGAGTAAAAATAGCCACTATTTGGAATTGTGTTCATTTTAAACCCTAAGTTGAATTCACTTGTAGTTTCAGTGTATCTGTACAACTACTATGGTTTTAGTTATAGGACAATATTCAGTGGACAAATGCGTAAACCTTTCTTTTGTTGCTAATTTCTGTTACAAAGTAACTTCAAACATGTTCCTCTTTTTTGGAGGTTCTTTCAAGTTAGATATGTTTGTAATTTCATTCATTAGCTATTAGCTAAGATCAGTTTCTAGGACCATATCAGTTATAAGTCTATTGTGGAATTTATTTTGTGGAACAGGTTAGCGCTTATCTCCTCGGAGAATACAGTCACCTTCTGGCCAGACGACCTGGCTGTAGTCCAAAGGAAATATTTAGTATCATCCATGAGAAGCTTCCTACAGTTTCGTAAGTGCAATTCACCTTATTTTGTGCTGGTGATTTTCTGTTTCTCCTTTGTGTTCTCATGTACAGAATACATTTTCAGGACACCTACAATTCCTATTCTTCTTTCAACATATGCAAAGATATTGATGCACTCTCAACCCCCAGACCCAGAACTACAGAATCAAATTTGGGCAATATTTAGCAAGTGAGATTTACCCGCATTCTGAATCAATTTTTCTTCGAAGTGTTTTTTGAGCCATAGTCACAATTATCTTCAATGGCTCCAAAATTTTGACACAATAACGCGTTCTTTCAGATATGAAAGTTGCATCGATGTTGAGATACAGCAACGAGCTGTAGAGTATTTTGCATTAAGTAGGAAAGGTGCAGCTTTAGTAGATATATTAGCTGAAATGCCCAAGTTCCCTGAGCGTCAGGTACGTGTATACTTATTACTTTATTTCTTAGAACCTCTGCCATATTATATTACTCTACTAGTTTGTCTGATAAAAAGGGTCCTACTTTGTAATGCAGCATCGAATCCACCTTGTATTTTATTATAGTTCTGATTAATTCTAATAAGGTTATTAGACTTAACTTAATATCCTTTTGAAAATTCAGTCATCATTGATTAAAAAAGCTGAAGATACTGAATCTGATACCGCGGAGCAAAGTGCTATCAAGTTACGTGCACAGCAGCAAACATCTAATGCTTTGGTAGTAACAGACCAAAGCTCTGCTAATGGAACTCCGCCTGTGGCCCAGCTTGGTCCGGTTAAAGTGCCTAGCATGAGCAATGCTGTGAGATCTCTTTCCACTTATTTTTTTTTGAACCAAAAGGTTGGTATTGAAAATTAGCAAGTTCTATTCTGCATTGAATATTGATCTGGATTATGTCTTTTGACAGGATCATAACACGGGAGACCAAGGGATGACTCAGGCCAATGGAACTCTGAGTGTAGTCGATATTCAACCCTCTACAACTTCCCCAGATCTCCTTGTTGATCTTTTAAGCCCACTGGCTATTGAAGGCCCTACTGCTGCTGCTGTCCAATCTGAGCGTAATCTTGTGCCTGGACCGAAAGGCGTTCCAAATGAAGCAGATGCTCTAGCCATTGAACCTGTTGCAGAGCAGGCTAACACTGTCCAGGTATGGCTTTCTGTTGCTTTAATATTTATATTAGTGACTTCATCCTAAACTATGATGGACATGGTTAGGAGACATCTTTGTCAAACATGACAAATTATGGATAAACACGAATACAACAACTTTTAGAAGAAAAAATAGGACACCTACTGGAAATATATGAATTTGTTGTATATTATTCTACATAATTTTGATGATACATAAATCTACTGCCTTATTAATACAAATGTTATAAATCTTAATAATCAATAATCTCCGTTAGATAATGTAAACAAAAGCATAGCACTTAGTTGTAAAATTGATTTTGATGGTTTGGAAGATGTTAAGTTATTACTTACTATGGAGGTTTGGCTTCTATTCTTCTTCTTTTGTGTGTGTGTGTTTTTTTTGGGGTGTGTGTGTGTGTGTGTGTGTATTAGGAATGAGACTAATGACAGAATTTTTAGGAAGAGCTGTTTGTCTTTCAATTAGTTAAAGGGTAGAATGTTTTTTCCTTGCCTCACTGGGCTTCTGCTATGGGATCCTTTAGGGGCACCTCTATATTGTTTTGTGTTAGGATTGGTGGGTTGTACTTTTTCTTTTATACGTAATTTTGGGCCCAAGTATGGGAATTATAAACGAAGACGTATTACTCAAGACCTTGGTTATATAGGGATTGGTAGATTGCACTTTACCTTTTCTTTCTCTTTTTAATAATATTACTTTACAATGAGTAACATTTCTTTAGGGTCAAACTATAATGCAAAAGCTAAGAGGCTGAGGGACCGGTAGAATTCATGAGAACATTTTCAAAGTTTTAGAAGTTGGTATCTGCTAGTGATGTATTTCAGTTTAATTATTTGTTTAGTCCAACACTTAAATCAAGTGTGACAGCAGTTTTTATGGGGAATTATATTAAGAATTAACACATTTGTCTAGCATCTTTTGCATACCAAATGATACTGTTTTGAACTGAAATGATCACCTACATCCGATTAGAAATTTTTTCATGCGTCATTTTTTTAATATTATCTATGAATTTTACATCAACTAGTTTGGAAGTTTATGGTGCTCAGCTTGATATTATTCCAGTCACTCAAGCCAAGAGGTTGCCGTCTTTATTATCAATTATTAACAATGTGTGGACAGATGTTATATTGCTATTAAGGATGTCAATTCCATAAGCCTGGCCTGAATTTTCATATGATCTTGTGAATTTATATCAGACTCATAGTTTTTATTTTCTTTTATACTGCTGGATTGGTTGGATATTAGGAATAATTTACCGAATTAAACCTTAGTGGAGCATTAGGATTGCCAAATTTAACTTTTCTTGTTATCTATGTTATCCAAGTCATAGGCTGGCTACCACCCCATATCAGTGATATTATTAGTAAGGACATGAAAACTTGGTCCATTGATCTAATGGACAGGCAGAGAATATTCTTTTAATACTATCTTATTAACTTGTCTTTTTGACAATGAACATTATAACATGTTGATCAAATAATATAGACAACATATAAAATTACTAGTTTATATTTTAATGGCTCTATTAGGATAGTTATTTCTTACAGGATTTCATTATGATAACTTATGCTTATAATTTTCTGACATGTGATACATGTTTGCAGCCGATAGGAAATATTGCTGAAAGATTTCATGCTTTATGCCTGAAGGATAGTGGTATCTTGTACGAGGATCCTTATGTTCAGGTGCAAGCCTTTTATTAGGTTTCACTTTCACAACTAACTATTAGAACTTGATTTTGCTCAAGTTATTATTACCTTATTTGCTTAAGCTATTATTTTATAAGGTAATATGAATTCAATAGTTATTTAACAACGGTTAAAATGAATTTCTTTTAAAATATCATCCCAGATTGGCATCAAAGCAGAGTGGAGACTCCATCATGGGCGACTTGTTCTTTTCTTGGGAAACAAGAATACTGCTCCGCTTGTTTCAGTTCAAGCATTGATATTGCCTCCATCACATTTGAAATTAGAGCTCTCCTTAGTGCCGGAAACTATTCCCCCACGGGCGCAGGTCAGACTAATGGCCATCATACTTTACTAGATCCCTGGCAGTAACATTCACTAGATGTTTCTCTTATGAAATTTTATTTTTAACTTATAATGTTTGATAGCAAGTTTTGGTTGTCTAGGTGCAATGCCCACTCGAAGTTGTTAATCTCCGACCTAGCAGGGATGCAGCGGTTCTTGAATTCTCTTATAAGTTTGGAACCTATGTGGTATTACTTCTAAAAGAAATTTTTATGTTATGTTGCCAATCTTCGACCATTCAAGTAGTAGTACTATTTTTTCCCTTTTATAGGTCAATGTAAAACTTCGGCTTCCGGCAGTCTTGAATAAATTTCTTCAGCCTATACCAGTCTCTCCGGAGGAGTTTTTCCCCCAATGGAGATCACTTTCTGGACCGCCTTTGAAACTTCAAGAAGTGGTATGTATATTTTACCTTTTGTTACATAACAACATTTGCGCAATGAAACTCGAGAATGGCAGTCCGTAGTACCTAACCCTGGATTCAATTTTCCAACCAAATGGCTATTAAAATATTTGTTAGACACGTCTTTTATTTGGGAATGAGGATAGATGTCAATATGCTTTAATTTCTTAATGGTTAATATTCAGCTATGTTCTAGTTTAATATTTGTAATCCTTTAATATAAATATTTTCATTATGTGAGAAATGTCTGAATGACCATATTTTTTGACCAAATTGAATAGGTTCGAGGTGTAAGACCAATGTCTCTTGCAGAAATGGCAAACTTATTTAATAGTGTCCGGTTGATGGTTTGTCCCGGACTGGTGAGTTCCCAGTACTACTTCTGGTACTTGTACAATGTCTATTAGAGATTCACCTGCACTATGCTGTTTATAATGCATATAAGATATGCTTATCTTTGCTTTCCTATTCAGGATCCAAATACAAATAACTTGGTTGTCAGCACAACCTTTTATTCAGAAAGTACCCGAGCCATGCTTTGCTTGGTAAGAATTGAAACAGATCCAGCAGACAGAACGCAGCTCCGCATGACGGTTGGCTCTGGGGATCCTACACTAACATACGAGTATGTATACTAAATCCAGATGTATATCAGTATGTGTAGCTTTTGTCACAACTTGGTTCATCATCTGACTATCTGTCCACAGGTTGAAGGAGTTTATCAAAGAGCAATTAATAAGCATTCCTACAGCTCCCCAGGCACTTCCACAAGTGCCTCCACAAGCTCCACCAACCAGTTTACCAATAGCAGATTCAGATCCTGGGGCTATGCTTGCTGGTTTGCTTTGACTGGCGAGAAGAATTTATTGAAGATTTGTTCAATACAACACTTGTAAAAACTGCTTATACAACTGGCCAACCCATCTATTCCTCAAGTCAAGAGGTGGGTGAGGAATGTTAACTCGCAAGGGCTGGCGGGATTACGGGTGAGCTTGTACGTGGTCGGCTTAGGATTAGATTTAAAAGTTTGAGGGGTTGGTTCAGGGATTTTAAATTTTTTCTGCGCAATCACATTGTGCATTAGTAGTCAGGTGTAACATTTTGGTTGGTTGAGGGTCCCTTTTAAACATGTTTTTTTTTGTTACCTTTAGGTTTGCGCCTTTTTTAATTTATAGCCAAATTGTTTCTGTAATATGCATAGGTTATGAACAATGAAGTGAAAGTGATTGTAAGAATATTTCATTGTTTGATATCCACATTTTTTTATTATTAAGAGTTCTGTGGAAAGATATAGCCATACATCTCTTTGCATAAAGGTACAGAACAGCATGATCTGGTAAAGCTATGAACCTTGTTGAATTTAGTATACATGCGCATGTTACTACATTATGCCATACTCTTATTTATATGGATTAATAAATGTTAAAACTAGAATAATGCGACTGTTGACTGCACTAATTAATGTATTTACCATATTTGAAGTTAAACTTTGTTTGCACATGTAGCTCATTATTATATTTTATTGGATACGATTGGCTGATTACATTAAATCTCGGTATAATGGCTTGGTGTGACAAATGCATAATATCTCCAAAATGAAGAATTTAAATTTGATACACAACATGTTGACACATCATCAAAACTAGGGTATTTTGTCTAACATTAACACTAGTATATCATTAAAATGATGTGTATTTTGTCTAACATTGACATAAGTATATCATTAATAATGTGTCACAATCTTGACAATATTCGTGTATTATTACGTGGCCGAAGAAAAACTATTCTGAAGCTCTTTTATTTTATCTATAAATATAAATATAGGAGGATCAGAGGCTTATCATTTTCCATCAACCATCTGAGAGCTGAAGAACATTGACCCTCGACTCCATGATCTTCACCCTCGCAATGCTTATTTGGAACTTGAGATGATCATTGTTGAATACAAGATATTGTTTTACAAGTTGATACTAAAAGAGCATTTTGAACAAGCGTGCAGGAGAAATTACTTCTGAACAAGCACGCAGACAACACCAAATACTTGAAACTTCCATTCTTTACTATTCAAAAAGAAAATGATACGTAATCTAATTTATACAATGCAAAACAATCAGATAAGCAACAATAAACCTGCTTATCCATCTGATCAAAGCAATATAATAGATCCCAAAAAAATGATTATATCCCCAGTTCCGATTGAGGGAAGAAATGGACATATTTAAGCTTAAATATTTTGTAGCTTCTAATGACACCTACGAGCCACTTCATTGGAATTTGGAAAGTCAACCTCATCAGAATGAGACAAATGATAGAATCTGTTTCTAACAAAAGAGAACTCTGAGAGAGCTCACCACCTTCCACATAAAACATTATCTATACAAAGTGCTTTCAGCTTTGAAATTTCACAGTTGTGCCACCTTTCTTTAGCACAATTCCTACCGATGAAATAGTAGGCACCACTGGGCTCGACGTCCTAATCTTTCTTCTCAAAACTGCACCACCACAATTTCTAAACCTCTTTCGTCGTCAATAAGATAGAAGATTGTGGGCCACCTTGTGATGCACACAAGGATTGCCTTCTAGAATCAGCAGCCAAATCCAAAAAGCTGATTTAAGAACATCAACTACAGCCATTCATGGCAGTTGCCACACCTCCAGCCCCCCTGCCCAGATGACTCCTCAACCCATGGTAAGCATTGGCTGTGCATCCTAAACCCGCATAACTTGCAATAAAAATCAGGGCTTGGTTCTGTGTGAGAGCATATCTGACATGGAATGGAATGAACAGCAGGTTCTAAAGGATCTGTATGTTCTTGCTTATTGATACTCATTCCATATTGCTCAAGGTTACCATTCTGTGAAAGTGTAGATGAATTCTCCATATTTTCAATTATATTCGTGGATGGATCAACTCCATCCAACTGCCTAACATCATCAGATGCCAGTAACTCTGTAAAAGAGAAGTAGGTTTGGGGTTCAAACTCCATGTCTTCATAATTAAGACCTTCATAGTCAAACATCATACCATCTTCAAAAGCATTTGTCGAAACATCCCATTCCATGCATGGAGACGATAATTCAATTGTGGGAAGCAACGTGTTTTCAACAATAGGGGTGGATGAGTCAACAGAAGGATTATTTGCTGAAGAACTAGTAAAATCATCTTCCCTCTTCAAAAGTCTTCTGACAGGTAGTTTCTTAGGCCCAGGCCCGGAAAGAGAAACAGAATTATGTTCAAAATCTACTTCTGAAATTTGCTCAGTAACAAGTTCAACCCTTGCAAGAGAAAACTTGAGAGGATCATCCCCCTTGACACATACAAATTCCTTCTTCGAAGGCAACACAACAGTAGCAGATTCCCTCTCTACAAGCTGTTCGGGAATGGTTTCAGGACTACAGTCCAGTGCAAGACTTTCTAGCTTTGGATCCCTTTTACTCAGCTTCTTTCCCTCCAATGCAATTTTGCGATCTGGATCAGTGTACGGGCAAATGGGTGACTTTATTCTACGGCACTTGGAACATTTGAATCCCAACAATTCAAGTATTCTCGATTCCTCAAGTGCAACGGCATCAGCATGATACCATTCTATACATAACAACAAACTCAATGCATTAGTGACCAAGGAATAGCTAAAACATTAAACAAAAAGAATGATGCCCTTCATCAAATTATACGTGCTTACTTTTGCATGTTTCACAGCAAATATACATAAGATCGGAATTATATGGCGTCTTGCAAAGATAGCATTCAACTTCTGACAAATTTGGATTGCCCTTTAGAAGAATGTTCTTCAATCTGAAATCAATCCCTGTTTCTTCACAATTTTTCTTCTTCCATATCAGACCCCAGGAATGTATCTTGCTTCTTTTTTTTGGTTTCAACCTAGAACCATTGCTAGTTAGTTTTCTCTCAGATGAACGGTTCAAAGCTCCATTTGATATCAGAGGCCGATTGCAACCATTTTGCTTTTCACCTTTGAATTCTGTTAGTGTATTCTGAGGTTCTTGTCTTTGCAAAAGCAAAGGGCTAGTAGGGGACACATTATATATCTCATTATGCATAATAGTTTCAGTTTTGTTACAGCTTTTGCAGGTTATTAAGAAATCGACTTCCTCATTCATCTGCACTGTCGAGCTAATTATACATTGCACGTGACAATAACCTGAACATAAAATGGCACACATAATAACCCAAGTTAAACATGATTGGTTAGACAAACATAGAACTGCCTAAATAATAAGAAAATGAAGTAAGACTTGTAAAAGAAATTACGACAATGAATTAAGTTATTACAAACTTCCAAGTTTGTATTCATTTCCTCAATATTTTTCCCATCACTGTCATTATCAACCACTAATATTTAGCATTGTTCCTTCATTATTAAACAATTTCTGAGCAGGAAGGCCTATTTCCTCTAGATTAGCAGGTTCAAAATCCCCCAGAGTGCTAGCGAAATTAAATAACTATTCTAATATAATACTTACTATAGCATTAATTCTAATCTTCAGCTACAGTTTTAGACCTCACAGCAGAAAAAGGCTCTACATACATCAGCATTGAATTAAACAGCCACAGTTGAGCAATTCTAAAGGGTGCCAAACATTTTCTGGACACTTCTGTTTATGATCAATCGTCAAGCACAGCTATTAGACTTAGGACTGAGCAAAAAACGGATATAACCGAATTACCGAACCGAACCGAACCGAACCGAAATTTTCTAAAATTTCGGTTATTTTTAATATTTCGGTTATATCCGAAATTTTTTACGGTTTTCGGTTAGTTGTACGGGTTTCATTTTTGAGTTATTCGATTTAACCGAATAACCGAAGTCAAGTTAAGTCATTAGTCATTACTACTTTACTCAGCCCATTAGTCAAGTCAAGTCATTACTAATTTACTCAGCCCATTAGTCAAGTCCATTACTACTTCGGATTGTGCAAGGAACGTGACCTTATCGATCTGCCTTTCCCTCAGAACAAGAACTTGACTACTCGATACACATCAGGTTCTTCAGTCTCCTCCTTCTGATCATGATGTTGCAGTCTCAAGAGTCGAGATGCGAAACGTGCTCTTCGTTCTTCTCCGACACTCCGACCCTCCTCCTTCTCAGATCTGTACCCAGACCTCTCTCAGATCAGTTCTTCTCCGACCCTCCTCCTTCTGCTCAATTGACGATACGATCTTGTAGGCGACGGAGAGGAGGTTCTGCTCCTTGACAGTGAGCTCGCCGGCGGCGGCGGAAGTGGAGCCGATGACGAGCTTTTCCATGAACTCACCACCTCTTCGTAGTGCTCGGCTTGGGCTTGCTCGACGAGTTTGGCCAGGTAGTCAGGTAGACGTATTGGCCTCTGGTGTAAGGTCGGCCACTACTCTATTCACTAGGCTGCTGACTGAGTTTTTGTAATATGTAGGCTACATAGTGTTAATCAATAATCATGTAGGAACTCTTATGTTGTTCTCTCTCGGTAGTCGGTAATATGTTTACTGCTTCTGCTATTAATTGCTAAATGCTAAGTCTTCTAAATTCGGTTATTCGGTTGTCATAAATTTCGGTTAATTGTTCGGATACCTAAAACAGTGTACTTTCGGTTTTCGGTTATACTGAAATGCTTGTTCGGCTCGAATAATAACCGAATGCTCACTCCTAATTAGACTTTATACTAATAGTTTCATATCATATGTGAACGCAAGAGGCACTTCCCTTTATCAATTCTCATGAATCCATAGCAGTGTTCAAAAAGTCGACCTCGGCCGACTAGTCGACGACTAGGTCAGGGTCGGAGGCTCGCCGAGTCGACCAAGGCCTAGTCCTTTGATTTAGTCGTTGGCCGACTTAGTCTGGCTCAAGTCGACGACTAGTCGGTAAAGTCGTCCGATCGAGAAAGTCGTCTAGTCGGAATAAATCAACAAATCGGAACAAGTCGGGGCAAATCGGAACATATCGGGGTAAAAAACAGAACATGTGAAATGTTTGGAGCCATAGTGTAATTTATTGATTGTGTTTATAATTTTAAACTTTAAGCCCTACTTGCTGCCGACTGTGGTTATCAAAAATGAAAAAAAAAAATTGATCGATTGCTTCTTCTTCGACTACTGCTGCGCCGACTGTTGCTGCTGCTTCTTTTTCGACTGCTGCTGCTGCTGACGACTGCTACTGACTGGATCGACTGTTGCTGCTTCTTCTCCTTCTTCGACTCGACTGCTACTGACTATAGCTCTTCATCTTCGATTGCTGCCGACTGTGGCGATCTCTCAGCTCATATAAGCTCACTTCTCTTCTTCTCCTCGGGCTCGTCTCTCTCTCTCTCTCTTTCTCAGTTTCTCTATTTATTTTTTTTGTAAATAGTTTACAATCAACTTATATAAGGCTTATAAGCATAATAGTTTGTCAACAAAGTGGGCAAAATTATTATTTCTTTTAAATTTTTTGGTTTTAGTTAACTAGTTCCCACTAGGGCATTAAATAAAAGGTTGGAGTGTTGGACAGTTAGACTTTTATAATTGTTATATTTCATTTTAAATTTTTTCAACTTCAGTTATTAATTAAATTATTAAAATCTGATTGTGGGGTTTGGTTTGCCCAAATGACCAAATCAAAGGAGAAATGACTGATTTTATATTTGTATGCATAGGTATAGCCGTATAGTATAGTATCAATGGCTCAATCACCATCTTCGTCTTCGGCAGCCTCTACTACTTCTGAGTGTTCAGTATTAAAAAGAGCTTCAGATGATGTTGGATGGGAATATGGCTTTCTTGTAAATCCTAACAACAAGGATCGTTGGAGATGCAAATTGTGTGACAAAGAGTATGGTGGAGGAGTTTATAGATTGAAACAACACATAGCAAATATCAAGGGAAAAGTGTAAGATGACACTTGACAAGACAGCAACTAAAAAGAGAGACAAGAGGATAGATGACGTGAATGTTAGAGCGGAACTGGAAGTGGAGGCAATTCCAGAAGGAAATGAAGACGAAGAAGTTGAAGTTTTAGGGTCAAGGAAGATGCCCCATTATCTTGGTCCATGAATAGATATTCGGATTTGAGTGCAAGTAAGAAGATGTGACAACAAAACACGAATGATGCACTTTGGAAAGAGAACTCATGATATGAATAGGTACTTGGCTCGATGGATGTACGAAGCCGGTATTCCATTTCATGCTATTGACAATGATAGCTTTAAAAGCTTTGTTGAGGCGGTGGATATATTTGGCCAAGGCTACCAACCCCCAAGCCAATACCAATTAAGGGAGTCGTCGTTGAAAGAGGAGGTGGAGAGAACCAAACAATCACTCAAAAAACAAGAAGAAGAATGGGCTTCAACAGGATGCTCTATCATAACCGATGTTTGGACCGACCGAAAAAGAAGCATCATGAATTTATGTGTTAATTGTAGGACTGGGACTTGTTTCTTTCTTCTAAGGATGATTCGGAGGTGTCGCACACGGCTGAACATATATTTGGCTATGTTGACAAGTGCATTGATGAAGTTGGGGCGCAAAATGTAATCCAAGTAGTCACGGACAATGCCTCTAATAATATGGCAGCGGTGGCATTGTTGAAGGCCAAGAGACCACACATGTTTTGGACCTCATGTGCAACCCACACAATAAACCTCATGCTTGAAGGGATTGGAAAGCAACAAAAGTTCAAAGACACTGTTGAAAGGGCAAAGAAGTTCACTATATTTATTTATGATCATCATAAAACATTGACATTGATGAGAAAACATACAAAAAAGAGAGACATAGTGAGGTCGGGTGTTACTAGATTTGCAACCGCCTTCTTGACAATGCAAAGTATGATGGAGAAGAAACAAGAGTTGAAGATGATGTGTACTACCAATGAATGGGGAGCTCTTCCATGGGTGAAGACCGGGGAAAACCGCATTTGCTACGGTGATGAGTACGGCGTTTTGGAATAGTGTAACTCTTTGCTTGAAAGTGTTTGCTCCATTAGTAATGGTTCTTCGTTTTGTTGATAGGGATTGGAAGCCCTCAATGGGCTTTATGTATGGAGAGCTCAAGAAAGCGAAAGAAGATATCAAAGAGGCATACAAACAAAATGAGGGTAACTACCGGCCAATATTACAAGTCATTGACACAAAAAGCTTAGGTCGGCTTGATAGTCTATTGCATTTGACGGCTTACTTTTTGAATCCATTTTATCTCTTCAAGGATCCTACCATGAAAGACTTTTTACTTGTGTTGAATCTTTCTTCCCCAATGATTTTGAAGTTCAAAATGAGGTCATAAGTAAAGAGTTGTTGAAATACAACAAAGAGGGTGGATTTGGTAGACCATTGGCCACAAAGGGATGTGAGGAGAACAATGACACTTATGATCCGGGTAATTTAGTAATTACTTTTCTAGTTTTCTTAGTTAACAACTTAGTTTTTTTCCCCCAATTAAGTAACTTATAGTTAGTACTAAATTACTCATTAAATTGTGCTTCTTTCTGATTAGTTGGATGGTGGTCTAACTATGGCAATCATACACCCAACTTGAAAAAAATGGCGATTAGAATTCTCTCTGACTTCGAGTTCATCTGGGTGTGAGAGAAATTGGAGCACTTTTGAGGGAGTAAGTACATATTCCCTCTTTTTATTATATGTTGTAATTTTTTAATAAGGGTATTAGAATTATTAACTTGAGAATTTTCTTTAATGTATAGATACATACGAAGAAAAAGAATAGACTTGATGTAACAAGGTTGAACAACCTAGTGTATGTCCAATTCAATGCCAAACTTGTCAACAAGAAAAGAAGAATAAAAGAGAAGGATGTCTTAATTACTAGTGAAGCAACAAATGCACAAGGATGGATTGTTGAAGGTGGTGACGATGAAGTTGAGCCGGGTTCGGGACTTGCATGGGATATGGTTAGGGAAGCTATAGGAGCGGATGAGGTCCTTCTACTTAGAAGAAGTGGTAGAAATATGCGAGAACTAGATGAAGACGAGTTTGTGTCAGAAGATGATGACAACGAAGGGGAAAATGAGAATTATGAGTTTTAGTCTGATAGAGAGCAAGTTTTGGAGGGATATGGAGAAGAGGAGTAATTGACTATTGATTTTGTGCTACTTAGTTTCATTTGGTTAATTTGTTTTGAACTTAGATCGTCGAACTATTTGGTTTTACTTACTTCCATGTTTTTATTTGATGATTTATGTTACTTATGTTATTCTACTTACTCAAAACTTATGAAGAAGAAAGGAGAATATATATTTTAAAAAAAATTGAAAATCCGATTAGCCGATTAATCCCCTAGTCGCTAGTCGGTAGCCAACTGACATGGGACCGACTAACGACTTTTAGAACACTGATCCATAGACCTACTGTATTAGCTTCCCATACACTGATTTATTTGCAAATGAAAAAAGATAGAGAACAAGGAACTAGATATGTAAACAATTTGTATATCAATTTACACGCAAAACTGGACAAAATATGAAAATATTGGTCACAATTGTAAATCATTAACAAACCTTCGCATACACTGCACTTGACAGCATTCCTGAAAATCACAGCAGAGAACATATAAATAAACTAGCTGCCAGCAGGAAAAAGAACTGAAAGAACTTTTTAAAATGACAATCACAATAGTTACCCAAGAAAAACATCAAGCTGACAGGAAGCACAACGACAGGTATCCAAATTATCTCTCCTCCGCGAGAGATAAGAGAAGATATCCTTACGAGAAGCCTTCAACTGTCTTCTCTGCAATTTTGATAAAACATTTACAGGCTTCTCAGCTGGTGGCAAAGGCAGTTTTTCCATCTTTTGTTCATACTCTTTTATCAAATATAAAGGAACTCGCACTTCTAGAAACCAATATTTTTCCGC
This sequence comes from Panax notoginseng, assembly GCA_016801055.1. Lineage (NCBI taxonomy): Eukaryota > Viridiplantae > Streptophyta > Magnoliopsida > Apiales > Araliaceae > Panax > Panax notoginseng. Next base: position 206,505,688 of record CM029018.1, on the reverse strand, counting down.
TCCATCTTCATCTTTCTCTACTTCTATGACATTCTTCATGATACGGGAAGGGAGATGCTTTTGATTCCCAAAAGTAACAGCATATCTAATTTTATTTTCCAGAATCTGTTTATCACATATAAAAGCATTTCTAAAAGCAGAAGCTTCTGTTTCTGCACCTTTTCCATCAAGGGGAGCCTGTTCAGGACGAACAAGATCAATCCATCTCACATGAATGTCTAGGTACCTGATCTGAAGCAAGAAACAATTTACTATTAAAAACTACATCTAAAAATATTGCAAGCTTTTCTCAATAACTGGACATACAGACAAACAAGCAATATGTTTCAATACGTAAAAACAAAAGCAGAAATTTCAATAGAACATTGGAAAAGAACGTACCTGCACCGCAAGTTGGGACGTGGTCTTACTCATTTCAACAGCAGCTCTCCAAACGAGGCGTCTGCTGCTTTTAGGAACCTCAACACCCTCGGCATAATAGATACTCGGTATCTTCCTAGAACCACCTAATTGGAGAAGAAAAGAGTGCATTACTTTATCCATACTGCTCACATATTTTATGGTTATACGAAAGTTGATTGCAATGATGTTGCCCAAGGATGCTCGAAGAAAAAGAAAAAATAAACATTTTCCTCAAAATCCAAATAATGAGAATTTGGATGTTACCTTGGCGTGCTGATTTTTTTGCCATTTTGCGTGGTAGAATCCCTTTCTGGAATATAAGCTTTGATAGCATACCTCCACGCCACCAGATGAAGCCATTTGATGTATCCTGGTCATCATCAGCTGTGACTTCGGGCATGACAGATTGTTTTCTACCACGCCTCCCACTTGGGCCACGCTTCTGACTTGATCCAATAGCACTTGTATTACTCTGGGTAACTGAAGATTCAACTGACCAAGGATCAACAAGCTTAACCCAATCCCCGGAAAAAACAACAACGCGTATGTTTTCCTCGAGCTGCAAACATAAACAATAAGGTCAGACTAGCAAGAAAGACAAGAGCATATGCCTGCACAAAACAATAGCATACAATTTACAGCTACCAGTATCAGTTATTGAGCATCATTTGTCTAATGGAAAATTCTAATGACAGAACTAACAGATTATAAAGAGTTTCCTTCCCATAATTATGTCCCAATATATTTAGCCTATTCAGATATAGACACAGGTTTCAGGATATGCTATTTTTTCATGTTGTCCAAGAAATTTTCTAGTTTGTTCTCTTTTACAATTATTTGCAAACCTCTGCATTTCTTAATTAATTTATTAAAAAATATGAATTTAGAACTAAGTGCAACGTTCAAACTGCAATGTCCACTAGTTTTCTCAGGTGTGGTGCTGAGATCATCCTCCTACTTAAATTCGCTACTTTACTCTAATTTGTAAAATGAGTTTAAATTGTTCGTCAACAAATGGCCAAGTATATTCTTCCTTGTTCAACTACCGCAACTAGTTCTAGTAGAGACTGTATTATTTGATTTTTTGAATAGCAATTCAATTGCAGTTATGTTAATTTTGTTTGATATTATTATATATAGAAGTATTTCAGAGTAAAACCTTTGCCTTTTCAAATCGACAGAAAGGACGTTGAATAAGATATGTTGAAAGATCAACTGAAGCAGAAGAAGAGACCTTAAAATATTTTTAAAAAAAAGCCTTGTGAGGAAGTCACTCTTATCGTGAGGAAGCCTTAGTTTGAAATACTTTGTGCGGAAACATTTTGACTAAAAGCCTTGTGAGGAAGTCATTCATCACCACATTCTCCGTCTTGACGACTTCAAGAAAAGGCATTCTCCTCGACATATTCAACGTCAGAGATTAGTTCACTTATACAACAACTTTTATTGCATAATAGTTCTCTTATTTGATCCCACCGATTCTTTATGCCTTTGCAATGAACTTGAAAATAGTGCATAGGAACACTTCATTGCAGCGGGGACATTATTTGAATTCATCATAAGCCCCCAACCACATCACTGTTAAATATTTCTTGGCCCACTATTGGCCAAACCACCTGGGCACTCGGTTATGCCGACGATGATAAGTGGATCCAGTAATTGGTCTTTCCAATTTAGATATAGAGCTTCCCCGCCCTACCCTAAAATCAAAGGAGCTACTGGAACATCTAAGAGAAGATTTCCTCCACCAAGTGAGACCGAGTGCAACTCCAAAGCAATTGGAGGTTCTCGCTCATCTCTTGGGGGTCCAAATCTATAGTGAATCCCTGGGTTTCCCTGGTCCTACTTAGTCAGAAAATGATTGCCAACATGTCCATATATTGTTGGTATGCCAATGAAATGAAGTGTCATTTGCTTGTCAGTTATTATCAAATACAAACTAGACAAATCTAGGTGCATGGGGTATTCTTTTCAATTGTGATACTTAGGGATGACATTCCAGTAACGTACTTATACTTTCTTTCTATTTTAATAATTAACATACTTTTACTTTCTATTATGAATCCAATGGGGTAAACTAAGGCAAGAAGTGGATAATTGATAACTTTGAATATAAAAGATAATCATTTAAAACAATTGCTACAATATGAATTGAAACAGCTTCCACATAATTGCCAGAAAAAGAGAAAAATACTTACTTCAAGCAATAGACCTTTTATTGTGCTGCAGGTTAAAGCCTGCTCGGCTTGTTTACACCATTGTTTCCTATAAGTTGAACTTATGAAGGGGCCAACAGTTAGACCATGTAAACTCTCCTCCATGAAATTCACATAAGTCACAATGCCATGGAGACTTCCCTCTCCATTCTTTGCAGGACGTATGCAAGAAAGAACTTTCATGGTCCCTTTAATAGCATTTGAAGCAGCTGCATTTAACAAGCATCCTCTCTTGCTTTGACCAATGGCCTTGCAAGAAAGACACCAACCACACCTTTCCCTTGGGACTTCCACAAGCTTCTTTTCAGAATTCGGCCAAAAAAAGCGGATGGCTGCAGATGAAAATGCTTTTACTTGAAGTGAAACATTAGCAGACATCACCTTTCTGTAATTGTCTGAAGCATTTGATTCAGAAGCCCGATTTTCTTCGGATGAAAGAATGGCTAAATTAGCGGCAGCAGATGCAGCAAAATCGCCATGCGTGTAATGATTTATATATGCTTGAGCTTTAAAGGAGGATCCCAAGTAAATGCAATCATCAGGTACATTTCTGTAACCTCTTCTACTGACTGAACAATTAGCTACTTTACCCTGAGAGATCATGTTTGCAGGAACACATGTACCATTAACAGATCCTCTGTTACTGGAGTTGCTATTCCCTGAGGTGCATGTAGCATATCCTATAACATCTGACCTGCCAGTTAACATTAGACGGGTTAAGTCAGATGGATCAGCCTGCTGGCTTACTGAACCAGTAGTTTCCACTTTAATCGGTTCGCAAGAGTTTGGAATCTGAAGAGGCCTAGCCTGTTCTGTTGTACAGTCATCGTTCATTTGCCGGTGACCAGGATGGTCAGGTTGGATCAATGTATCCAAAGAGGCTTTGCTACTCCCAGGTTCTTTACAAATATTTCTAAAACCTGAGACTGCCATGTTTTCAGAGCTACTTTTAGCAATACAACTAGCATTTCCACTTCCAGCCAGTTCAAGGATATCATGACTGTTCTTACCCAAGAGAACAAGTGATGGAGTAGGACAACTGCCATCTTCCATTTCATTTGCTAATTTTGTTCTTGTACCCACTTCAACTTTTCCAGTAAGAGATATAACATCTACAGGAATTTCCCAGTACTGTATAATTCCCTTGCACAACCCTGAGTACATAGTAACATGCTGCACTGACAAATGAAGTGCTTTCAAGACCGTTGGAATATCCTTTTGATAGTAGTATCTGATACTTTTTTCTGAATTTGTTGACATTTTTATCCTGCAACAATAAGTTACAAAAGATTTTAAGAGCATTAAAAAAGGGTAGAGAATTGAACCTATGCAAAGGCATAAATGAAGTATAAATTTACCCTAACCAACTGTCGGTCTATGATCCAAGGAAGAAAATAGAAAAAAAATCCTAGTACCAACAGAACAGTGAGCACGCAGTGAAAAAGTGGTAAAGAAACAATGAAGGGCTAGAATGAAGTAGCTGTACTTACACCAGTAAATGATCACAAGTGCCAAAAAAAACTTGTTCATATGGGTCGACACCAAAAAATTCTGATCCTCTCAGGGAAGTTCCCCTTGTAATTGTTGGCCCGATCTTATTGATTGTACACTCCGGACAATACCATTCCCCTTCTGGTATAAACATTTTGCTCACACCAATACATCTCGAATGGTAAGCTGATGGACACCCATCACAACAAAGCAATGTCCCATCCATGCCACAAAGGCGACATTCGTCACCATTGCCATCCTGATCAACATCAGCATCTGTTACAGTACTTTTATAACTTAAAGCACTGGAATTATAAGAAGAATTTGTCTTGTTTCTGTCGGTAACAATCCCCATGGCTTCTTGGTCCTGGCAAGCAGAAGTTTTAGAGTATCTAGGATGGACCCTTCTAGGCCCAACTTCAGAAGCAACAACAATAACCCCATCAGAATTGATTCCAACTTCTGATTCTTCACGCATGTCAATTTCTGCTCTTAGTTCTGCAGAGTCTAAAGCATCATCACACAATATCTGCAAAACCATCAATTTTCTACCAGCAGATAAATCGTAATATTCCCTCTGTAAAGTATCAATATAAAATCCTTTCCATTCAAGCCCATCTGTATATCCCATCATCATCAGATATTGAACTAAAAAAACTGGCCAAGTCACATGATCAATCAAGCTCCAATCCATGGACCTGCAGCCAAAAAAAGTATATTAGTTTGATGTTTCAATCACTGAAACTGAAATAGATTCATCTTACACAAACCAATCAAGGAAACAAAAAGAGGTTCTTATTGCTCTTCAGAAATGATTGGGATAGATATGCTTCTTGATACTTGGAACAATTAACATTCCTATCAAAAATAATTTATTTTGCACAAAGGACAGACACTAATGGTCAAATTCTCAAGGAATTGACATCTTCAAGGCATACATTGTCCACTGGTCCAAACCTCAACAACATTCCGGTAAGTTGTTTCGACTATAACATCAAATTACCAGAAAACGAGCAAGTGAAAAAATACATAGTACTTTCTCAAGTGAATGGGGAGAAAGATTCCCATAAGTACCTTAGGCATTTTGATGCAAGCTCAGAACCATCAGATGAGAGAGTTTCAAAATGACGCCGCAAAGCACGCATGAGAGCAACATGAATAGCATCCAACAATGTGTTTTGGACTGAACAGTTGAGCGATCCTACAAAATCTTCTAGTCCAAAAGGACACAAAAATAGTGGGATACTAAATGAGCGTAAGAAACTGTATACAGAGAGAAGGTCTGCAACACACTCATCAGGAACACCAATATTTCCTGAAGAAGGAGGCAATTCTGGTGGTGGGACAAGAGAAGCTTCTTCCTTAAAGCTCAAAGCCCCATCAAGAGCATACTCACAAGAATCACTAGATGAGTCTGAATCAGTATCAGCATCAACACCAACATCAGCTTGAAACCCATTATATTCATGTAAATCACAGATATTTGACTTATTCAATGAAAAAACTTCAACTCCACCAACAACATTTGTCAGTTCAACTGCATTTCCCATTTTTATATCCTTCTCCTTCGCATATTTCTTCAAAATTAATTCGTCTAATTCTTTCTTCTTAAACAGCAATCCATCCTCGAAATCACCATCCCGTATAAGAAACTGCCTCAGTTCACCACTTTCCAAATCTTCGCAATCCCCATCTTCATAATCAATTCTATACAATCCCCTATCGTAATAAACAACTTTCCCAAGAAAAACCCCACTACCGTCGAACTCTTTCTTCACATATGACCCCACCAATGCTTTAGACCTCGTCTCGACAGCCCATTTCTTCAATTCTCCATCCATCCCAGTATTCAGAACATCCTTTCTCTTCCTTTTTCTCCCTCTACGCTCCACCCGGACCACTTCAGATTCCATTCCACCAACGACAACCCGATCAATCCCTAATTTCTTAAATCAAACCAACACATCCAACAATCCGTCCAATATCCCTTGGTTTGCAATTCACGAAACCTAAATCCACAAATTTAGGCAGAGATTTTAGGGCTTTTACAGATCTAATAAGGACCCATCAAATAACAACTTTACACAAAATCTGAATGATTGAAAAATGATATCAGAGTTAAATAGTACCTTATTTTAGGAGCAATCAACCTTCATAAAAATATGTGATTAGGGTTTTCTGGTGGAGAGAGGAGTGATTAGAGTTTTCTGGTAGGGAGAGAAAGATGTGGAGTTGTAATAGCCCTAATTGGTGAGAGATACAGAGGGAAGAGACGAATGGCTTTAGTACACTGGTACCGAGTTATTATATGATGGCAGACTCGTAAGTACTTGTCTCGGAATCTTCCCTCTTTAATAACTCATAACTCGTTCGAGTCTCGTTATAAATTTTGAAAATATGATTTTGTAGAGATTCGAACTTATAGAAAATTTAAAAATTAGTTAAATAACAGCAAAATTTCAAAAAGAAACTGGTTTACAGTTATTCTTAATTTTTTTTTTTTTTTGTTTTCCTCATCAGACTTTCATATTGCTATTAGATTGTCACAAGAAATATGATCATTGTAAAGAAAAACTAATTAAGAATTAGAAATTAGAAAATTGTACAAAAATTAGTTTTAATCTATTTGAAAATTTCTCTGAAAGTGGATACAAAATTTTAAATTTATTCAAAATTTAAGGTTATTTGATGATAGACAATACAATACTTCCTATGTTTTGAATTTTAATATTAATTTTTATTCAAAAATAATTTGATTATTTAATATTGACTAATCTAAATGAATTCATATTAATTTTAATTTTTAATTATTTTAAATTGATTTTTAAAAGTCATAATTGATTTTTTTTTTTTAAATGAGGACATATTAGATGTGGATGTTAAATAGTCCATTATTGAATATATTTTTTTTTAAGATATTATGTCTTTTTGTTTGTTTTTTTAAGGTAATTAATATTTAAGACTTACTCTATTACAATGCAAGGGGAAGGGAGTTTATTGTGTTTTTTTATGGTAATTATTTATTATGTATATTTGTTCTATATCTATAGTTAAAAATGATAAATTGTTAGTTTAGTACTATATATTGATATTTTTATAAAGAGAAAAAAATATTAATAAATAAAATCATTTTTATGAAAATATGAATTATGTGAATCAAACTACAACTTGTATTTAGTATAAAAAATATTATCATGTAGTACAAAACAAAATTATGGCCAATCTCAACCAAAATATAGTAAAACGATCATTCCATTTTAAAGTATAAAATTAATATTAATTTTTTTTAAAACTTAATTTGAAACATTTCAAACTTAAAATTACATAATCTATTTATGTTATGAAAACAAAATTATAAATAATAATATTGATGTAATCGCTTACAATATTCAAATTGTATTAATAAAATTAAACAAAACCATATAAGTTTTAAATTAAATTAAATTGAATTAGTTGGAAGAATAAATATATTTACGCTGACTCAGTGGTGAGTCAACTCAGTCAATATTCTAAATTTTGACAATGGCATAGATCATCAACAGTGTTTTTGGTAGAGGTCGTTAACTTATCTTTTTATTTATCAAGGACAAATTTACAGGCACACCCACAATAATTTGGCGGGAACAGATTTTGGTGAATGCCCGCCATTTGCATTTAGTTTTGAAACATAAGGGTTTTTTAATTTATAATATTAGTAAAATAATTAATGTACAAAACAGTTGACAGTAACGGTCACTTAAAATGACTTTACCTGAATTTTTGTAACCGTTTGGGTATATGTTTAAACCCTATCTAATCATCAAAATTTATGCATCCCTGTGACGCTCCCAAAATAGATATATATTACCTATTTTGAGTCGTCAAATACATGGTACAGAATATAAATATAAATTTAAATATACAACATGAGCTGTGAGTTTCAATAAAAATATTATCGTTTATACAGTATTGAAACTCAAAATAAGTCCTCAATACATTTATTATCACACTATATCATAGAATAGTGAGGACTACTAATGCTATCATCTGGACCGTCACTCCGTTCTCCGACTAGTCCCTGTTACGTTCTCATTTCTTGAAGAGAACAATGAAAGTAAAAGGGTGAGCTCAACTAGCCCAGTAATAAATATTATGACTAAGATAATGCAGAATAATTTATCGTTAGCCTTCAACAGTGTTAAACAGATAAAATATAACAAACATCAAGTTTAATTGCAGCGGAACAAGCAATTCATTAGAAGAGTTAAGTAGAGAATAAAATTTACTATCTTCTATGATTTAAAAAGGTTTTTTATCACTTTTATCGCTGAGACTCAGCTTAATAAATAATCCACATCATCCCTGCACTACGGCCAAGGATATTCATTAATATCACAACCACAAATTATCATTGCACTACGGGCCAAGGATATTTGCGTATTCATCAATGGTCATGATCATGCCAACAACTGTCCATCAATGCACTACGGGTCAATGAGGACTTTTACCACATCATTTGTAACATTACGATCATAATTACACCGAATAATCTCTGATCATAATCATACCAAGTCCATCTATGCACTACAGGCCACAGATGACTTTCAACAAAATATAAACATGAGGATGATGACAATGATATAAGAATTCAATAAAACAAGTTCAAGAATTAATTTATCCAGGAACCAATAACGTCCAAATTGTCAACATGATACTGCTTTGTAGAGTAAAATTCAAGAATACTCGGAAGAATATTTCCATAAAAAGATACTGGATGAAGCGCAAATATCAAGGATATTCCACTAATTTCATGGAGTATAAAAGCCAAAATTTTAACCAACTGAGTATAATAAATAATGGAATAATAAAAGAAAACACCAGGCATGCGATAGACCGAACAGACAGGTTATTCTAACAGAATAATAAATAACGGAACCAGGTCATGCGTGAACGCACAGACAGGATATTCCAACAGAATAATAAATAATAGAACCAGGTCATGCGTAAACGCATAGACAGGATATTTCAACAGAATAATAAAGACTGGAATAGCAGAAGAATTTCACCATGTATGCGGTACTTCGCATATACAGGTTATTCCAACAGAATAATAAGGAATGGAATAACAGAATAATTTCACCAAGTATAGGGTAATCCACGTATACAGGTTATTCCAACACAATAATGAAGAATGGAATAATAGAAGTTCTCTTCATAAATACGAAAGAAATAATACCCCTTACCTTAGTGGAAGATTGGATACTGCAATAGTGTAGTAACAGAATACACTTATTCTTTCTCTATTATTCTCTCTATACTTTCTCTCTCTATAGCTTGAATGAATTGGTGAAAAATAATGAAGAAAGGAGCTTCTATTTATAGGCTTGGCAGAGTAAGGGTAAAATTATATTTTCGCCTTAATTTATGACATCATCGCTGACATCATTGATCATATTATATCACTGCTTACCTCATCGTCCGATGACATCATCGCTTACCTGATCGTCCGATGACATCATCGCTTACGTCATAGGAATTCAAATTCAATTTGTTCTCTTCCACCTCCTTTTACTTTTATACCATGAATCTACTATAATAATGTTACCATTCAAATTATAAAAAACGTACTATTATATAATCACATCATACTACTATAATATAATATTATAATAATATATTTGAATAAATTATTTTATCAGAAAAGATAAAATACCAACTTTTAACAAATGTCACATGCTAAAAAAATTTCAGTTTAAATCCACATTGAATAAATATTTTCTTATCATATAAATGAATAAATAATTATTCACAAATAATATTACGGAATCACAATAATGATAACCAGGCTGTTCCCAGGAAAGAGGGGGCTTTCCGATAAGAATTTCTCCTTACTAGCACGCAATTAGGTGACCAAAACTCTCCTTGACAGAACTTTCTAGACATTACCAATAATGTTATCTAATAATATTATTCAAATAATATGAATTATTAATCTGATAATAGAAAATATTGTGCAGTGACAATTATTGAAACAACAATAATATAAAATATCAACGCATCAATTATTAAACCAATAAAATAAAATATTGAACAGTAATTACTGTAACAATTATTAAGTAGTGCCTTCTTACGTAAGAATCAACAATACAAAAATACTGTGCAATACCGTGTGCTACTGTGCAACAACGCGTATTACTGTATTTTAACCACCAGGTATTCCAACAGTTAACGGTAAAACATTCGTCGTTATTTTATAAAAAAATATTTTTGTCGTTTTCTCAATCCGACAATAATTTCGTTGTAGGGGTCCACCAATGATTGTGTCGTCGTACGAATATTCCCTGTTAAAGCGAATATTTTCTGATCAATCGAATATTATATAACAACTTGCTTACTTTGCAAAATTTATAAATATTACCCACAACTATAATATTATATCAAATTCACTCCATAATATTCAAAAATGATATTTATAGAAAATTCATCTTTATTCATAAAAGTTGGGGTCTTACAACCTCCCCTTCTTGTGAAATTTTGCCCTCAAAATTAGGGTACATACCTGGTATGTCGAAGAAGTAAGGATACCTTGATTTCATTTCAGATTCTAACTCACAGGTCATTTCCTCAACATCATGGTTTCTCCACAAAACTTTGACTTGAGGTATAACCTTGGAGCGTAGAATATGTTCCTTCTTATCCAAGATTTGAACAAGAACCTCTTCATACGTCAACTCTTCTGCTATTTCGTCCAGTTCTAACTCAATAATGTGGTTCGGGACTTCCACATATTTACGTAACATAGATATATGAAAAATGTTATGAACACAAGACATACTTGGCGGTAAAACGAGTCTAAAAGCCACAGTTCCTACTCGATCGTGGATTAAAAATGGGTCAATGAATCGAGGATTGAGCTTTCTTCTCTTTCCAAATCTCGTAACTCCTTTCCATGGAGAAACACATAACAACACATGATTTCCAATATCGAATTCCACGTCCTTTCGATGAAGACCAGCATAACTCTTTTGTCGATCTTGTGAGGTTTTTATACGTTGTCGGATCGTTTGAATCTTTTCCGTAGTTATACGTACCAACTCCGATACCAACAACGTTGCTTCACCCACCTCATTCCAACATACTGGAGAACGCCATTTTCTTCCATACAATGCCTCGAATGGAGTCATGTCAATACTTGCTTGATAACTGTTGTTGTAAGAAAACTCCACAAATGGTAAGAACTTGTCCCAACTTCCCTTGAAGTCAAGGACACAAAGTCTTAATAAATCTTCAAGAGTTTGAATAGTCCTCTCTTACTGCCCATCCGTTTGAGGATGATATGCCGAACTAAACCGTAAATCCGTGCCCATAGCTTTCTGTAAAATAACCCAAAATCGTGAAGTGAATCTTGGGTCTCGATCAGAAACTATGGATACTGGCATACCATGCAATCTTACAATCTCGTTTATGTACATACGAGCTAGACGTTCAAGTGTATAAATTTCTCGTATAGGTAAGAAATGAGCCGACTTGGTCAATCTATCAATAATGACCCAAATCGCATCTATGCCTTGAGAAACCTTGGGAAAACCGGTAACGAAATCTATGGTAATGTGCTCCCACTTCTGTAACGACCCCAAAATAGATCCATTCCATCCAACCTATTCTGAGTCGCCAAATACATGGTACAGAAAACACCTATAACTTTATTACAACAATTGTCGTGCAAAATACAACAACACATATGCTGTGAGTTTGGATACAAATATATACCAAATGTGACTCATGTTCCAACCGTGGACATCACCTCACAATGACACCTTACATAAAGGTATAGTCAAAAATTGTTTTAGAAATTAGAATCTTTGGGAAGTACTCAAGGAAACCTTCGTACATGGGAGGCCATGCGTCTAGGTTATGATAGATATCATATGGCCACAGAATTATCTTTGGTTGACCCAATAGACCCCAAAGAAAAACGAGAAGATTACTATCATATTCTTCCCAATGGTGAGTCTTCTCTTGACTTATCATTATCTCCACTGTCTCTAATTGAGAATTATACTTCAAACAAACACCAAGATTATATAGGTAGTGCTCGTATATATACTCAGCAAGTGGATGAGCACATCCCTGTCTTATGATGACACGAGGTTGTATGTCGTTAGACATCTTGTATGATAGGGGCAAACCACCCTTCCAACGTTGGGTACACCTTACCCTATTGGATTCACCAAATATAACTACTAAATGAACTTTTCTATACTGCTTCGGGAGAACATCCACAGCTAGAGACCACCGTTCTATTTCTCCGTTACCCTCGCTCGATCCAGCTACACTCTTATTACCTGAAAGGAATTGTGAAGCAAAAGGGTGAGCACAACTAGCTCAGTAAAGAATATCATGACTAAAGATAATTAAATTATCAATAGCCTTCATCAATAATAAATCAAAGATTTAGAACATATGGTAAATGATAAAAATTTCAACCATAGTTGCAGCGGAACGAGCAATCCATTAGAAGAGTCAAATAGACTATAAAGTCTATTATCTTTTCCATGTTAAAAATCCACCAATAATGTTTTATCCCTGTAACATCAATCAACAATTCTGGTCCACAATCATATGAATAACTCATAATCATAACTGTAGTTCTAAATTCCTCTTCTCATCCAGGACGAAGATAATTTTCATCACCTATCTTTACCTGAAACATCAAAGATCATGGTTATACCAAATCACATTTCCTGTTCATAATCATACTAATAACTTCATCTTTGCACTACGGCCAAAGATATTCATTTGTATCACCAGTTGGTCATGTTTATCTCAACATCTGTTCATCTTTGCACTACTGGCCAAAGATATTCAACAACATGTCATCTTTGCACTACAGGCCAAAGATATTCATCAACAATTCATCTTTGCACTACAGGCCAAAGATATTCATCAATATTTCATCTTTGCACTACAGGCCAAAGATATTAATATCTCAAAGAAATATATAATCATTTCAGAATTTATATAAACAATAATTATAACCATGTTGATCAATTCACCTTTGCACTTAAGCTAAAGATATTCACTTATAAATTTAATGGTTATGATCATACCAATCAACGATTCAACTTTGCACTACTGGCCAAAGATAACCCATAGTCATGATCATACCAAAAATCTACCCATCTTTACACTCAAGTCAAAGAGAAATATCATCATTAGGGTTATAAAAACGTTATATATAATAATAAAAATAATATGATCAACATCTAGTTTTAATCTCAATAGTAATATTCGTAAATCAACTATAATTTGGTTAGAAAAAGAGAATAGTAACTCGTGAATAGTAACTCATGAATAGTAACTCGTGAATAGTAACTCATGAATAGTAAACTCGACACAAAAAAATAGAAATTTCACAATAAAATACATACCAATATTTCGGTATAATGATATTGAAAGAATAATATTTCTTAAGCTTATAAACAATTTATTTTAATTGTTTACACTTTACTAATTAATGCATTTAATCATCATAAAATGCCAACTCTTATAATTTCATCATCAATAACCAAAACCCTCATCAAAAATCTGCATATACCTCATATAGAATTCTCAAGCCATAAAATTCTATTTTCCAATTTTCTTACTTCACATAACATATTTAATTCATTTACTCATAACTAGACCATTTTCATGAAAAATACCAAATCAGTTTCAAAAATATTTCTTTTCTGGGATTTAGCATAATATAGTCCCATAGTGAACATATATTTTTCTCAGAATTTTTAAAAGTCATTTACTATTTTTCATATGGTCAAAACAGCCGAATATTTAGACATTTATAAAAAAAATGTACTTTTGTCCAAAAATTCTGAAATTAACAAAGTATACTTCTATCATATACATGTACTCCCAATAAAAATTTCATCAATTTTGGAGTTAACCACAAGGAATTATAAGCTGTTACTTCTAAAATAGTCTTTTCTCATAAAATTCATAACTCTCAATCTATACATCCAAAAATCACCATTTTTGGACACAATCAAGAAAACTCATCAAAATATCATTTCAAATTTTTCCAGAATTTTTGAAGATCAGAAAAATTACGAAACTGAAAATCATAACAACCCTTAAAATCCCTTAATATCCCTTACTATCCCTTACTATCCCTTACTATCACTTACTATCCCTTACCTCAAAAGAGCAGTACTTCTGACTGGATATCGGATATGATGCTGAAAGAAACTTGCACTGATGAATAGCAATTCACCAAGTATCTAAAAACTCACAAAATATGCTTCATAATATAGAGAGAGAAAGAGAGAAAGCTTATGTTTCTGGTGTGATTTTCAATTCTAACTTAGCCCTCTATTTATAGGAAAATTTTGGTAGGTTTGACCTGCAACCTGATGGCTTTACCTGCTACTATTCCCACCCACCACATTTGAAATATAATTCATCACATTTTTTCACCAACCACAAGTGGGGCCCACCAATTCTAGAATTTTCCACCAAAATGATAAACTCCAAAAATTCAACAATTTTTGAACCAGTCATCTCGTAAAATTCATAATAAATCATACGTTCATTTTTAACGGTTCAAAATTTGTGGACATATACTCAACTTATATATGCATCACATATCCAAAAATTACCACGATCCAACGGTCGGATTAAAAATTATAACCCTCGCAAAATATCTCAAAAACCCTAATTTGATTTTCAATACCTCCGTTCGACAAAAATACAGATAAAACACCTCAACATTAACTCCTTCATTTTTAACCACAAAAATATATCCCTCATATATATCCACATAAAATAAATATTTCCTTATCATATGAATCAATAATTAATTATTCACAAATAATATTACAGAATCACATTTATGACAATCAGGCCGTTCCCAGGAAAGAGGGGGCTTTCCAATAAGGATTTCTCCTTACTGGCGCGCAATTAGATGACCAAACCTCTCCTTAGACAGAACTTTCTAGACATTATCAATAATGCTATCTAATAATATTATTTAAATATTATAAATTATTGATCTGATAATAGAAAATACTGTGCAGCAACAATTATTGAACAACAATAATATAAAATTTCAACGTAGCAATTATTGAATCAATAAAATAAAATATTGAACAGTAATTACTGTAACAATTATTGAGTAGTGCCTTCTTACGTAAGAATCAATAATTTCAAAAATACTATGCAATACCGTGTGCTACTGTGCAATAACGCGTATTACTGTATTTTAACCACCGGGTATTCCAACAGTGTTAACGATAACAACTACGCCGTTATTTGTAAAAACTCAAATTTATCGTTTTCTTCACCCGACAGTTATTCGTTATGGAGCCCACAAATAGCTACGCCGTCGTACGAATATTCCCCGACAGAAAGAATATTCCACGACCAAACGAATATTCCCCGACAACAATGATTATTTTATAACCACTTGCTTATTTTGAAAAAAAATCATATTTCATTCATAACTTTAAACTTTTATCAATTTAACCATTTACTGAATAGTAATTATAAGAAAAATTGAATACTTTTATTTCATAAAATTCGGGGTCTTACAATCTCCCCTCCTTATGAAATTTCGTCCCCGAAATTTACGTACCTGGTATTTCGAAGAATTGAGAATACTCTTCTTTCATTTCAGATTCCATCTTTCCTGTCATCATAATTTCTCCATTGCTCATCTCTTGTATTTCAAATATCATTCTAGAATACAGCTTCAAAACAAGGGTTAATTTAACAAATTAACATATCACATAATATCCCAATATTATGACTGACCAACAAATAAGCTTAGGTAGGACATACTAGCGAATGATTTACTCATCTCTCCCCTCCTAGTTATATTCCCCGATCTCCGCCAGAGACCATATCTCTAAGCTCTGATACCAAATGTAACTCTGGACACCAACCTATGTCAGCACCTTACATTGATACCTATCAGTTTGCCACCGCAGAACGGCGTCCCCTACGGAGAGTCTGGCTTCGGTGCATCCCCCATCAACAGGAAGTCACCAGCGAGAGGCTCGAGGCTCTTTACTTATAGCTTTGATACCAAATGTAACGACCCCAAAATAGATCCATTCCATCCAACCTATTCTGAGTCGCCAAATACATGGTACAGAAAACACCTATAACTTTATTACAACAATTGTCGTGCAAAATACAACAACACATATGCTGTGAGTTTGGATACAAATATATACCAAATGTGACTCATGTTCCAACCGTGGACATCACCTCACAATGACACCTTACATAAAGGTATAGTCAAAAATTGTTTTAGAAATTAGAATCTTTGGGAAGTACTCAAGGAAACCTTCGTACATGGGAGGCCATGCGTCTAGGTTATGATAGATATCATATGGCCACAGAATTATCTTTGGTTGACCTAATAGACCCCAAAGAAAAACGAGAAGATTACTATCATATTCTTTCCAATGGTGAGTCTTCTCTTGACTTATCATTATCTCCACTGTCTCTAATTGAGAATTATACTTCAAACAAACACCAAGATTATATAGGTAGTGCTCGTATATATACTCAGCAAGTGGATGAGCACATCCCTGTCTTATGATGACACGAGGTTGTATGTCGTTAGACATCTTGTATGATAGTGGCAAACCACCCTTCCAACGTTGGGTACACCTTACCCTATTGGATTCACCAAATATAACTACTAAATGAACTTTTCTATACTGCTTCGGGAGAACATCCACAGCTAGAGACCACCGTTCTATTTCCCCGTTACCCTCGCTCGATCCAGCTACACTCTTATTACCTGAAAGGAATTGTGAAGCAAAAGGGTGAGCACAACTAGCTCAGTAAAGAATATCATGACTAAAGATAATTAAATTATCAATAGCCTTCATCAATAATAAATCAGAGATTTAGAACATATGGTAAATGATAAAAATTTCAACCATAGTTGCAGCGGAACGAGCAATCCATTAGAAGAGTCAAATAGACTATAAAGTCTATTATCTTTTCCATGTTAAAAATCCACCAATAATGTTTTATCCCTGTAACATCAATCAACAATTCTGGTCCACAATCATATGAATAACTCATAATCATAACTGTAGTTCTAAATTCCTCTTCTCATCCAGGACGAAGATAATTTTCATCACCTATCTTTACCTGAAACATCAAAGATCATGGTTATACCAAATCACATTTCCTGTTCATAATCATACTAATAACTTCATCTTTGCACTACGGCCAAAGATATTCATTTGTATCACCAGTTGGTCATGTTTATCTTAACATCTGTTCATCTTTGCACTACTGGCCAAAGATATTCAACAACATGTCATCTTTGCACTACAGGCCAAAGATATTCATCAACAATTCATCTTTGCACTACAGGCCAAAGATATTCATCAATATTTCATCTTTGCACTACAGGCCAAAGATATTAATATCTCAAAGAAATATATAATCATTTCAGAATTTATATAAACAATAATTATAACCATGTTGATCAATTCACCTTTGCACTTAAGCTAAAGATATTCACTTATAAATTTAATGGTTATGATCATACCAATCAACGATTCAACTTTGCACTACTGGCCAAAGATAACCCATAGTCATGATCATACCAAAAATCTACCCATCTTTACACTCAAGTCAAAGAGAAATATCATCATTAGGGTTATAAAAACGTTATATATAATAATAAAAATAATATGATCAACATCTAGTTTTAATCTCAAGAGTAATATTCGTAAATCAACTATAATTTGGTTAGAAAAAGAGAATAGTAACTCGTGAATAGTAACTCATGAATAGTAACTCGTGAATAGTAACTCATAAATAGTAAACTCGACACAAAAAAGTAGAAATTTTACAATAAAATACATACCAATATTTCGGTATAATGATATTGAAAGAATAATATTTCTTAAGCTTATAAACAATTTATTTTAATTGTTTACACTTTACTAATTAATGCATTTAATCATCATAAAATGCCAACTCTTATAATTTCATCATCAATAACCAAAACCCTCATCAAAAATCTGCATATACCTCATATAGAATTCTCAAGCCATAAAATCCTATTTTCCAATTTTCTTACTTCACATAACATATTTAATTCATTTACTCACAACTAGACCATTTTCATGAAAAATACCAAATCAGTTTCAAAAATATTTCTTTTCTGGGATTTAGCATAATATAGTCCCATAGTGAACATATATTTTTCTCAGAATTTTTAAAAGTCATTTACTATTTTTCATATGGTCAAAACAGCCGAATATTTAGACATTTATAAAAAAATGTACTTTTGTCCAAAAATTCTGAAATTAACAAAGTATACTTCTATCATATACATGTACTCCCAATAAAAATTTTATCAATTTTGGAGTTAACCACAAGGAATTATAAGCTGTTACTTCTAAAATAGTCTTTTCTCATAAAATTCATAACCCTCAATCTATACATCCAAAAATCACCATTTTTGGACACAATCAAGAAAACTCATCAAAATATCATTTCAAATTTTTCCAGAATTTTTGAAGATCAGAAAAATTACGAAACTGAAAATCATAACAACCCTTAAAATCCCTTAATATCCCTTACTATCCCTTACTATCCCTTACTATCACTTACTATCCCTTACCTCAAAAGAGCAGTACTTCTGACTGGATATCGGATATGATGCTGAAGGAAACTTGCACTGATGAATAGCAATTCACCAAGTATCTAAAAATTCACAAAATATGCTTCATAATATAGAGAGAGAAAGAGAGAAAGCTTATATTTCTGGTGTGATTTTCAATTCTAACTTAGCCCTCTATTTATAGGAAAATTTTGGTAGGTTTGACCTGCAACCTGATGGCTTTACCTGCTACTATTCCCACCCACCACATTTGAAATATAATTCATCACATTTTTTCACCAACCACAAGTGGGGCCCACCAATTCTAGAATTTTCCACCAAAATGATAAACTCCAAAAATTCAACAATTTTTGAACCAGTCATCTCGTAAAATTCATAATAAATCATACGTTCATTTTTAACGGTTCAAAATTTGTGGACATATACTCAACTTATATATGCATCACATATCCAAAAATTACCACGATCCAACGGTCGGATTAAAAATTATAACCCTCGCAAAATATCTCAAAAACCCTAATTTGATTTTCAATACCTCCGTTCCGACAAAAATACAGATAAAACACCTCAACATTAACTCCTTCATTTTTAACCACAAAAATATATCCCTCATATATATCCACATAAAATAAATATTTCCTTATCATATGAATCAATAATTAATTATTCACAAATAATGTTACAGAATCACATTTATGACAATCAGGCCGTTCCCAGGAAAGAGGGGGCTTTCCAATAAGGATTTCTCCTTACTGGCGCGCAATTAGATGACCAAACCTCTCCTTAGACAGAACTTTCTAGACATTGTCTGTGACGCCCCCAGAATAGGTATACAACACCCATTCTGAGTCGCCAAATACATGGTACAGAAAGCAAACTACAACTTCAATAATACAATTGTCGTGCAAAATACGACAACACATACTGTGAGTTTAAATACAAATATTGTCTTCTAGACAATATCCACACTCAAATAAATCCTCATTACAATTATTCAAACACTATTTTACAGAAATAGTGAGGACTGCTAATACATCTTTCTAGAACCATCACTCCATACCCCGACTAGATCCTGCTATGTTCTCACCTCCTGAGAAGAAAAATGGAACAAAAAGGAAAAGGGTGAGCTCAACTAGCTCAGTAAAGAATATTATGACTAAGATAATATACAACAAATTATCGTTAGTCTTCAACAGGGAAAAATCTGATAAAATATAATCGACAACAAGTTTTAGATCAACAACTGCAGCGGAAACAACAAACCATTAGAAGAGTCAAGTAGAGAAAGAATTCTACTATCTTCTAAGATTTAAAAGTCCATCATCAATATTTTATCCCTGTAACATCAACTAATAATCATCTTTAACCAAATATTCATCTTTGCACTACAGGCCAAAGATATTCATTTGTATCATCAGTCGGTCATGTTCATCTCAACACCTGTTCATCTTTGCACTACAGGCCAAAGATATTCATCAAGTAATCATACATCTTTGCACTACAGGCCAAAGATATTCATTAATATCATCATTTAGGACTGAGGATGATGAAAAATATCTTAAAGAGAACGAATCCAATGAGACAGAAGGACAAATAGTAGGGATTCGTATAACAGTTTATCCAAGATCAATAATACTTCATAATAATCAATTGTGAAGCAGAATTCAAAAATAAAGATCAAAACATGGATACAATCAAAGATAGTAACCATAATAGACATCTTGGACAAAAAGGGAAAATTTTATTTTTCGGTGAATAGTGCCGTATTCGTGAATAGTGTCGTATACGTGAATAGTACCGTATACGTGAATAGTAACCCCGACACAAAAAGTTCCAAATTTGATAAAAACTCGTATCAATATTTCAGCATAATGATATTGAAGAAAATAATATCATTTAAGAAGAAAATAATATCCCTTACTATCCCTTACTATCCCTTACCTCAAAAGAGCAGTACTTCTGACTGGATATCGGATATGATGCTGAAGGAAACTTGCACTGATGAATAGAAACTCACCAAGTATCTAAAAACTCACAAAATATGCTTCATAATATAGAGAGAGAAAGAGAGAAAGCTTATGTTTCTGGTGTGATTTTCAATTCTAACTTAGCCCTCTATTTATAGGAAAATTTTGGTAGGTTTGACCTGCAACCTGATGGCTTTACCTGCTACTATTCCCACCCACCATATTTGAAATATAATTCAGCACATTTCTTCACCAACCACAAGTGGGGCCCACCAATTCTAGAATTTTCCACCAAAATGATAAACTCCGAAAATTCAACAATTTCTGAACCAGTCATCTCGTAAAATTCATAATAAATCTTACGTTCATTTTTAACGGTTCAAAATTTGTGGACATATACTCAACTTATATGTGTATAACATATCTAAATATTACCACGATCCAACGGTCGGATTAAAAATTATAACCCTCGCAAAATATCTCAAAAACCCTAATTTTTAATACCTCCATTCCGACAAAAATACTGATAAAAATCTCAATATTAACTCCTTCATTTTTAACCACAAAAATATATCCCTCATTTATATCCACATAAAATAAATATTTCCTTATCATATGAATCAATAATTAATTATTCACAAATAATATTACAGAATCACATTTATGACAACCAGGTCGTTCCCAGGAAAGAGGGGGCTTTCCAATAAGGATTTCTCCTTACTGGCGCGCAATTAGATGACCAAACCTCTCCTTAGACAGAACTTTCTAGACATTGCCAATAATGTTATCTAATAATATTATTCAAATAATATGAATTATTGATCTGATAATGGGAAATACTGTGCAGCAACAATTATTGAACAACAATAATACAAAATTTTAACGTAGCAATTATTGAATCAATAAAATAAAATATTGAACAGTAATTACTGTAACAATTATTGAGTAGTGCCTTCTTATGTAAGAATCAATAATTTCAAAAATACTATGCAATACCGTGTGCTACTGTGCAATAACGCGTATTACTGTATTTTAACCACCGGGTATTCCAGCAGTGTTAACGGTAACAACTACGCCGTTATTTGTAAAAACTCAAATTTGTCATTTTCTTCACCCGACAGTTATTCTGTTATGGGGCCCACAAATGGCTGCGCCGTCGTACGAATATTCCCCGACAGAAAGAATATTCCCCGACAACAATGATTATTTTATAACCACTTGCTTATTTTGAAAAAAAAATTCATATTTCACTCATAACTTTAAACTTTTATCAATTTAACCATTTACTGAATTGTAATTATAAGGAAAATTGAATACTTTTATTTCATAAAATTCGGGGTCTTACAATCTCCCCTCCTTATGAAATTTCGTCCCCGAAATTTACGTACCTGGTATTTCAAAGAGTTGAAAATACCTTGCTTTCATTTCAGATTCCATCTTCCTTATCATCATGATTTCTCCATTGCTCATCTCCTGTATTTCAGATATCTTTCTAGAATACAGCTTCAAAACAAGGGTTAATTTAACAAATTAACATATCACATAATATCTCGATATTATGACTGACCAACAAATAAGCTTAGGTAGGACACACTAGCGAAGGATTTACTCATCTCTCCCCTCCTAGTTATATTCCCCGATCTCCGCCAGATATCATATCCCTAAGCTCTGATACCAACTGTGACGCCCCCAGAATAGGTATACAACACCCATTCTGAGTCGCCAAATACATGGTACAGAAAGCAAACTACAACTTCAATAATACAATTGTCGTGCAAAATACGACAACACATACTGTGAGTTTAAATACAAATATTGTCTTCTAGACAATATCCACACTCAAATAAATCCTCATTACAATTATTCAAACACTATTTTACAGAAATAGTGAGGACTGCTAATACATCTTTCTAGAACCATCACTCCATACCCCGACTAGATCCTGCTATGTTCTCACCTCCTGAGAAGAAAAATGGAACAAAAAGGAAAAGGGTGAGCTCAACTAGCTCAGTAAAGAATATTATGACTAAGATAATATACAACAAATTATCGTTAGTCTTCAACAGGGAAAAATCTGATAAAATATAATCGACAACAAGTTTTAGATCAACAACTGCAGCGGAAACAACAAACCATTAGAAGAGTCAAGTAGAGAAAGAATTCTACTATCTTCTAAGATTTAAAAGTCCATCATCAATATTTTATCCCTGTAACATCAACTAATAATCATCTTTAACCAAATATTCATCTTTGCACTACAGGCCAAAGATATTCATTTGTATCATCAGTCGGTCATGTTCATCTCAACACCTGTTCATCTTTGCACTACAGGCCAAAGATATTCATCAAGTAATCATACATCTTTGCACTACAGGCCAAAGATATTCATTAATATCATCATTTAGGACTGAGGATGATGAAAAATATCTTAAAGAGAACGAATCCAATGAGACAGAAGGACAAATAGTAGGGATTCGTATAACAGTTTATCCAAGATCAATAATACTTCATAATAATCAATTGTGAAGCAGAATTCAAAAATAAAGATCAAAACATGGATACAATCAAAGATAGTAACCATAATAGACATCTTGGACAAAAAGGGAAAATTTTATTTTTCGGTGAATAGTGCCGTATTCGTGAATAGTGTCGTATACGTGAATAGTACCGTATACGTGAATAGTAACCCCGACACAAAAAGTTCCAAATTTGATAAAAACTCGTATCAATATTTCAGCATAATGATATTGAAGAAAATAATATCATTTAAGAAGAAAATAATATCCCTTACTATCCCTTACTATCCCTTACCTCAAAAGAGCAGTACTTCTGACTGGATATCGGATATGATGCTGAAGGAAACTTGCACTGATGAATAGAAACTCACCAAGTATCTAAAAACTCACAAAATATGCTTCATAATATAGAGAGAGAAAGAGAGAAAGCTTATGTTTCTGGTGTGATTTTCAATTCTAACTTAGCCCTCTATTTATAGGAAAATTTTGGTAGGTTTGACCTGCAACCTGATGGCTTTACCTGCTACTATTCCCACCCACCATATTTGAAATATAATTCAGCACATTTCTTCACCAACCACAAGTGGGGCCCACCAATTCTAGAATTTTCCACCAAAATGATAAACTCCGAAAATTCAACAATTTCTGAACCAGTCATCTCGTAAAATTCATAATAAATCTTACGTTCATTTTTAACGGTTCAAAATTTGTGGACATATACTCAACTTATATGTGTATAACATATCTAAATATTACCACGATCCAACGGTCGGATTAAAAATTATAACCCTCGCAAAATATCTCAAAACCCCTAATTTTTAATACCTCCATTCCGACAAAAATACTGATAAAAATCTCAATATTAACTCCTTCATTTTTAACCACAAAAATATATCCCTCATTTATATCCACATAAAATAAATATTTCCTTATCATATGAATCAATAATTAATTATTCACAAATAATATTACAGAATCACATTTATGACAACCAGGTCGTTCCCAGGAAAGAGGGGGCTTTCCAATAAGGATTTCTCCTTACTGGCGCGCAATTAGATGACCAAACCTCTCCTTAGACAGAACTTTCTAGACATTGCCAATAATGTTATCTAATAATATTATTCAAATAATATGAATTATTGATCTGATAATGGGAAATACTGTGCAGCAACAATTATTGAACAACAATAATACAAAATTTTAACGTAGCAATTATTGAATCAATAAAATAAAATATTGAACAGTAATTACTGTAACAATTATTGAGTAGTGCCTTCTTATGTAAGAATCAATAATTTCAAAAATACTATGCAATACCGTGTGCTACTGTGCAATAACGCGTATTACTGTATTTTAACCACCGGGTATTCCAGCAGTGTTAACGGTAACAACTACGCCGTTATTTGTAAAAACTCAAATTTGTCATTTTCTTCACCCGACAGTTATTCTGTTATGGGGCCCACAAATGGCTGCGCCGTCGTACGAATATTTCCCGACAGAAAGAATATTCCCCGACAACAATGATTATTTTATAACCACTTGCTTATTTTGAAAAAAAAAATCATATTTCACTCATAACTTTAAACTTTTATCAATTTAACCATTTACTGAATTGTAATTATAAGGAAAATTGAATACTTTTATTTCATAAAATTCGGGGTCTTACATTGTCAATAATGCTATCTAATAATATTATTTAAATATTATAAATTATTGATCTGATAATAGAAAATACTGTGCAGCAACAATTATTGAACAACAATAATATAAAATTTCAACGTAGCAATTATTGAATCAATAAAATAAAATATTGAACAGTAATTACTGTAACAATTATTGAGTAGTGCCTTCTTACGTAAGAATCAATAATTTCAAAAATACTATGCAATACCGTGTGCTACTGTGCAATAACGCGTATTACTGTATTTTAACCACCGGGTATTCCAACAGTGTTAACGATAACAACTACGCCGTTATTTGTAAAAACTCAAATTTATCGTTTTCTTCACCCGACAGTTATTCGTTATGGGGCCCACAAATAGCTACGCCGTCGTACGAATATTCCCCGACAGAAAGAATATTCCACGACCAAACGAATATTCCCCGACAACAATGATTATTTTATAACCACTTGCTTATTTTGAAAAAAAATCATATTTCATTCATAACTTTAAACTTTTATCAATTTAACCATTTACTGAATAGTAATTATAAGAAAAATTGAATACTTTTATTTCATAAAATTCGGGGTCTTACAACTTCCATTCTGGAATTTCAAGTGATTGCAATGGACCTTTTGGTACTTGATGCTCTGCCTTGACTCGTTGACAAGTTAGACACCTTGAGATAAACTCCGCGATCTCTCTCTTCATATTGCTCCACTAAAATATATGTCGAAGATCATGATACATTTTGGTACTCCCAAGATGGATTGCAAATGGTGTGTTGTGCGCCTCCATCATGATTTTATACTTTAAATCAGGGTCGTCAGGAACAAAAAGTCTGGAGTTGACTCGAAGTATTCATTCTTCATCGATTCTTGCTTTCCGGCATAGCACCTTCTTGCACTTTCTTCCTCATACGCATCAGCTCTAGGTCTGTAGCTTGAGCAGCTTTAACTTTATAGATTAAAGTCGGTTCTACTCGTATATTCGCCATCATCACATGGGTCCCTAGATTCTTTAACTCTATCTCCATCCTTTGCAAATCATACAAAATGGGACTTTGCGTTGACAATATCGCACTCGTACCTGCATATGAACTTCTACTCAATGCGTCAGCTACCACGTTCGCTTTTCCAGGATGGTATTGGATGGTATGATCATAATCTTTCAACAGTTAAAGCCAACGTCGCTATTGTATGTTGAGTTCCTTTTGAGTGAAGAAATATTTGAGGCTTTTATGATCCGTAAAGATATCCACTTTCTCCCCATACAAGTAATGTCTCCAAATCTTTAGTGTAAAAACGACTGTTGCCAACTCTAGATCATGAGTAGGATAATTTCTCTCATATTCTTTGAGTTGTCGAGAGGCATAGGCTATGACTTTCTCATGTTGCATGAGAACACATCCTAACCCTTTGTCCGAAGCATCACTGTAGATGACAAATCCCTCCGAGCCAAATGGTATTGTTAGAACAGGTGCTGAAATGAGTCTCCTCTTGAGTTCTTGAAAACTTTTCTCACATTCCTCGCTCCAATCGAATTTTGTATCTTTCCGAGTCAGCTGAGTTAGTGGAGTAGCGATTCGAGAAAATCTTTCCACGAATCTCCGATAATAACCAGCTAAGCCGAGAAAGCTACGTACTTCGGTCACTGATTTGGGTTGCTCCCAACTTTGAATAGCTTCAATCTTTGTTGGGTCAACTGATATTCCATGACTTGACACCACGTGCCCAAGGAATGTTACTTCTTCAAGCCAGAACTCGCATTTCTTCAACTTGGCATAAAGCTTATTTTCACGAAGTTTTTAGAATATCAGCCTCAAGTGTTGCTCATGATCTTCACGGCTTTTGGAATAAATAAGGATGTCATCAATAAAGACGACTACAAAGTGATCCAAATATTCCTTAAATACTCGGTTCATCATATCCATGAAGGCAGCAGGAGCATTAGTCAATCCAAAAGACATGACTAGGAATTTATTATGCCCGTATCGAGTTCTGAAAGCCGTCTTTGGAATGTCATCAGTTCTAACCTTTAACTGATGATATCCGGAGCAAAGATCGATCTTTGAAAAGAATTTGGCGCCTTGTAACTGGTCAAACAGGTCATTAATACGTGGTAATGGGTACTTATTCTTGATGGTGACATGATTCAACTCCCGATAATCAATACAAAGTCGCATACTCCCATCTTTTTTCTTCACGAATAGAACAGGAGCACCCCAAGGAGACGTACTAGGACGAATGAAACAGATGTCTAACAATTCCTGCAGTTGGGTCTTTAACTCCTGAAGTTCAATAGGAGCCATTCGATACGGGGCTTTGAAAATGGGTTTTGTATCGGGTTCAAGGTCGATACAAAATTTAATTTCACGCTCTGGGGGCAGGCCAGGAAGTTCTTCAGGAAATATGTCAGGAAGTTTATTAACAATAGAAATATCATTCAAAATTGACGTATTTTTGTTTAGATCCGTAACATGAGCTAAGAAAGCTTGACATCCGCTTTTCAATAAACGAATAACTTTATGGCTTGAGATGATAGTGATTGATTTTAATGGTTTGGTTGCTTGAATTCGAATAATAGGTTGGTTAGGAATATGAAAGCTAACAACCTTACGAAAATAATTAATTTTTGCGTGATAAGTAGTTAACCAATCAATCCCTAGAATTACGTCAAATGCAAATATTTTCAATGAAATAAGATCGACAGGTAATGTGAAGGTACCGATTTGAACCAAACAAGACTTATAAACAGTGGATGTAATGAAGGTTTCTCCCAACGGAGTTTCAACAGATAAGTCCAAGTCTAATTTCTCCGGAGTCAAATTTAAATGTTGAGCGCAAGTAGGAGAAATAAAAAAATGGATAGAACCGGTATCAAATAAGGTATATACTTTGCTAGAGTTTATGATAAGCTTACCCGTGATGACCTCGTTTGGGTTCCTTGCTTTCTGGGAGGTCACGGCAAACGCTCTCCCTTGAACTACCAGTTTTGACTTTTTTGGGACGGCCTTTGGTGCCTCCATCCCAGTTGGACTTGTCTTCGGTGCACGACAAAATCAAGCTAGGTGACCTTCTCTTCTACAATTGTAACATGCTTTGGATGGCATCGCACAGTTTGGACTGATGTGCCCCTCCCCTCCACATTTGAAGCATATGATAGGTGGTCGTTCTTCTTTCTTAATGACGGGTGCTGATGCTGACGTCTTTCCATCATTGTTGAATCTCCTATTATTAAAATGTCCATTCTTATTGTTTTGGCCATGATTACCACCGAAGTGGTTACCATTTCTGGCATGTTGATTCCCTCCACGCTTATTGTCACCGCTTCGATGACTGTTATCACTAGTATTAACATTTTGTCGGCTGCTCTCTTGTGGTTGGGTTGACTCATTATCTCGTTCCAATAACTGAGCCCTATTAACAACATCTGAATACAAACACAGTTTATGAGATATAAGATATTGACGTATCTCCGGCTTCAAACCTCTTAAAAACAACCGCGTCATTCTCTCCTCATTATCAACTAAGTGGGACGCAAACCGGGACAACTCAGCAAACTTGGCTTCGTACTGCGACACGGTCATGTTGTTTTGCTCCAGCTTGATGAACTTTACCTCTTTCATGTGACGAATACTTTCGAGAAAGTACTTGTCGTTGAACAGTTCTTGGAACTTTTCCCAAGACATCTTCAGTGCGGCAGGTTGAGTATGCTTTACAGATTTCCACCAGTAATCTGCCTCTGCCCGCAACATGAAGGTGGTAAAGGGAACCTTTTGCTCCTCGGAGCATCCCAAGACATCAAATATCTTGTTGATCTGCTTTATCCACGTCTCCTCCTTAAGTGGTTTTGGCTCTCCAAAAAACTCCGGTGGTCCCAGCTCCTTGAACTATTTGGCGGTGACCGTCCGAGAGTTGCCAGTGTTTTCACCTGCATTTTGGACAAGAGTCACTCTCGCCTGATGTTGCATGAATTGCATAAAGCCTCTGAACATTCCATCGTTCATCATTTGGTCAGTGTTGTTGTTTGCCTGAGGATTGTTGCCTTCCTGATGCACATTATCCTGATTATTGATCTGTGAAGACTCAATGGTCTCCTGTGCTCCATTGATGTTTTCAACATTCTCGGATGTCATTTTCAAATACTGCCACAAAACAAGGGTTAATTAACATATCACATATTATCCCTATACTCTGACCGACCAATGAGATACCAAATAAACTTAGGTAGGTCATACTATCGAAGGAATTTTCCGTCTCTCCCCTCCTAGTTCTTGTCTCACATCTTAGTCAGGGATCATATCCCTAAGTTTTGATACCAACTGTGACGCCTCCAAAATAGGTATACATCACCTATTCTGAGTCGCCAAATACATGGTACAGAATACAAACACAAACTAAAATATACAACATTAGCTGTGAGTTTCAATACAAATATCGTCGTCTAGACAGTATTGAAACTTAAAATAAGTCCTCAATACATTTATTACCACACTATATCATAGAATAGTGAGGACTACTAATGCTATCATTTGGATCGTCACTTCGTTCCCTGATTAGTCCCTGCAACGTTCTCATTTTCTGAAGAGGACAATAAAAGTAAAAGGGTGAGCTCAACTAGCCCAGTAAGAAATATTATGACTAAGATAATGCAGAATAATTTATCGTTAGCATTCAACAATGTTAAACTGATAAAATATAACAAACATCAAATTTAATTGCAGCGGAACAAGCAATTCATTAGAAAAGTTAAGTAGAGAATAAAATCTACTATCTTCTATGATTTAAAAGGTTTTTCATCACTTTTATCGCTGAGACTCAGCTTAATAAATAATTCACATCATCCCTGCACTACGGCCAAGGATATTCATTAGTATCACAACCACAAATTATCCATGCACTACGGGCCAAGGATATTTGCGTATTCATCAATGGTCATGATCATGCCAATAATTGTTCATCAATGCACTACGTGCTAATGAAGACTTTTACCACATCATTTGTAACATTACAGTCATGATTACACCGAATAATCCCTGATCATAATCATACCAAGTCCATCTATGCACTACAGGTCACAGAAGACTTTCAACAAAATATAAACATGATGATGATGACAATGATATAAGAATTCAATAAAACAAGTTCAAGAATTAATTTATCCAGGAACCAATAACGTCCAAATTGTCAACATGATACTGCTTTGTAGAGTAAAATTCAAGAATGCTCGGAAGAATATTTCCATAAAAAGATACTGGATGAAGCGCAAATATCAAGGATATTCCACTAATTTTATGGAGTATAAAAGCCAAAACTTTAACCAACCGAGTATAATAAAGAATGGAATAACAAAAGAAATCACCAAGCATGCGATAGACCACACAGACAGGTTATTCCAACAGAATAATAAATAACGGAACCAGGTCATGCGTGAACGCACAAACAGGATATTCCAACAGAATAATAAATAATGGAACCAGGTCATGCATAAACGCACAGACAGGATATTCGAACAGAATAATAAATAATGGAATAACAGAAGAATTTCACCATGTATGCGGTACTTCGCATATACAGGTTATTCCAACAGAATAATAAGGAATGGAATAACAGAAGAATTTTACAAAGTATAGGGTAGTCCATGTGAGACCCCAGATTTTATGAATAAATATTTAATTTTCTTGAAATAATTATTTAATATTATGGTGTGGATGTGATATATTGTTATAGTTGTGGGTAGTATTTATAAATTTTGCAAAGTATGCAAGTTATCATATTATATTCGATTGGTCGGGGAATATTCTTTTTGTCGGGGAATATCCATACGACGGTACAATCATTGGTGGACCCCGCAACAGAATTATTGTCGGATTGAAAAAACATCAAAAATATTTTATGAAAATAAAGGCGGAAGTTTTACCGTTAACTGTTGAAACACCCGGTGTGAAAAGTACAGTAATACGCGTGGTTGCATAGTAGCACACGGTATTGATTATTGATGCTTACGTGAGATGTCACTCAGTTTTGCTTATTTTATGTCTGACGCCCCCAAAATAGGTATACAACACCCATTCTGAGTCGTCAAAATACATGATACATAAACAACTACAACTTTATTAGTACAACATAAAAACTGTGAGTTAAAATACAAATACTACCATCTAGACAATATCCACACTCAAATAATTCCTCACTACAATTATTGATACATTATTTTATAAAATGGTGAGGACTATTAAAACGACTTTCTAGACCCGTCATTCCATATCCCGACTAGTACTCGCTACATTCTCGCCTCCTGAGAAGAAAAATGGAACAGAAAAGAAAAAGGGTGAGCTCAACTAGCCCAATAAAGAATATTATGACTAAGATAATATAGAACAAATTATCGTTAGTCCTCAACATGGAAAAATTTAATAGAATATAATAGACAATAAATTTTAAATCAATATTCGCAGCGGAAATAATAATTCACTAGAAGTGTTAAGTAGAATATGAAATCTACTATCATTTATGAATTTAAAAGTCCATCATCAATATTTTATCCCTGTAATATCAATCAATAAACATCTTGAATCAAATATTCATCTTTGCACTACAGGCCAAAGATATTCATCAGTTGGTCATGTTCATCTCAACACCTGTTCATCTTTGCACTACGGCCAAAGATATTCATCATAAAATCATTAATCTTTGCACTACAGGCCAAATATATTTAGTTATATCATCATTTAGGACTGAGGATGATGAAAAATATTTTGGAAAAAATGAATCCAGTGAAACAAAAGAACAATTATTAAGGATTCGTACTTTAAACAATTCGAGTTCAAAAATACTTCATAAATAATCATAGTGGAGTAAAATTTAAGAATGATCAAAACATGGATACAATCAAAGCTAGTATCCATAATAGATATCTTAGACAAAAAGAAAAATTTTCATATTTCGATGAATAGTGTCGTATTCGTGAATAGTGTCGTACACTTGAATAGTGTTGTATACGTAAATAGTAACCCCGACATAAAAAGTTTCAAATTTGATAAAAAATTCAGACCAATATTTCAGCATAATGATATTGAAAAAAATAATATCATTTACGTAAAAAAATAACATCCATTACCTCGAAAAGACAATACTTCTGACTGGAATACTGAATATAGTGCTGAAGGGAACTCGCACCGTATAGCAACACTCGGTATCAAAATACTCACAAGAATACGCTCGATAATATAGAGAGAGAAAGAGATAGAAAACTTGTGTTTCTGGTGTGATTTTCAATTCTGACCAAAGCACCCTATTTATAGGAAAATACTTAGAATACCAAAGCAGAAAATTAAATATAATATATATATATATATATATATATATATATATATACATACATACAAATTTCCTACGTACTCCTTTGGCAACTGAATTCAGCCCCTAGCACATGTTAATGATGCCCTCAAAATATAAAAAACGTTTTTATTAATAAAAATAAATAAAACTTCCAAAAATCAATTATTTCGAAACTTCAGAACTTCAATAATTCATAATAAATAGCTATTTTGTCAGAAAAATTTAAACCACATATTTTTTTCATAGGATATTTCATTATCTACAACTTTGCAGAAGAAAGGTTTTTCAAATTCCAAACAGAAATTGACCAAAATCCTTAAACGGGCGATTTTATAGGCTATAATCAAATTTCATTCAAGAAATGGGCCCAAAAATATTGCTTCTCCCACCTCATCCCAACATATTAGAGAGCGACACTTTCGTCCATATAATGGTTCAAATGGAGCCACACCTATACTTGCCAAATAACTATTGTTGTAAGAGAATTCCACCAATGATAGGTACTTATCCCAACTCCCTTTGAAATCTAGGATACAAAGTCTTAATAGATCCTCAAGAGTTTGAATAGTCCTCTCTGATTGCCCGTCCGTTTGAGGATGGTATGCCGAACTAAATCGTAAATCCGTGCCCATAGCTTTTTGCAAGCTATCCCAAAATCTTGAAGTGAATCTTGGGTCATGATCCGAAACTATGGATACTGGCATGCCATGCAATCTCACAATCTCATCTACGTATATACGAGCAAGACGTTCAAGGAAATAAGTCTCCCGTATCGGCAAGAAATGAACAGACTTGATTAATCTATCAACAATAACCCAAATAGCATTTATGCCTTGAGAAAACGTGGGAAGACCCGTAACAAAATCCATAGTAATGTGTTCCCACTTCTATTTCGGAATCTCAAGTGGTTGCAATGGGCCTTTAGGCACTTGATGCTCTGCCTTTACACGTTGACAAGTTAAACACCTCGAGATAAACTTTACAATCTCTCTCTTCATATTGTTCCACCAAAATGTATATCGAAAATCACTATACATTTTGGTACATCCAGGATGGATTGCAAATGGTGTATTGTGTGCCTCCATCATGATCTTGTACTTCAAATCAGAATCGTTAGGAACACAAAGTCTGGAGTGGACTCGAAGTATTCCTTCTTCATCGATTCTTGCTTCTAGAATAGCACCTTCTTGCACTTTCTTCTTCATACGCATCAGCTCCGGGTCTGTGGCTTGAGCAACTTTAACTTTATCGATTAAAGTTGGTTCTATACGTATACTTGACATCATTGCATGGGTCCCCGGAGTCTTGACTTCTATCT
The DNA here is from genome assembly GCA_016801055.1 of Panax notoginseng. NCBI lineage: Eukaryota > Viridiplantae > Streptophyta > Magnoliopsida > Apiales > Araliaceae > Panax > Panax notoginseng. The sequence goes on along the minus strand of CM029018.1, from coordinate 206,472,139 downwards.
TCATCTTTTATAAATCACACCAAATGGGCCTTTGTGTTGACAACATCGCACTCGTTCCCGCGTATGAACTTTTACTCAATGCGTCGGCTACCACGTTCGCTTTTCCAGGATGGTATTGAATGGTATGGTCATAGTCTTTCAACAGCTCGAGCCAACGTCGTTGCCGCATGTTGAGTTCTTTTTTAGTGAAGAAATATTTGAGGCTTTTATGATCTGAATATATCTCCACTTTCTTCCCATATAGATAGTGCCTCCAGATCTTTAGCGCGAAAACGACTGCTACTAACTCTAGATCATGAGTAGGATAATTCCTCTCATACTCTTTAAGTTGTCACAAGGCATATGCTATAACTTTCTCACGTTGCATGAGAACACATCCTAACCCTTTGCCTGAAGCATCGCTGTAAATAACAAATCCATCCGAACCAGATGGTATGGTCAAAACAGGTGTCGAAATGAGTCTTCTATTAAGCTTTTGGAAACTCTTCTCGCATTCCTCGCTCCATACGAATTTGATATCTTTCCGAGTCAGCTGAGTTAATGGAATAGCGATTCGAGAAAATCCTTCCACGAATCTCCGATAATAACCAGCTAAGCCCAGAAAGCTACGTACTTCGGTCATCGACTTCGGTTGTTCCCAACTTTGTATTGCTTCAATCTTCGCTGGGTCAACAGATACTCCATATTTTGACACCACGTGCCTAAGGAATGCTACTTCCTCAAGCCAGAACTCGCATTTCTTCAACTTGGCATATAACTTGTTTTCACGAAGCCTTTGGAGTACCAGCTTCAATTGGTGCTCATGATTTTCACGACTTTTGGAATATATGAGGATGTCATCAATAAAAACAACAACGAACTAATCCAAATATTCCTTGAATACTCAGTTCATCATATCCATGAAAGCCACAGGAGCATTAGTCAATCCAAAAGATATGACTAAGAATTCATAATGTCCGTACCGAGTTCCAAAGACAGTCTTTAGAATATCCTCAGTTCTAATCATCAGCTGATGATATCCAGAGTGAAGATCGATTTTTGCAAAGAATTGTGCTCCTTGTAACTGGTCAAACAGGTCATCAATATGAGGTAGTGGATACCTATTCTTGATAGTGACATGGTTTAATTCCCGGTAGTCGCATACTCCCGTCTTTCTTTTTTACGAATAAAACAGGAGCACCCCAAGGAGATGTACTAGGATGAATGAAACCTGTGTCCAACAACTCCTGTAGTTGGACCTTTAACTCCTGAAATTCAATAGGAGCCATTCGATATGGGGTTTTAGAAATGGGCTTTGTACCAGGTTCAAGATCTATAAAGAATTTAACTTCACGTTCTGGGGGTAGACCGGGAAGTTCTTCAGGAAATACGTCAGGAAAGTCAATAACAACAGGAATATTATTCAAATATGACGTGTCTTTATTCAAATCCATAACATAGGCTAAGAAAGCTTGACATCCGTTTTTCAATAAACGAATAGCTTTATGACTTGATATGACAGTGATTGATTTTAATGGTTTAGTTGCTTGAATTCGAACAACAGGTTGATTAGAAATATAAAAACTAACAACCTTACGAAAACAATCAATTTTGGCATGATGAGTAATTAACCAATCAATCCCTAAAATCACATCAAATGCAAGTATCTTTAAAGAGATAAGGTCAACAGGTAAAGTGATGGTGCCAACTTAGATCAAATAAGATTTATAAACAGTGGATGTTATGAAAGTTTCTCCTAACGGAGTCTCCACAGATAAATTAAAGTCTAATTTCTCCGGAGTCAAGTTTAAACGTTGAGCACAAGCAGGAGAAATAAATGAATGGGTAGCACCGGTATCTAGCAAGGTATAAATTTTGCATGAATTTATGATTAGCTTACACGTGATCACCTCATTTGGGTTCCTCGCATGTTAACCAGTCACGACAAACGCTCTTCCAGGAACTGTTGACTTTGACTTTTCTGGGACAGCCTTTTGAGTCACCATCCCCGTTGGACTTGGTTTTGCTATAGTGCAATCTCGAGCGATATGTCCTTCATTTCCACGGTTATAACATACCTTAAACTGTTGTGGACAGTTTGAGCTGATATGTCCTTCTTTTTCGCACTTATAGCATATGACCGGTGGTCGTTCTCCTCCCTTTGAACTAGTTGCTGCTGGTGCTGACGTCTTCGTATTGTCATTGTTGAATCTCCTCTTTTTAAAATCTCCTCCCGACTCGCTTCTTCTATTCTCATGGCCAGGATTACCACCAGAGTGGTTACCGCTCTTGTCCGTATTTTTCTTTCTCCGCTGGTTATCGTTGTTCTGATGACTGCTGTCACCGGTATGATCCTGGTTGTGGTCCCTCGGTTGAACGTACTCGTTATCTCGCTCTAATAATTGAGCCCTGTTGACAACATCTGAATAGAGAGAAAATTTATGTGAAATGAGATATTGACGTATGCCGGGTTTCAAACCTCTCAGAAACATCCGTGTCATACGTTTCTCATTCTCCACCAAATGAGATTCAAACCTGGACAACTCTGCAAACTTCGCTTCATACTGGGACACCGTCATGTTATTCTGCTCCAGTCTAATAAACTCTACCTCCTTCATATGACGAATATTTTCAGGAAAGTACTTGTCATTGAATAATTTCTGAAACGTTTCCCAAGATATGCTAAGTACGGCTGGATGGGTACGCTTTACAGATTCCCACCAGTAATTTGCCTCATTACGGAACGTAAAGGTGGCGAATGGAACCTTCTGTTCTTCCGTGCATTCCAAGACATCGAATATCTTGGTAATTTGTTTGACCCACGTCTCCGCCTTAATCGGATCCGGCTTTCCCCAGAATTCTGGTGGTCCCAACTCCTTGAACTGCTTGGCTGTGACAAACTGTGAATTGCTATCATTTTCTCCTGTATTTTGAACACGAGTCTCCCTTGTTTGATTTTGCATGAACTGTAAAAAGCTTCTAAATATCCCATCGTTCATCATCAGCTCAGTGGTGTTGTTCACAGGAGGAACATTGCCAGCCTGTTGCACGTTCTCTTCGTTGGTGAGTACAGGCGTCACCACGGTTTCGTTTACTCCACTGTTAACATTCTCAGTTGTCATTCTTAAATACTGCCATAAAACAAGGGTTAATTAAACAAATTAACAAATCCCATAATACCCCTATATTATGACTGACCAACAAATAAGCTTAGGTTGGACACACTAGCGAAGGATTTACTCGTCTCTCCCCTCCTAGTTCTATTCCTCGATGTGACGCCCCCAAAATAGGTATACCCGACCCATTCTGAGTCGCCAGATATCACACTATAAAAATTAAATACAAACTTCATTTATACAACTGTTGAACTGTCGTGCAGAGTACGACAACAGTTAACTGTGAGTTTTAATACAGTATTGTCTCGTAGACCGTATCCAAACTCAAATTATTACAATGCCATATAAAATACAACAGCAAATATTTCAAGACCCCAAAGAAGATTACTATCTTGTTTATTCTAATGAGGTGTACTTTTGACGCTTTCAAAGTCGGGTTCTCATCACCCTATTGTTGTTCGCCAAAATCAATTATTAAGTGACGTATAAAATACGATACACACATCTTAGGTCCTCAATACAATTATCTGTTGCAAGTCATGCCATTTTATAATGTATTGAGAAACTTCGACAGTCTCGGACCATCACACTATTTCCCTGTTATCCCCGCTCTACCCAGCTACACTCTTATTACCTGAAAGGAATTGTGAAGCAAAAGGGTGAGCACAACTAGCCCAGTAAAAAATATCATAACTAAAGATAATTAAATTATCAATAGCTTTTGTCAATAATAAATCAGAGATTTAGAACATATGGTAGATAATAAAACTTTTCAACCATAATTGCAGCGGAATCAACAATCCATTAGAAGAGTCAAGTAGAACATAATATCTACTTTCTCCACCAAATTAAAAGTCCATCGTTAATATTAAATTCCTGTAATACTCATCAACAGTTCTTCGTTGTACCCAAGACAAAGAGAACTTTCACCACCTGTCTTCACCTGAACCACTAAAGATTTTAATTAAGTTCACAATTCATATTTATAATCATGTAAATCAACAGTTTCTCCTTGCCACAAAGGATTAATAGAATGTTTACTCAATATACTTACCCCAAAGGTTGAAGATAGTCAAATGCAATAACAATGATCATATCAATCAGTTGTCTATCTTTGCACTACGGGCCAAAGATATTCAACTATAAAACCAATGGTCATGATCATACCAATCAATTGTCTGTCAGTGCACTACGGCCAAAGACATTCAACTGTTAACTAATGGTCATGATCCTGCCAATCACATCTTTGAACTATCCATGCACAACGGCCAAGGATATTCGTTAGTATCACTAGTGGTCATGATCATGTCATACACCTGTCCATCTTCGCACTACGGGTCAAAGCTATCAAACAATGGATCATCTTTGCACTACAGGCCAAAGATATTCAACAACATATCATCTTTGCACTACAAGCCAAAGACATACAACTGTAAAACCAATAATCAACAATATAATAAAGAATGGAATAATAAAAGAATTTCACCATGTATGCAGTACTTCGCATAGACAGGTTATTCCAACATAATAATAAAGAATGGAATAATAAAAGAATTTCACCATGTATGCAACACTTCGCATAGACAGGTTATTCCAACATAATAATAAAGAATAAAATAATTGAAGAATTTCATCATGCGTGCGTAATCCGTACAGACAGGTTATTTCAACAGAATAATAAATGCGGAATAATAAATAATGAAACTAGGTCCGGCGTAAAACGCACAGACAGGATATTCTGACAGAATGATAAATAATGAAATAATAACTAGGTCAGGTGAAATTCACACCGACAAGATATTCCGATAGAATATTAAATACGGAATAATAAATAACGGAACCAGGTCAGGTGAAATTAACACCGACAGGATATTCCGACAGAATAATAAAGAACGGAACCAGGTCAGGCGAAATTCGCACCGACAGGATATTCTGACAAAATATTAAAGAATGAAATAACAACAGAAATCACCATGCATGCGATAGACCGCATAGACAGGTTATTCCAACAGAATAATAATTAATGGAACCAGGTCAGGCGTAATACGCACCAACAGGATATTCCGACAGAATAGTAAAGAACGAAATAATAGAAGAATTTCACCATATATGCGGTACTTCGCATAAACAGGTTATTCCAACATAATAATAAAGAATGAAATAACAGAAGAATTTTACTAAGTATAGGGTAGTCCGCGTATACAGGTTCTTCCAACAGAATAATAAAGAATGGAATAACAGAAGTTCTCTTCATGAATACAAAAGAAATAATACCCCTTACGGGTATAACAAATAATATCCCTTACCTTTGAAAGAAGAGTATTCCGACTTGTAGGGCGAGGATATACTCGAAGAAAACTTGTACTACGCTCAAAGCTTTCTTAAACTTTAAAGAAATACGCTCAAGATTGTAGAAGAAGAACTCTCTCTATAGTTTCTCTCTCTAGAGTTTCAGTGAATTCGTAAGAAATAATGAAGGAATGAGCTTCTATTTATAGAAGAATGAACTGCATAGTAACTAATTCATGAACGGTCCAGATTGATTTACTTTTAATCGGACGGTCCATATTTAAAGCAAAATCTTTTAAATAAAATATAATATATTCTATTTATAATCTAATAAAATGAATAACTTTATAAAAGTATTCTGTTTTATATAAAAAGATTTTACTATACAAAATACTATGCAGGCACTATGCAACACTATGCATAATAAAATATAATATATTCTATTTATAGAATAACTTTATAAAAGTATTCTGTTTTATATAAAAAGATTTTACTATTAAAACTTTAAACCAACGATTCATATTGATTTTCTATTATAATTTCAACCAACGGTCTGAAAAATTAGCACATCTCCTCATGAAATAATATTGTACCCAAAAATAATTTAGATCGAAAAGAAATATATTTTTCCGGTGAATAGTATTCTGTGAATAGTATTTCGAGAATAGTACCCTATGAATAGTACCCTGACACAAAAAGTGTCCCAAATACTCGAGTGAATAAAACTAGAGTGAATAGTAATCGGGTGAATAGTAATTCGTGAATAGTATTCTAATACGAAAAATACCCCAAATACCCGAGTGAATAATATTCGGGTGAATAGTAATTTAGGTGAATAGTAACTCGTGAATAGTACTCCGATACAAATAGTGCCCCAAATACTCAAGTGAACAATACTAGAGTAAATAGTAACTGAGTATTTTATGACAACTTGTCTACTTTGAAAAATTTTCACATATCACCCTTAACTTTAACCTTTTATCAATTTAACCATTCACCAAAATAGAAAAATTGAATACTTTTATTTCATAAAATTCGGGGTCTCACAATCTCCCCTCCTTATGAAATTTCACCCTCGAAATTTACGTACGTACCTGGTATTCGAAAAGATGAGAATACTTTGCTTTCTTTTTGGATTGTACCTTCCCGGTTATTTCTTCTGTATCATAATTTTTCCATTGCTTATCTCTTGTATTTCAGATATCATTCTAGAATACAGTATCAAAATAAGGGTTAATTGACATGCCACATATTATCCCTATACTCTGACCGACCAATTAAATACCAAATAAACTTAGGTAGGTCATACTAGAGAAGGAATTTCCCGTCTCTCCCATCCTAGTTCTTGTTTTACATCTTAGGCAGGGATCATATCCCTAAGTTTTGATACCAATTGTGACGCCCCCAAAATAGGTATACCCGACCCATTCTGAGTCGCCAGATATCACACTATAAAAATTAAATACAAACTTCATTTATACAACTGTTGAACTGTCGTGCAGAGTACGACAACAGTTAACTGTGAGTTTTAATACAATATTGTCTCGTAGACCGTATCCAAACTCAAATTATTACAATGCCATATAAAATACAGCAGCAAATATTTCAAGACCCCAAAGAAGATTACTATCTTGTTTATTCTAATGAGGTGTACTTTTGACGCTTTCAAAGTCGGGTTCTCATCACCCTATTGTTATTCGCCAAAATCAATTATTAAGTGACGTATAAAATACGACAAACACATCTTAGGTCCTCAATACAATTATCTGTTGCAAGTCATGCCATTTTATAATGTATTGAGAAACTTCGACAGTCTCGGACCATCACACTATTTCCCTGTTATCCCCGCTCGACCTAGCTACACTCTTATTACCTGAAAGGAATTGTGAAGCAAAAGGGTGAGCACAACTAGCCCAGTAAAAAATATCATAACTAAAGATAATTAAATTATCAATAGCTTTTGTCAATAATAAATCAGAGATTTAGAACATATGGTAGATAATAAAACTTTTCAACCATAATTGCAGCGGAATCAACAATCCATTAGAATAGTCATGTAGAACATAATGTCTACTTTCTCCTCCAAATTAAAAGTCCATCGTTAATATTTCATTCATGTAATACTCATCAACAGTTCTTCGTTGTGCCCAAGACAAAGAGAACTTTCATCACATGTCTTCACCTGAACCACTAAAGATTTTAATTAAGTTCACAATTCATATTTATAATCATGTAAATCAACAGTTTCTCCTTGCCACAAAGGATTAATAGAATGTTTACTCAATATCCTTACCTCAAAGGCTGAAGATAGTCAAATATAATAACAATGATCATACCAATCAGTTGTCAATCTTTGCACTACGGGCCAAAGATATTCAACTATAAAACCAATGGTCATGATCATACCAATCAATTGTCTGCCAGTGCACTACGACCAAAGACATTCAACTGTTAACTAATGGTCATGATCCTGCCAATCACATCATTGAATTATCCATGCACTACGGCCAAGGATATTCGTTAGTATCACTAGTGGGCATGATCATGTCATACAACTGTCCATCTTCGCACTACGGGTCAAAGCTATCAAACAACAGATCATCTTTGCACTACAGACCAAAGATGTTCAAAAACATATCATCTTTGCACTACAAGCCAAAGACATACAACTGTAAAACCAATAACCAACAGTATAATAAAGAATGGAATAATAAAAGAATTTCACCATGTATGCAGTACTTCGCATAGACAGGTTATTCCAACATAATAATAAAGAATAGAATAATAAAAGAATTTCACCATGTATGCAGTACTTTGCATAGACAGGTTATTTCAGCATAATAATAAAGAATGGAATAACTGAATAATTTCACCATGCGTGCGTAATCCGCACAAACATGTTATTCCAACAGAATAATAAATGCGAAATAATAAATAATGAAACCAGGTCTGGCGTAAAACGCATAGTCAGGATATTCTGACAGAATGATAAAGAATAAAATAATAAATAATGGAATAACAACAGACTTCACTAGGTATACGGTAATCCGCGTATACAGGTTATACCAACAGAATAATAAAGAATGGAATAACAACAGACTTCACCAGGTATACGGTAATCCGCGTATACAGGTTATTCCAACAGAATAATAAAGAATGGAATAACAACAGACTTCACCAGGTATATAGTAATCTGCGTATACAGGTTATTCCAACAGAATAATAAATAATGGAACCAGGTCAGGTGAAATTCACACCGACAGGATATTCCGACAGAATATTAAATACGAAATAATAAATAATGGAACTAGGTCAGGTTAAATTCACACCGATAGGATATTCCGACAGAATAATAAAGAACGGAACCAGGTCAGGAGAAATTCGCACCGACATGATATTCTGACAAAATATTAAAGAATGAAATAACAACAGAAATCACCATGCATGCGATAGACCGCACAGACAGGTTATTCCAACAAAATAATAATTAATGGAACCAGGTCAGGCGTAATACGCACCAACATGATATTCCGACATAATAATAAAGAACGGAATAATAGAAGAATTTCACTATGTATGCGGTACTTCGCATAAACAGGTTATTCCAACATAACAATAATACCCCTTACGGGTATAACAAATAATATACCTTACCTTTGAAAAAAGAGTATTCCGACTTGTAGGGCGAGGATAGTAGAAGAAGAACTCTCTCTATAATTTCTCTCTCTATAGTTTCAGTGAATTCGTAAGAAATAATGAAGGAATGATCTTCTATTTTATAGAAGAATGAACTGCATAGTAACTAATTCATGAACGGTCCAGATTGATTTACTTTTAATCGGACGGTCCATATTTAAAACAAAATCTTTTAAATAAAATATAATATATTCTATTTATAATCTAATAAAATGAATAACTTTATAAAAGTATTATGTTTTATATAAAAAGATTTTACTATACAAAATACTATGCATAATAAAATATAATATATTTTATTTATAGAATAACTTTATAAAAGTATTCGGTTTTATATAAAAAGATTTTACTATTAAAACTTTAAACCAACGATTCATATTGATTTTCTATTATAATTTCAACCAACGGTTTGAAAAATTAGCACATCTCCTCATGAAATAATATTGTACCCAAAAATGATTTAGACCGAAAAGAAATATATTTTTCAGGTGAATAGTATCCCGTAAATAGTATTTCAAGAATAGTACCCTGTAAATAGTATTCCGACACAAAAAGTGTCCCAAATACCCGAGTGAACAATACTAGAGTGAATAGTAACCCGTGAATATTAATTCGTGAATAGTACTCTGACACGAAAAATACCCCAAATACCCGAGTGAATAATATTCGGGTGAATAGTAATTTAGGTGAATAGTAACCCGTTGTGAAGCCCCCAAAATAGATATGCAACACCCATTTTGAGTCGCCAAATACATAGTACAGAAAGCAAACAACAACTTCAATAATACAATTATCGTGCAAAATACGACAACACATACTGTGAGTTTAAATACAAATATTATCTTCTAGACAATATCCACACTCAAATAAATTCTCATTACAATTATTCAAACATTATTTTACAGAAATAGTGAGGATTGCTACAACATCTTTCTAGAACCATCACTCCATACCCCGACTAGATCCTGCTATGTTCTCACCTCCTGAGAAGAAAAATGGAACAAAAAAGAAAAGGGTGAGCTCAACTAGCCCAATAAAGAATATTATGACTAAGATAATATACAACAAATTATCGTTAGTCTTCAACAGGGAAAAATCTAATAAAATATAATAGACAACAAGTTTTAGATTAACAACTACAGCGGAAACAACAAGCCATTAGAAGAGTCAAATAGAGAAAGAATTCTACTATCTTTTAAGATTTAAAAGTCCATCATCAATATTTTATCCCTGTAACATCGATTAATAATCATCTTTAACCAAATATTCATCTTTGCACTACAGGCCAAAGATATTCAGTTGTATCACCAGTCGGTCATGTTCATCTCAACACCTGTTCATCTTTACACTACGGGCCAAAGATATTCATCAGTTAATCATTCATCTTTGCACTACAGGCCAAATATATTCAGTAATATCATCATTTAGGACTGAGGATGATGAAAAATATTTTACAGGAAACGAATCCAGTGAGACAGAAGTACAAATATTAGGGATTCGTATAACAGTTTATCCAAGATCAATAATACTTCATAATAATCAATTGTGAAGCAGAATTCAAAAATAAAGATCAAAACATAGATACAATCAAAGATAGTAACCATAATAGGCCGTATTCGTGAATAGTACCGTATACATGAATAGTGCCGTATACGTGAATAGTAATCCCGACACAAAAAGTTTCAAATTTGATAAAAACTCATATCAATATTTTAGCATAATGATATTGAAGAAAATAATATCATTTAAGAAGAAAATAATATCCCTTACCTCAAAATATCAGTATTTCTGGTCGGAATACCGGTATAAGGTTGAAAAAAACTTGCTCTGATGAATAGAAACTCTCAAAGCATCTAAATACTCACAAAATACACTCAATAATCTAGAGAGAAAAAGAGAGAAAACTTGTTTCTGGTGTGATTTTCAATTCTAACTTAGCCCTCTATTTATAGGAAAATGTTAGCACGCCGAAGCAGACTTAACCTGCAACCTGATGGCTTTACCTGCTACTATTCAAGCCTACCACGTTTGAATAAAAATCTCAGCATATTTCTTTACCAACCAAGAGTGGGGCCCACCAATTCTAGAATTTTTCACCAAAATGATAAACTCTAAAAATTCAACAATTTCTGAACCAGTCATCTCGTAAAATTCATAATAAATCATACGTTCATTTTTAACGGTTCAAAATTTGTGGACATATACTCAACTTATATATGTATAACATATACAAAAATTACCACGATCCAACGGTCAGATTAAAAATTATAATCCCCGTAAAATATCTCAAAAATCCTGATTTTTTAATACCTCCATTCTGACAAAAATACTGATAAAAACCTCAACATTAACTCCTTCATTTTTAACCACAAAAATATATCCCTCATTTATATCCACATAAAATAAATATTTCCTTAACATATGAATCAATAATTAATTATTCACAAATAATATTACAGAATCACATTTATGATAATCAGGCCGTTCCCAGGAAAGAGGGGGCTTTCCAATAAGGATTTCTCCTTACTGGCGCGCAATTAGATGACCAAACCTCTCATTAGACAGAACTTTCTAGACATTGTCAATAATGTTATCTAATAATATTATTCAAATAATATGAATTATTGATCTGATAATGGAAAATACTGTGCTGCAACAATTATTGAAATAATAATAATATAAAATATCAACGCAGCAATTATTGAATCAATAAAATAAAATATTGAACAATAACTACTGTAACAATTATTGAGTAGTGTCTTCTTACGTAAGACTCAATAATTGGTGCAATACCGTGTGCTACTGTATTTTAACCACCGGGTATTCTAACAGTATTAACGGTAACAACTACGTCGTTATTTATAAATAACTTATACTTATCGTTTTCTTCATCCAATCGCTTTCCGTTATGGGGCTCATACAAGGCTGCGCCGTCGTACGAATATTCCACGACCAAACGAATATTCCCCGACAAAATGAATATTTTATAACCACTTGCTTATTTTGCAAAATTTGCACATTTCACCCATAACCAAAGTATTATATCAAATTAACCCCTTATTATTCACAATAATATTTAGAGAAAATTTGATTTTATTCATTAATAAGTTGGGGTCTTACAACCTCCCCTCCTTATGAAATTTCGTCCTCGAAATTGATGTACGTACCTGATGTTTCAAAAAGGTGAGGATACCTCGCTTTCATTTCTGATTCCAACTCCCAGGTCATTTCTTCAATAGCATGATTTCTCCACAAAACCTTAACTTGTGGTATAACCTTCGTGCGTAGGACATGCTCTTTCCTATCCAAGATCTTAACAGGTACCTCCTCGTACGTTAAATCTTCAGCTATCTCGTCTGGTTCTAACTCAATAATGTGGTTCGGGTCTTTAACATATTTACGAAGCATAGATATGTGAAAAACATTATGAACACGAGACATGCTTGGAGGTAATGCGAGTTTATATGCCACATTTCCTATTCGCTCAAGAATCTCAAATGGACCAACAAATCTTGGATTGAGCTTTTCTCTCTTCCCAAATCTTGTAACTCCCTTCCATGGTGCAACACGTAACAATACATGATCCCCAATATTAAATTCCACGTCCTTCCGATGAAGATCCGCATAACTCTTTTGTCGATCCTGTGCCGTTTGTATACGTTGTCGAATCGTTTGGATCTTCTCTGTAGTCATGCGTACCGACTCTGGTCCCAACAATGTTGCTTCACCCACCTCGTCCCAGCATACTAGAGAACGACATTTTCTTCCATACAACGCCTCGAATGGAGCCACACCTATGCTCGCCTGATAACTGTTGTTGTAGGAGAATTCCACCAATGGTAGGTAGTTATCCCAACTCCCTTTGAGATCTAGAACAAAAAGTCTTAATAGATCTTCAAGAGTTTGAATACTCCTCTCTGATTGTCCGTCCATTTGAGGATGGTGTAAGACCCCAAATTATGAATAAATGAAATTTAAATTTCCTCTATTTATTATTTTAAAATAGTAAGGGTTAAATTGATTAATGAGGTTAGTTATGGGTAAAATGCGCAAATATTTCAAATAAGCAAGTGGTCATAAAATATTCATTGTTGTCGGGAATATTCGTTTGGTCGTGGAATATTTTTGTTGTCGGGGAATATTCGTACGACGGCGCAGCCTTGTGTGGGCCCCATAACAGAAAGTGATTGGATGAAGAGAATGACAAAAATAAGTTGTTTATAAATAACGGCGTAGTTGTTACCGTTAATACTGTTGAAATACCCCGTGGTTAAAACACAGTAATACGCGTTGTTGCACAGTAGCACACGGTATTGCACCAATTATTGATTTTTACGTAAGAATGCATTACTCAATAATTGTTACAGTAATTACTGTTCAGTATTTTATTTTATTGATTCAATAATTACTGCGTTGATATTTTATATTACTGTTGTTTTAATAATTGTCACTACACAATATTTTCTATTATTGGAGCAATAATTCATATTATCTGAATAATATTATTAGATAACATTATTGGCAATGTCTAGAAAGTTCTGTCTAAGGAGAGGTTTGGTCATCTAATTGCGCGCCAGTAAGGAGAGATCCTTATTGGAAAGCCCCCTCTTTCTTGGGAACTGCCTAGTTGTCAGTATTGTGATTCTGTAATATTATTTATGAATAATTAATTATTAATTTATATGATGAGGAAAATATTGATTTTATGTGGATATAGATGGAGAAAATTTTTAATGTGACAATTGTTAAAAATTAATATTTTCTTTTTCTGATAAAATAATTCATTTAAATATATTATTTTAATAATATATTAATGGTGATATTTTTACAATGAATGTGGGATATATGAGTATATGAGGAGGAAGAGTATTTTGTGGCATTAAATGATTAACACATGTTTTGTGTGTCGGTGGACCCTAATAATTGACTGAAATTTGATTATAGCTTGTAAAATCGTCCGTTTATGGATTTCGGTCAATTTCTGTTTGGAATTTGGAAAAACTTTCTTCTGCAAAGTTGTAGATAATGGAATTTCCTATGAAAAATAGTAAGTTTAGAATTTTTCTGACAAAAGGGCTATTTATTATGAATTATTAAAGTTTCGAAGCTCCGAAATAATTAATTTTTGGAAGTTTAAAATATTTTAAATAACAAAAACGTTTTTTTTATTATGGTGTGTTACATATGTGTGTTGAATGAGCTGAATTCAGTTCTTAAAAGGTTGGCGTAGGAAAATTTAATTTATATATTAATATTATATTAAATTTTCTGCTTTGGTGTTCTAAGCATTTTTTTATAAATAGGGTGCTTAGGTTAGAATTGAAAATCACACCAAAAATTAAAATCTTCTCTCTCTATATTAGTGAGCGTATTCTTGTGAGTATTCTAATACTTTGAGTATTGCTATACGGTGCAAGTTCAAGTCATAGCCTATATCCGGTGTTTTAACTAGAAGTACTATTTTTACGAGGTAAGGGATATTATTTTATTCAAAAATGATATTATTCTTCAATATCATTATGTCGAAATATTGGTTGGAGTTTTTATCAAATTTGGAACTTTTTTATGTCGGGGTTACTATTCATGAGTTACTATTCACGAGTTACTATTCATCGAAAAATAAAATTTTCTTCTTTTTGTCTAAAATATCTATTCTGGATACTAGCTTTGATTGTATCCACATTTTGATCATTCTTGAATTTTACTCCACTATGATTATTTATGAGGTATTTTTGGACATGGAATAGCTGAAATACGAATCCTTAATATTTATTCTTTTGTTTCACTAGATTCGTTTTCTTTAAAATATTTTTCATCATCCTCAGTCCTAAATGATGATGTTACTGAATATCGTTGGCCTGTAGTGCAAAGATGAATGATTTATGATGAATATCTTTGGCCCGTAGTGCAAAGATGAACAGGTGTTTTGATGAACATGACCAACTGATGAATATCTTTGGCCTGTAGTACAAAGATGACTATTTGATTCAAGATATTTATTGATTGATGTTACAGGGATAAAATATTGATGATGGACTTCTAAATTCATACATAATCGTAGATTTCATTCTCTACGTAACTCTTCTATGAATTATTATTTTTCGCTGCGAATATTGATTTAAAAGTTGTTGTCTATTGTATTCTATTAGATTTTTCCCTGTTGAAGACTAAGGATAATTTGTTGTATATTATCTTAGTCATAATATTCTTTACTGGGCTAGTTGAGCTCACCCTTTTCCTTTTTGTTCCATTTTTCTCAGGAGGTGAGAATGTAGCGAGTACTAGTCGGGATATGGAATGATGGTTCTAGAAGTTATTTTAGTAGTTCTCACCATTTTTATGAAATAATGTATCAATAATTGTAATGAGGACTTATTTGAGTGTGGATATTGTCTAGATGACAATATTTGTATTTAAACTCACAGTTCTTGTGTTGTAATAATAAAGATGTAGTTGTTTCTGTACCATGTATTTTGTCGACTCAGAATGGGTGTTGTATACCTATTTTGGGGGCGTCACAGTTGGTATCAAAGCTTAGGGATATGATCTCTGGCGGAGATCGGGGAATAGAACTAGGATGGAAGATACGAGTAAATCCTTCGCTAGTGTGTCCTACCTAAGCTTATCTGTTGGTCGGTCATAATATAGGGATATTTTGTGATATGTTAATTTGTTAAATTAACCCTTATTTAATGGCAGTATTTTAGAATGTCGACTGAGAATGTTAACCGTGGAGTAAATAAAACCGTAGAGACGCCTGTACTCACCAACAAGGAGAACGTGCAACAGGCTGGCAATGTTCCTCCTGTGAACAACACCAATGAGCAGAAGATGAACGATGGGATGTTTAGAAGCTTTTTGCAGTTCATGCAAAATCAGACGAAGGAGACACGTGTTCAAAATACAGGAGGAAATGATAACAATTCACGGTTTGTCACAGCCAAACAGTTCAAGGAGTTGGGACCACCAGAATTTAAGGAAAAGCTGGATCCGGTCATGGCGGAAACGTGGGTCAAACAAATTACTAAGATATTCGATGTCTTGAGATGCACGGAGGAACAGAAGGTTCCATTCGCCACCTTTATGTTCTGTGGCGAGGCAGACTACTGGTGGGAGTCTGTGAAGTGTACCCATCCAACCGCACTCAGCATGTCTTGGGAGACATTTCAGAAACTGTTCAATTACAAGTACTTTCCTGAAAGTATTCGTCATATGAAGGAGGTAGAGTTTATTAGACTGGAGCAGAATAACATGACGGTGTCTCAGTACGAGGCGAAGTTTGCAGAGTTGTCCAGGTTTGCACCTCATTTGGTGGAGAATGAGGAACGTATGACGAGGATGTTTCTAAGAGGTTTGAAACCCGGCATACGACAATATCTCATTTCTCATAAATTTTTTTTCTATTCAGATGTTGTCAACAGGGCTCAATTATTAGAGCGAGATAACGAGTACGGTCAACTGAGGGACCACAACCAGGATCATATCGGTGACAGCAGTCATCAGAACAATGATAACCAGCGGAGAAAGAAAAATACAGACAAGAACGGCAACCACTCTGGTGGTAATCGTGGCTATGAAAATAGAAGAAGCGAGTCGGGAGGAGATTTTAAAAAGAGGAGATTCAATAATGACAATACGAAGACGTCAGCACCAGCAACAACTGGTTCCAAGGGAGGAGAACGACCACCGGTTATATGCTATAAGTGCGAAAAAGAAGGACATATCAGCCCAAACTACCCACAACAGTTTAAGGTATGTTATAATTGTGGAAAGGAAGGACATATCGCTCGAGATTGCACTGTTGCGAAACCAAGTCCAGCGGGGATGGTGACTTAAAAAGCTGTCCCAGAAAAGTCAAAGTCAACAGTTCCTGGAAGAGCGCTTTTCGTGACTGGTCAGAATGCGAGGAACCCGAACGAAGTTAGCACGGGTTAGTTAATTATAAATTTTTACGTAGTCTATACCTTATTAGATACCGGTTCTACCCATTCATTTATTTCTCCTGCTTATACTAAACGTTTAAACTTGACTCCGGAGAAAATTAGACTTTGACTTATCTGTTGAAACTCCGTTAGGAGAAACTTTCGTTACATCCACTGTTTATAAATCTTGTTTGATCCAAGTTGGCACCATCACATTACCTGTTGACCTTATCTCTTTAAAGATACTTGCTTTTGATGTGATTTTAGGAATTGATTGGTTAACTACTCATCATGCCAAAATTGATTATTTTCGTATGGTTGTTAGTTTTTATATTCCTAAGCAACCTGTTATTCGAATTCAAGCAACCTAACCATTGAAGTCAAACTCTTTCATATCAAGCCGTAAAGTCATTCGTTTATTGAAAAACGGATGTCAAGCTTTCTTAGTTATGTTATGGACTTGAACAAAAATACGTCAGATTTGAATGATATTTCTATTGTTAGTAAAAATTTTGACGTATTTTCTGAAGAATTTCTTGGCTTACTCCCAGAGCGTGATATTGAATTTTGTATCGACTTTGAACCCGGTACAAAACCCATTTCTAAAATCTCATATCGAATGACTCCTATTGAACTTCAGGAGTTAAAAACCCAACTATAGAAGTTGATAACCGAGCCTCTATCTGGTGACTTTCTTTGTGGAATGCATTGAAGTCAGACTCTCCGTAGGGGATGCCATATTCGTATGGTAGTAAACTGATAGGTGTCATTGTGACGTGCTATCCAAGATTGGGATATGAGTCACAGTTAAGAGCAACCTAAGTCAGTAATCGAAATACGTAGCTTTCTAGGCTTAGCTGGTTATTATCAGAGATTCGTGTAAGAATT
The DNA here is from genome assembly GCA_016801055.1 of Panax notoginseng. Lineage (NCBI taxonomy): Eukaryota > Viridiplantae > Streptophyta > Magnoliopsida > Apiales > Araliaceae > Panax > Panax notoginseng. The sequence goes on along the minus strand of CM029018.1, from coordinate 206,454,249 downwards.
TTCTCGAATCACTACCCCGTTAACTCAGCTGACTCAGAAAGATATCAAATTCGTATGGAGCGAGGAATGCGAGAAGAGTTTTCAAGAGCTTAAGAGGAGACTCATTTCGGCATCTGTTTTGACCATACCATCTGGTTCGGATGGATTTGTTATCTACAGCGATGCTTCAGGCAAAGGGCTAGGATGTGTTATCATGCAACGTGGGAAAGTTATAGCCTATGCCTCGCGACAACTTAAAGAATATGAGAGGAATTATCCTACTCATGATCTAGAGTTGGCAGCAGTCGTTTTCGCGCTAAAGATCTGGAGGCATTATCTATATGGGGAGAAAGTGGAGATATATTCAGACCATAAAAGTCTCAAATATTTTTTCACTCAAAAAGAACTCAACATGCGGCAACGACGTTGGCTCGAGCGGTTGAAAGATTACGACCACACTATTCAATACCATCCTGGAAAAGTAAACGTGGTAGCTGACGCGTTGAGTAGAAAATCATATGCAGGAATATTTGCGATGATGTCAAGTATACGCATAGAACCAACTTTAATCGATAAAGTTAAAGTTGCTCAAGCCACAGACCCGGAGCTGATGCGTATGAAGAAGAAAGTGCAAGAAGGGGCTATTCTAGAAGCAAGAATCGATGAAGAAGGAATACTTCGAGTCCACTCCAGACTTTGTGTTCCTAACGATTCTGATTTGAAGTACAACATCATGATGGAAGCACGCAATACACCATTTGCAATCCATCCTGGAAGTACCAAAATGTATCGTGATCTTCGACATACATTTTGGTGGAACAATATGAAGAGAGAGATTGTAAAGTTTATCTCGAGGTGTTTAACTTGTCAACGTGTAAAGGCGAAACATCAAGTGCCAAAGGGTCCATTGCAACCACTTGAGATTCTGAAATGGAAGTGGGAACACATTACCATGGATTTCGTTATGGGTCTTCCCACGGTTTCTCAAGGCATAAATGCTATTTGGGTTATTGTTGATAGATTAACCAAGTCTGCTCATTTCTTGCCGATACGGGAGACTTATTCCCTTGAACGTCTTGCTAGTATGTACGTGAATGAGATTGTGAGGTTGCATGGCATGTCAGTATCCATAGTTTCGGATCGTGACCTAAGATTCACTTCAAGATTTTGGGTAAGCTTGCAAAAAGCTATGGGCACGGATTTACGATTTAGTTCGGCTTACCATCCTCAAACGAACGGGCAATCAGAGAGGACTATTCAAACTCTTGAAGATCTATTAAGACTCTGTGTCCTAGACTTCAAAGGCAGTTGGGATAAGTATTTACCATTGGTGGAATTCTTCTACAACAACAGTTATCAGGCAAGTATAGGCGTGGCTCCATTTGAAGCATTATATGGACGAAAGTGTCGCTCTCCAATATGTTAGGATGAGGTGGGAGAAGCAACGTTGTTGGGACCCGAGTTGGTACGTATGACTACGGAAAAGATCCAAACAATTCGACAACGTATACAAATGGCACAGGATCGACAAAAGAGTTATGCGGATCTTCATCGAAAGGACGTAGAATTTGACATTGGGGATCAGGTATTGTTACGTGTGGCTCCATGGAAAGAAGTTACAAGATTTGAGAAGAGAGGAAAGCTCAATTCACGATTTATTGGTCCATTTTAGATTCTTGACCGAGTAGGAAATGTGGCCTATAGACTCGCGTTACCTCCAAGTATGTCTCGTGTTCATAATATTTTTTTATATATCTGTGCTACGCAAATATGTGAAAGACCCAAACCACATTATTGAGTTAGAACCGGACGAGATAGTCGAAGACTTAACGTACGAAGAGGTACCTGTCAATATCTTGGATAGGAAGGAGCATGTCCTACGCACGAAGGTTATACCACAAGTTAAAGTTTTATGGAGAAACCATGCTATTGAGGAAATGACCTGGGAGTTGAAAACGGAAATGAAAGCGAGGTATCCTCATCTTTTCAAAACACCAGATACGTACGTCAATTTCGAGGACGAAATTTCATAAAGAGGGGAGGTTGTAAGACCCCAAATTTTTAATAACTAAAATTTAAATTTCCTCTATTTATTATTTTGAAATAGTAAGGGTTAAATTGATTAATGAGGTTAGTTATGGGTAAAATGCGCAAATATTTCAAATAAGCAAGTGGTCATAAAATATTCATTGTTATAGGGAAATATTCGTTTGGTCGTGGAATATTCTTGTTGTCGGGGAATATTCGTACGGCGGCGCAGCCTTGTGTGGGTCCCATAACGGAAAGCGATTGGATAAAGAGAACGACAAAAATAAGTTGTTTATAAATAACGGCATAGTTGTTACCGTTAATACTGTTGAAATACCCCTTGGTTAAAACACAGTAATACGCGTTGTTGCACAGTAGCACACGGTATTGCACCAATTATTGATTTTTACGTAAGAAGGCATTACTCAATAATTATTACAGTAATTACTGTTCAGTATTTTATTTTATTGATTCAATAATTGCTGCGTTGATATTTTATATTACTGTTGTTTTAATAATTGTCACTACACAGTATTTTCTATTATCGGAGCAATAATTTATATTATCTGAATAATATTATTAGATAACATTATTGGCAATGTCTAGAAAGTTCTGTCTAACGAGAGGTTTGGTCATCTAATTGCGCGCCAGTAAGGAGAGATCCTTATTGAAAAGCCCCCTCTTTCTTGGGAACTGCCTGGTTGTCAGTATTGTGATTCTGTAATATTATTTATGAATAATTAATTATTGATTTATATGATGAGAAAAATATTGATTTTATGTGGATATAGATGGAGAAAATTTTTAATGCGACAATTGTTGAAAATTAATATTTTATCTTTTTCTGATAAAATAATTCATTTAAATATATTATTTTAATAATATATTAATGGTAATATTTTTAAAATGAATGTGGGATATATGAGTATATGAGGAGGAAGAGTATTTTGTGGCATTAAATGATTAACACATATTTTGTGTGTTGGTGGACCCTAATAATTGACTGAAATTTGATTATAGCTTGTAAAATCGTCCGTTTATGTATTTCGGTCAATTTCTATTTGGAATTTAGAAAAACTTTCTTCTGCAAAGTTGTAGATAATGAAATTTCCTGTGGTTAGTCGTAAGTTTAGAATTTTTCTGATAAAAGGGCTATTTATTATGAATTATTGAAGTTTCGAAGCTCCGAAATAATTAATTTTTAGAAGTTTAAAATATTTTAAATAACAAAAACGTTTTTTACATTATGGTGTGTTACACATGTGTGTTGAATGAGCTGAATTCAGTTCTTAGAAGGTTGGCGTAGAAAAATTTAATTTATATATTAATATTATATTAAATTTTCTGCTTTGGTGTTTTAAGCATTTTTCTATAAATAGGGTGCTTAGGTTAGAATTGAAAATCACACCAGAAATTGAAATCTTCTCTCTCTTTCTCTCTCTATATTAGTGAGCGTATTCTTGTGAGTATTCTAATACTTTGAGTATTGTTATACGGTGCAAGTTCAAGTCATAGCCTATATTCGGTGTTTCAACTAAAAGTACTATTTTTACGAGGTAAGGGATGTTATTTTATTCGAAAATGATATTATTCTTCAATATCATTATGCCGAAATATTGGTTGGAGTTTTTATCAAATTTAAAACTTTTTTATGTCGGGGTTACTATTCATGAGTTACTATTCACCGAAAAATGAAATTTTCTTCTTTTCGTCTAAAATATCTATTCTGGATACTAGCTTTGATTGTATCCATGTTTTGATCATTCTTGAATTTTACTCCACTATGATTATTTATGAGGTATTTTTGGACATGGAATAGCTGAAATACGAATCCTTAATATTTATTCTTTTGTTTCACTAGATTCGTTTTCTTTAAAATATTTTTCATCATCCTCAGTCCTAAATGATGATGTTACTGAATATCGTTGGCCTGTAGTGCAAAGATGAATAATTTCTGATGAATATCTTTGGCCCGTAGTGTAAAGATGAACAGGTGTTGAGATGAACATGACCAACTGATGAATATCTTTGGCCTGTAGTACAAAGATGACTATTTGATTCAAGATATTTATTGATTGATGTTACAGGGATAAAATGTTGATGATGGACTTCTAAATTCATAGATAATCGTAGATTTCATTCTCTACGTAACTCTTCTATGAATTATTATTTTCCGCTGTGAATATTGATTTAAAAGTTGTTGTCTATTGTATTCTATTAGATTTTTCCTTGTTGAAGACTAAAGATAATTTGTTGTATATTATCTTAGTCATAATATTCTTTACTGGGCTAGTTGAGCTCACCCTTTTCCTTTTTGTTCCATTTTTCTCAAGAGGCGAGAATGTAGCGAGTACTAGTCGGCGTATGGAATGATGGTTCTAGAAGTTATTTTAGTAGTACTCACCATTTTTGTGAAATAATGTATCAATAATTGTAATGAGGACTTATTTGAGTGTGGATATTGTTTAGATGACAATATTTGTATTTAAACTCACAGTTCTTGTGTTGTAATAATAAAGATATTGTTGTTTCTGTACCATGTATTTTGGCGACTCAGAATGGGTGTTGTATACCTATTTTGGGGGCGTCACAGATGGTATGCCGAACTGAATCGTAAATCCGTGCCCATAGCTTTCTGCAAGCTAACCCAAAATCGTGAAGTGAATCTTGGGCCATGATCCGAAACTATGGATACTGGCATACCATGAAATCTCACAATCTCATTCACGTAAACGGTAGATACTAGTAAGACGTTCAAGGAATAAGTCTCACGTATCGGCAAGAAATGAGCGGACTTGGTTAATCTATCAACAATAACCCAAATCGCATTTATGCCTTGGGAAACCTTGGGAAGACCTGTAACGAAATCCATAGTAATGTGTTCCCACTTCCATTTCGGGATCTCAAGTGGTTGCAATGGACCCTTTGGTACTTGATGCTCCGCTTTTACACGTTGACAAGTTAAACACCTCGAGATAAACTCCGCGATCTCCCTTTTCATATTACTCCACCAAAATGTATGTCGAAGATCATGATACATTTTGGTACTCGCAGGATGGATTGCAAACGGTGTGTTGTGTGCCTCCATCATTATTCTATGCTTCAAGTCAAAATCGTTAGGAACACAAAGTCTGAAGTTGACTCGAAGTATTACTTATTCATCGATTCTTGCTTCTAGAATATCACCTTCTTGCACTTTATTCTTCATACGCATCAGCTCCATGTCCGTAGCTTGAGCAACTTTAATTTTATCGATTAAAGTCGGTTCTACTCGTACATTTGATATCATCATGTGGGTACTTGGAGTCTTCATCTCTATCTCCATCCTTTACAAGTCATACAAAATGGGCCTTTATTTTAACAACATTGCACTCGTACCCGCATATGATCTTCTACTCAATGCGTCAGCTACTACGTTTACTTTTTCAGGATGATATTGGATGGTATGATCGTAATCTTTCAACAGCTCGAGCCAACATCGCTGCCGCATGTTGAGTTCCTTTTGGGTGAAGAAATATTTGAGGCTTTTATGATCTGTATAGATCTCCACTTTCTCCCCATACAGGTAATGTCTCCAGATCTTCAACGCAAAAACGACTGCTGCCAACTCCAAATCATGAGTAGGATAATTCCTCTCATATTCTTTGAGTTGTCGCGAGGAATAGGCTATGACTTTCCCATGTTGCATGAGAACACATCCTAACCCTTTGCCTGAAGCATCGCTGTAGATAACAAATCCATCCGAACCAGATGGTATTGTCAGAACAGGTGCCGAAATGAGTCTCCTCTTGAGTTCTTGGAAACTCTTCTCGCATTCCTCACTCCATACGAATTTTGTATCTTTCCGAGTCAGCTGAGTTAACGGAGTAGCAATTCAAGAAAATCCTTCCACAAATCTCCGATAATAACCAGCTAAGCCCAGAAAGCTACGTACTTCGGTTACCGACTTCGGTTTCTCCCAACTTTGTATGGCTTCAATCTTCGCCGGGTCGACAGATACTCCATGTTTTGACACCACGTGTGTAACGACCCCAAAATAGGTCCATTCCATCCAACCTATTCTGAGTCGCCAAATACATGGTACAGAAAACAACTGTAACTTTATTACAACAATTGTCGTGTAAAATACAACAACACATATGCTGTGAGTTTGGATACAAATATATACCAAATGTGACTCATGTTCCAATCGTGGACATCGCCTCACAATGACACCTTACATAAAGGTATAGTCAAAAACTGTTTTAGAAATTAGAATCTTTGGGAAGTGCTCAAGGAAACCTTCGTACATGGGAGGCCATGCGTCTAGGTTATGATAGATATCATATGGCCACAGAATTATCTTTGGTTGACCCAATAGACCCCAAAGAAAAACGAGAAGATTACTATCATATTCTTCCCAATGGTGAGTCTTCTCTTGACTTATCATTATCTCTACTGTCTCTAATTGAGAATTATACTTCAAACAAACACCAAGATTATATAGGTAGTGCTCGTATATATACTCAGCAAGTGGATGAGCACATCCCTGTCTTATGATGACACGAGGTTGTATGTCGTTAGACATCTTGTATGATAGTGGCAAACCACCCTTCCAACGTTGGGTACACCTTACCCTATTGGATTCACCAAATATAACTACTACATAAACTTTTCTATACTGCTTCGGGAGAACATCCACAGCTAGAGACCACCGTTCTATTTCCCCGTTACCCTCGCTCGACCCAGCTACACTCTTATTACCTGAAAGGAATTGTGAAGCAAAAGGGTGAGCACAACTAGCTCAGTAAAGAATATCATGACTAAAGATAATTAAATTATCAATAGCCTTCATCAATAATAAATCAGAGATTTAGAACATATGGTAAATGATAAAAATTTCAACCATAGTTACAGCGGAACGAGCAATCCATTAGAAGAGTCAAATAGACTATAAAGTCTATTATCTTCTCCATGTTAAAAATTCATCAACAATGTTTTATCCCTGTAACATCAATCAACAATTCTGGTCCACAATCATATGAATAACTCATAATCATAACTGTAGTTCTAAATTCCTCTTCTCATCCAGGACGAAGATAATTTTCATCACCTATCTTTACCTGAAACATCAAAGATCATGGTTACACCAAATCACATTTCCTGTTCATAATCATACCAATAACTTCATCTTTGCACTACGTCCAAAGATATTCATTTGTATCACCAGTTGGTCATGTTTATCTCAACATCTATTCATCTTTGCACTACTGGCCAAAGATATTCAACAACATGTCATTTTTGCACTACGGGCCAAAAATATTCATCAACAATTCATCTTTGCACTACAGGCCAAAGATATTCATCAATATTTCATCTTTGCACTACGGCCAAAGATATTCATCAACAGACCATCTTTGCACTACAAGCTAAAGATATTCATCTACAATTCATCTTTGCACTACATGCCAAATACATTAATACCTCAAAGAATATATAATCATTTAAGAATTTATATAAACAATAATTATAACCATGTTGATCATTTCACCTTTGCACTTAAGCTAAAGATATTCAATTATAAATTCAATGGTCATGATCATACCAGTCAACAATTCAACTTTGCACTACTGGACAAAGAGAACCCCAGTCATGATCATACCAATAATCTACCCATCTTTACACTCCAGTGAAAGAGAATTTCAACATCAAGGTTATAAAAATGCTATATATGATAATAAAAACAATATGATCAACATAAAGATTTAATCTCAAGAGTAATATTCATAAATCAACTATAATTTGGTTAGAAAAAGAAACCAATTTTGTCGTGAATAGTAACTCGTGAATAGTAACTCATGAATAGTAACTCGTGAATAGTAACCCTGACATGAAAAAGGTAGAAATTCCACAATAATATACATACCAATATTTCGGTATAATGATATTGAAAGAATAATATTCTTAAGCTTATAAACAATTTATTTAAATTGTTTACACTTTACTAATTAATGCATTTAATCATCATAAAATGCCAACTCTTAAGATTTCATCATCAATAACCAAAACCCTCATTAAAAATCTGTATATACCTCATATATAGGATTCTCAAGCCATAAAATCCTATTTTCTAATTTTCTTACTTCACATAACATATTTAATTCATTTTCTCATAACTAGACTATTTTTATGAAAAATACCAAATCCGTTCCAAAAATATTTCTTTTCTAGAATTTAGCATAATATAGTCCCATAGTGAACATATATTTTTCTCAGAATTTTTAAAAGTCATTTACTATTTTTCATATGGCCAAAATAGCCGAATATTTAGACATTTATCAAAAATTATACTTTTGTCTAAAAATTCTGAAATTCACAGAGTATACTCCTTTCATATACATGTACTCCCAATAAAAATTTCATCAATTTTGGAGTTAACCACAAGAAATTATAAGCAGTTACTTTTAAAATAGTCTTTTCTCATAAAATTCATAACTCTCAATCTATACATCCAAAAATCACCATTTTTGGACACAATCAATAAAACTCATCAAAATATCATTTCAAATTTTTCCAGAATTTTTGAAGTTCAGAAAAATTACGAAACTGAAAAACATAACAACCCTTAAAATCCCTTACTATCCCTTACTATCCCTTACAATCCCTTACTATCCCTTACCTCAAAATAGCAGTACTTCTGATCGGTATAAGGCTGAAGGAAACTTGCACTGATGAATAGCAACTCACCAAGTATCTAAATACTCACAAAATACACTCAATAATCTAGAGAGAGAAAGAGAGAAAGCTTATGTTTCTGGTGTGATTTTCAATTCTAACTTAGCCCTCTATTTATAGGAAAATTTTGGTAGGTTTGACCTGCAACCTGATGGCTTTACCTGCTACTATTCCCACCCACCACATTTGAAATATAATTCAGCACATTTCTTCACCAACCACAAGTGGGGCCCACCAATTCTAGAATTTTCCACCAAAATGATAAACTCCGAAAATTCAACAATTTCTGAACCAGTCATCTCGTAAAATTCATAATAAATCATACGTTCATTTTTAACGGTTCAAAATTTATGGACATATACTCAACTTATATATGTATAACATATCCAAAAATTACCACGATCCAACGGTCGGATTAAAAATTATAACCCCCGCAAAATATCTCAAAAACCCTGATTTTTAATACCTCCATTCCGACAAAAATACTGATAAAAACCTCAACATTAACTCCTTCATTTTTAACCACAAAAATATATCCCTCATTTATATCCACATAATATAAATATTTCCTTATCATATGAATCAATAATTAATTATTCACAAATAATATTACAGAATCACATTTATGACAACCAGGTCGTTCCCAGGAAAGAGGGGGCTTTCCAATAAGAATTTCTCCTTACTGGCGCGCAATTAGATGACCAAACCTCTCCTTAGACAAAACTTTCTAGACATTGACAATAATGTTATCTAATAATATTATTCAAATAATATGAATTATTGATCTGATAATGGAAAATACTGTGCAGCAACAATTATTGAACAACAATAATATAAAATTTCAACGTAGCAATTATTGAATCAATAAAATAAAATATTGAACAGTAATTACTGTAACAATTATTGAGTAGTGCCTTTTTACGTAAGAATTAATAATTTCAAAAATACTATGCAATACCGTGTGCTACTGTGCAATAACGCGTATTACTGTATTTTAACCACCGGGTATTCCAACAGTGTTAACAGTAACAACTACGTCGTTATTTGTAAAAGCTCAATTTTGTCATTTTCTTTACCCGACAGTTATTTTGTTATGGGGCCCACAAATGGCTGCGCCGTCGTACGAATATTCCCCGACAGAAAAAATATTCCACGACCAAACGAATATTCCCCGACAACAATGATTATTTTATAACCACTTGCTTATTTTGAAAAAAAATGCATATTTCACCCAATACTTTAAACTTTTATCAATTTAACCATTTACTGAATAGTAATTATAAAAAAAATTGAATACTTTTATTTCATAAAATTCGGGGTCTTACAACGTGCCCAAGGAATGCTACTTCCTCAAGCCAGAACTCGTATTTTATCAGTTTGGCATATAACTTGTTTTCACGAAGCCTTTGCAATATCAGCTTCAAATGGCGCTTATGATCTTCATGGTTTTGGAATAGATGAGGATGTCATCAATAAAGATAACAATGAACTAATCTAAATATTCTTTGAATACACGGTTCATCATATCCATGAAGGCAGCAGGAGCATTAGTCAATCCAAAAGACATGACTAAGAATTCATAATACCCGTACCGAGTTCTGAAGGCAGTCTTTGGAATATCCTCAGTTTTAATCTTCAGCTGATGATATCCAGAATGAAGGTTGATCTTTGAAAAGAATCGTGCTCCTTGTAACTGGTCGAACAGGTCATCAATGCGAGGTAGCGGATACCTATTCCTGATGGTGACATGGTTCAATTCCCTATAGTCGATACAAAGTCGCATACTCCCTTCTTTCTTCTTTACGAATAAAACAGGAGTACCCCAAGGAGATGTACTAGGACGAATAAAACCGATGTCCAACAACTCCTGTAGTTGGACTTTTAACTCCTGAAGTTCAATAGGAGCCATTCGATATGGGATTTTAGAAATGGACTTTGTACCGGGTTCAAGGTCAATAAAGAATTCAACTTCACGTTCTGGGGGTAGACCAGGAAGTTCTTCAGGAAATACGTCAGGAAATTCACTAACAACAGAAATATTATTCAAATCTATTGTGTTTTTGTTCAAGTCCATAACATGGGCTAAGAAAGTTTGACATCCATTTTTCAATAAACGAATGGCTTTATGGCTTGATATAACAGCGATTGATTTTAATGGTTTGGTTGCTTGAATTCGCATAACAGGTTGGTTAGGAATATGAAAACTAACAACCTTACGAAAATAATCAATTTTGGCATGATGAGTAGTTAACCAATCAATTCCTAAAATCACATCAAATGTAAGTATCTTTAAAGAAATAAGGTCAACAGGTAATGTGATGGTGCCAACTTGGATTAAGCAAGATTTATAAACTGTAGATGTAATAAAGGTTTCACCCAACGGAGTTTCAACAGATAAGTCAAAGGTCAATTTCTCCGGAGTCAAGTTCAAACGTTGAGCACAAGCAGGAGAGATAAAAGAATGGGTAGAAACGATATCTAGTAAAGTATAAACTTCGCAAGAATTTAAGATTAGCTTATCCGTGATCACCTCGTTCGGGTTTCTCGTGTTTTGACCAGTCACGACAAACGCCCTTCCAGGAACCGCTGATTTCGACTTATCCGGGACAACTTTTGGAGTCACCATCCCCGCTGAAATTGGTTTTGCTACAGAACACTCTCGAGCTATATGACCCTCCTTTCCACAGTTATAACATACCTTGGATTATTATGGGCAGTTTGGGCTGATATGTCCCTCTTTTCCACATTTGTAACATACAACCGGTGGTCGTTCTCCTCCCCTAGAAACAGTTGATGTTTGTGCTGACGTCTTCACGTTATCATTGTTGTGCCTTCTCTTCTTGAAATCTCCTCCCGACTCGCTCCTTCTATTATCACGACCACGATTACCACCAGGGTGGTTACCGCTTTTGTCCGAATGTTTTCCTCCCTGCTGGTTTTCATTGCTTCGATGACTGCCGCCACCGGTATGACCCTGATTGTGGTCCCTCGGTTGTACATACTCACTATCTCGCTCTAATAATTGAGCCCTGTTTACAACATCTGAATATAAAGAAATTTTATGAGAGATAAGATATTGCCGAATCTCAGGTTTTAGACCTCTCAGAAACATCCTTGTCATTCGTTCCTCATTTTCGACCAAATGAGGTGCAAACTTGGATAACTCTGCAAACTTCGCCTCGTACTGGGACACCGTCATGTTGTTTTGTTTCAGTCTAATAAACTCCACCTCCTTCATATGACGAATAATTTCAGGAAAGTACTTGTCATTGAACAGTTTTTGAAATGTTTCCCAGGACTTGTTGAGTGCGTCAGGCTGGGTACGCTTCACAGACTCCCACCAGTAGTCTGCCTCACCGCGGAACATAAAGGTGGCGAATGGAACCTTCTGTTCCTCCATGTATCCCAAGACATCGAATATCTTGGTAATTTGCTTGACCCACGTTTTCGCCATGTTCGGATCCGGCTTTCCCTTCAATTCTGGTGGTCCCAATTCTTTGAACTGCTTGGCTGTGACAAACCGCGCGTTGTTATCATTTCCACCCGTATTCTGCACACGAGTCTCCCTCGTCTGATTTTGCATGAACTGCAAAAAACTCCTAAACATTCCATCATTCATCGTTTGCTCGGTAACGTTGTTTACAGGAGGAATATTGTCTTCCTGTTGTACGTTCTCCTGGGTGGTAATCAAAGGTGTCTCCACGGTCTGATTTACACCATTATTAACGTTCTCAGCTCCCATTCTTAAGTACTACCATAAAACAAAGGTTAATAGTCATGTCATATATTATCCCTATACTCTGACCGACCAAATAAATACCAAAGAAACTTAGTCAGGTTATACTAGCGAAGGAATTCCCCGTCTCTCCCCTCCTAGTTCTTGTCTCACATCTCAGCCAGGGATCATATCCCTAAGCTCTGATACCAACTGTGACGCCCCCAAAATAGGTATACAACACCCATTCTGAGTCGCCAAATACATGGTACAGAAAGCAAACTATAACTTCAATAATACAATTGTCGTACAAAATACGACAACACATACTGTGAGTTTAAATACAAATATTGTCATCTAGACAATATCCACACTCAAATAAATCCTCATTATAATTATTCAAACACTATTTTACAGAAATAGTGAGGACTGCTAAAACATCTTTCTAGAACCATCACTCCATATCCCGACTAGATCCTGCTATGTTCTCACCTCCTGAGAAGAAAAATAGAACAAAAAGGAAAATGGTGAGCTCAACTAGCCCAGAAAAGAATATTATGACTAAGATAATATACAATAAATTATCGTTAGTCTTCAACAGGGAAAAATCTGATAAAATATAATAGACAACAAGTTTTAGATCTACAACTGCAGCGAAAACAGCAAACCATTAGAAGAGTCAAGTAGAGAAAGAATTATACTATCTTCTAAGATTTAAAAGTCCATCATCAATATTTTATCCCAGTAACATCGATTAATAATCATCTTTAACCAAATATTCATCTTTGTACTACAGGCCAAAGATATTCATTTGTATCACCAGTCGGTCATGTTCATCTCAATACATGTTCATCTTTGCACTACGGGCCAAAGATATTCATCAGTTAATCATTCATCTTTGCACTACAGGCCAAAGATATTCAGTAATATCATTATTTAGGACTGAGGATGATGAAAAATATTTTAAAGGAAACGAATCTAGTGAGACGGAAGGATAAATATTAGGGATTCGTATAACAGTTTATCCAAGATCAATAATACTTCATAATAATCAATTGTGAAGCAGAATTCAAAAATAAAGATCAAAATATGGATACAATCAAAGATAGTAACCATAATAGACATCTTGGACAAAAAGAAAAAATTTTATTTTTCGGTGAATAGTGCCGTATTCGTGAATAGTACCGTATACATGAATAGTGCCGTATACGTGAATAGTAACTCCGACACAAAAAGTTTTAAATTTGATAAAAACTCATATCAATATTTTAACATAATGATTTTGAAAAAAATAATATCATTTAAGAAGAAAATAATATCTATTACCTAAAAATATCAGTACTTCTGGTCGGAATACCGGTATAAGGCTGAAAGAAACTTGCTCTGATGAATAGAAACTCTCAAAGTATCTAAATACTCACAAAATACGCTCAATAATCTAGAGAGAGAAAGAGAGAAAACTTGTTTCTGGTGTGTTTCTCAATTCTAACTTAGCCCTCTATTTATAGAAAAATGTTAGCACGCCGAAGCAGACTTAACCTACAACCTGATGGCTTTACCTGCTACTATTCAAGCCTATCACATTTGAATAAAAATCTCAGTACATTTCTTCACCAACCAAGAGTGGGGCCCACCAATTCTAGAATTTTCCACCAAAATGATAAACTCCGAAAATTCAACAATGTCTGAACCAGTCATCTCGTAAAATTCATAATAAATTATACGTTCATTTTTAACGGTTCAAAATTTGTGGACATATACTTAACTTATATATGTATAACATATACAAAAATTACCACGATCCAACGGTCGGATTAAAAATTATAACCCCCGTAAATATCTCAAAAACCTTGATTTTTTAATACCTCAATTTCGACAAAAATACTGATAAAAACCTCAACATTAACTCCTTCATTTTTAACCACAAAAATATATCCCTCACTTATATCCACATAAAATAAATATTTTTTTATCATATGAATAAATAATTAATTATTCACAAATAATATTATAGAATCACATTTATGACAATCAGGCCGTTCCTAGGAAAGAGGGGGCTTTCCAATAAGGATTTCTCCTTACTGGCGCGCAATTAGATGACCAAACCTCTCCTTAGACAGAACTTTCTAGACATTACCAATAATGTTATCTAATAATATTATTCAAATAATATGAATTATTGATCTGATAATGGAAAATACTGTGCAGCAATAATTATTGAAACAACAATAATATAAAATATCAACGCAACAATTATGAATCAATAAAATAAAATATTGAACAATAACTACTGTAACAATTATTGAGTAGTGCCTTCTTACGTAAGAATCAATAATTGGTACAATACCGTGTGCTACTGTATTTTAACCACCGGGTATTCCAATAGTATTAACGGTAATAACTATACCGTTATTTATAAACAACTTATACTTGTCGTTTTCTTCATCCAATCGCTTTTCGTTATGGGGCCCACACAAGGCTGTGCCGTCGTACGAATATTCCCCGACAGCAAGTATATTCCACGACCAAACGAATATTCCCCGACAAAATGAATATTTTATAACCACTTGCTTATTTTACAAAATTTGCACATTTCACCCATAACCAAAGTATTATATCAAATTAACCCTTTATTATTCACAATAATATTAAGAGAAAATTTGATTTTATTCATTAATAAGTTGGGGTCTTACACCCGTAAATACTTGAGAGAACAATACTAGAGTAAATAGTAACTGAGTATTTTATGACAACTTATCTACTTTAAAAAAATTTTACATATCACCTTTAACTTTAACCTTTTATCAATTTAACCATTCACTAAAATAGAAAAATTGAATACTTTTATTTCATAAAATTCGGGGTCTCACACCCGATCTCCGCCAAAGATCATATCCCTAAGCTCTGATATCAACTGTGATGCCCCCAAAATAAGTATACAACACCCATTCTGAGTCGTCAAAATACACGGTACAGAAACAACTACAAATATTGCCATCTAGACAATATCTACACTCAAATAATTTCTCACTACAATTATTGATATATTATTTTATAAAATGGTGAGGACTACTAAAATGACTTTCTAGAACCTTCATTCCATACCCCGACTAGTACTCGCTACATTCTCGCCTCCTGAGAAGTAAAATGGAACAGAAAGGAAAAAAGATGAGTTCAACTAGCCCAGTAAATAACATTATGACTAAGATAATATAGAACAAATTATCGTTAGTCCTCAATAGGAAAAAATTTAATAGAATACAATAGACAACAAATTTTAAATCAATATTCGCATTGGAAATAATAATTCAATAGAAGAGTTAAGTAGAAAATAAAATCTACTATCATTTATGAATTTAAAAGTCCATCATCAATATTTTATCTTTGTAATATCAATCAATAAACATCTTGAATCAAATATTCATCTTTGCACTACAGGCCAAAGATATTCATCAGTTGGTCATGTTTATCTCAACACCTGTTCATCTTTGCACTACGGTCAAAGATATTCATCATAAAATCATTAATCTTTACACTACAGGCCAAAGATATTTAGTTATATCATCATTTAGGACTGAAAATGATGAAAAATATTTTGAAGAAAACGAATCCAGTGAAACAAAAAAACAATTATTAAGGATTCGTACTTTAAACAATCCGAGTTCAAAAATACTTCATAAATAATCATAGTGGGATAAAATTCAAGAATGATCAAAACATGGATACAATCAAAGCTAGTATCCATAATAGATATCTTAGATAAAAAGAAAAAATTTCATTTTTCGATGAATAGTGTCGTATTCGTGAATAGTGCCGTACACGTGAATAGTGTCGTATACGTGAATAGTAACCCCGACACAAAAAGTTTCAAATTTGATAAAAAAATTCAGACTAATATTTTGACATAATGATATTGAAAAAAATAACATTATTTACGTAAAAAAATAACATCCTTTACCTCGAAAAGACAGTACTTCTGACTGGAATACTGAATATAGTGCTGAAGGGAACTCGCACCGTATAGCAACACTCAAGGTATCAAAATACTCACAAGAATACGCTCAATAATATAGAGAGAAAAAGAGAGAAAACTTGTGTTTCTGGTTTGATTTTTAATTCTGACCTAAGCACCCTATTTATAGGAAAATGCTTAGAATATCAAAGTAAAAAATTGAATATAATATAAATATATATATACAAATTTCCTACGTACACCTTTGGCAACTGAATTCAGCCCCTAGCACATGTTAATGATGCCCTCAAAATATAAGAAACATTTTTATTAATAAAAATAAATAAAACTTCCAAAAATCAATTATTTCGAAACTTTAGAACTTCAATAATTCATAATAAATAGCCCTTTTATCAGAAAAATTTGAACCACATGTCTTTTTTATAGGAAATTTCATTATCTACAACTTTGCAGAAGAAAGTTTTTCCAAATTCTAAACAAAAATTGACCGAAATCCACAAACGGACGAATTTACAGGCTATAATCAAATTTCAGTCAAGAAATGGGCCCACAGACATGTTTAACATGTTTTAAACAACTTTTGTAACAAAAATACTCTTCCTCCTCATATACTCATATATCCCACATTCATTTTAAAAATATCATCATTATTATATTATAATAATATAATAAAATATTATTTTATCAGAAAAGATAAAATATCAATTTTTAACAATTGTCACTTTAAAAATTTTCTCTATCTATATCCACATAAAATTAATATTTTCCTCATCATATAAATCAATAACTAATTATTTATAAATAATATTACAGAATCACAATATTGACAACCAGGCCGTTCCTAGGAAAGAGGGGACTTTCCAATAAGGATTTCTCCTTACTGGCGCACAATTAGGTGACCAAACCTCTCCTTAGACAAAACTTTCTAGACATTGCTAATAATGTTATCTAATAATATTATTCAGATAATATAAATTATTGCTTCGATAATGGAAAATACTGTATAATGACAATTATTGAAACAATAGTAATATAAAATATCAAAGTAGCAATTATTGAATCAATAAAATAAAATACTAAACAGTAATTACTGTAACAATTATTGAGTAATGCCTTCTTACGTAAGAATCAATAATTGGTGCAATACCGTGTGCTACTGGGCAACAACGCGTATTACTGTGTTTTAACCACCGGGTATTCCAACAGTATTAACGGTAACAATTACGCCGTTATTTATAAACAACTTATACTTGTCGTTTTCTTCATCCAATCACACTCCGTTATGGGGACCATAAAAGACTGCGCCGTTATACGAATATTCGCCGACAGGAAAAATATTCCACGACCAAACGAATATTCCCCGACAATAATGAATATTTTATAACCACTTGCTTATTTAAAATATTTACGCATTTTATCCATAACTAACCTCATTAATCAATTCAACCCTTACTATTTCAAAATAATAAATAGAGAAAATTAAATTTTATTTATTAATAATTTGGGGTCTTACATTATGGACCCCCTATTTTGCCCATTTTTTAAAATAATCGATAAAAAATTATTTTATATAATAAAGGTGGGGCCCACATGTGATGTATAAAATCTGAAAATAGGGGTGAGAGGAAGTTACGTAAAGGAGAGGTAAAATATATTTATATATAATATAATGTGAGTGGAAAGTGATGAAAAAGTGATAATATGAAAGTGATAGGTATAAGAGGTGTGTGTGTGAAAGTGATGTGTGTGTTTGTAATATTAGTGGAGGATGGTGGAAAAGGTGGAGTGTATTATATATATTATATGTGATGAGTGTGTGTTGGTAAATGTGAGTGGTGGAGTGTGTGAATATGTATATATAATTTAGTGTGTGTATAAGGAAAGTGGAGAAATAATAGGCGGGGGCACATGTTTGAAATTGGTGGGGGAATGAAAGGATTTTTCTTTTGGTGGGAGGAATTCCACCCGTGTACTGGGTGGAATGTGGGAATGGTGGAGTAGTATGTATATATATAATATTAATGTGGGGTGTGTATGTTACACACACACACACACACATATATATATATACATATATGTATATGTGATATATTGTCCTTTGGTGGATTCAGAAGTCAAGTAAATTTTAAGAGTTTATCGGGTGGGAGCAAAATTCAACAAGCATTTGTTTATATTTACATATCTGTATTATTTTAATTTTTGTTTGTATTAGGAAAATTCATTGAAATTCAATCAACCAAAGGTTTCGTCTGATGCCCGTGAGTTATGAATTATTGCGTCTGTGATAAATCCTTACACAGTGTCTTCCATTCTCCTATAAATAGAAGCTCATTCCTTCATTATTTCTTACAAATTTACTTAAACTCTAGAGAGAGAAATTATAGAGAAGCTATAGAAAAGTATTCTGCTACTTCCCTACTCTTATATCCAGTTTCTTTTACGGTAGGGGTATTATTTATTTGTATTCATGAAGAGAATTTTTGCTATTCCATTTCTTATTATTCTGTTGGAATAACCTGTATACCGGGCTACCCTATACTTGGTGAAATTCTTCTGTTATTTCATTCTTTATTATTCTGTTGGAATATCCTGTCTGTGCGTTTTACGCCAGACATAGTTCCGTCTTTATTATTCTGTTAGAATATCCTGTCTGTGCGTTTTACGCCGGACCTGGTTCCGTCTTTATTATTCTATTAGAATATAATGTCTGTGCGTTTTACGCCAGACCTAGTTCCATTATTTATTATTCTGTTGGAATAACCTGCCTGTGCGGTCTATCGTATGCTTGGTAATTTCTTTTGTTATTCCATTCTTTATTATACTCAGTTGGTTAAAGTTTTGGCTTCTATACTCCATGAAATTAGTAGAATATACTTGATATTTGCGCTTCATCCAGTATCTTTTCATGAAAATATTCTTCTGAGTATTCTTTAATTTTACTCTACAAAGCAGTATCATGTTGACAATTTGGACGTTGATAGTTCCTGGATAAATTAATTCTTGAACTTGTTTTATTGAATTCTTATATCATTGTCATCATCCTCATGTTTATATTTTGTTAAAAGTCATCTGTGGTCTGTAATGCATAGATGGACTTGGTATGATTATGACCAGGGATTATTCGGTGTAATCATGACTGTAATGTTACAAATGATGTGGTAAAAATCCTCATTGGCCCGTAGTGCATTGATGGACAGTTGTTGGCATGATCATGACCATTGATGAATACACGAATATCTTTGGCTCGTAGTGCATGGATTATTTGTGGTTGTGATACTAATGAATATTGTAAGACCCCGAATTTTATGAAATACAAGTATTCAATTTTTCTATTCAGTTAATGATTAAATTGATAAAACGTTAAAGTTAAGGGTGATATGTGAATTTTTTTTAAAATACGCAAGTGGTTATAGAATATTCATTGTTGTCAGGGAATATTCGTTTGGTCGTGGAATATTCTTATTGTCGGAAAATATTCGTACGACGGCGCAACCATTTGTGGGCCCCATAACAGAATAACTGTCGGATGAAGAAAATGACAAAATTGAGTTTTTATAAATAACAACGTAATCGTTACCGTTAACACTGTTGGAATACCCGGTTGGTAAAGTAAAGTAATACGCGTTGTTGCACAGTAGCACACGGTATTGCACAGTATTTTTTTCAATTATTGATTCTTACGTGAGAAGGCACTACTCAATAATTGTCACAGTAGTTACTGTTTAATATTTTATTTTATTGATTCAATAATTGCTACGTTGATATTTTATATTATTGTTATTTCAATAATTATCGCTGCACAGTATTTTCTATTATCAGATCAATAATTCATATTATTTGAATAATATTATTAGATAGCATTATTGGTAATGTCTAAAAAGTTTTGTCTAAGGGGAGATTTGGTCATCTAATTGCGCGCCAGTAAGAAAAAATCCTTATTGAAAAGCCCCCTCTTTCCTGGGAACTGCCTGGTTGTCATTATTGTGATTCTGTAATATTATTTTTGAATAATAAATTATTGATTTATATGATAAGAAAATATTTATTTGATGTGGATATAAATGATGAATTTATTTATGTGGTTATAAATGAAGGAATTAATGTTGAGGTATTTTATCAGTATTTTGTCGGATAGGAGGTATTAAAAGATCAAATTAGTGTTCTTACAGCTTTATTGTGTGAGTTATACTTTTTAATCTGACCGTTGGATCGTTGTGATTTTTGGATATGTTATACATATATAAGTTGAGTATATGTTCACAAATTTTGAACCGTTAAAAATGAACGAATGATTTGTTATGAATTTTATGAGGTGACTGATTCGGAAATTAGGTTTATAAATGATTTTGATAAAAAATTCTAGAAATGGGTGGGCCCCACTTTTGGTTGTTGGGGAAGATGACTAATTTTTGGTGGGTGGAATAGTAGCAAGTAAAGCCATTAGGTAGCAGGTCAAGTCTGCTTCGGCGTGCTAACATTTTCCTATAAATAGAGGGCTAAGTTAGAATTGAAAATCACACCAGAATTCATAAGTTTTCTCTCTTTTTCTCTCCAGATTATCGAGTGTATTTTGTGAGTATTTAGATACTTGGTGAGTTGCTATTCATCAGTGTAAGTTTCCTTCAGCGTCATATCCGATATCCAGTCCGAAGTGCTGCTCTTTTGAGGTAAGGGATAGTAAGAGATAGTAAGGGATATTAAAGGATGTTATATTCTTCATAATAATGTTATTCTTTCAATATCATTATTCTGAAATATTGGTATGGATTTTATTGTAGAATTTTTACCTTTTGGAGTCGGGATTACTATTCACGTATACGGCACTATTCATGTATATGGCACTATTTACGTATATGACATTATTTACGTATACGGTACTATGTACGAATACGTAGTACTATTCACGAGTTACTATTTATGAGTTATTATTCCTGAGTTACTATTCATAGGTACTATTCACGACAAAATTGGTTTCTTTTTCTGACCAAATTATCATTGATTTATGAATAATACTCTTGAGATTAAATTTATATATTGATTATATTATTTTTTATTATCGTATATAATATTTTTATAGCCCTGATGTTGAAATTCTCTTTCATTTGAGTGTAAAGATGGGTAGATTATTGGTATGATCGTGACTATGGGTTCTTTTTGGCCAGCAGTGCAAAGATGAATTGTTAACTGGTATGATAATGACCATTAAATTTATAATTGAATATCTTTAGCTTAAGTGTAAAGATGAATCGATTAACATGGTTATAATTATTGTTTATATAAATTATGAAATTATTTTATATTTCTTTGAGATATTAATATATTTGGTCTGTAGTGCAAATATGAACTATTGATGAATATATTTGGCCTGTAGTGCAAATATGAACTGTTGAGGAATATCTTTGGCCCGTAGTGTAAAGATGACCTGATGTTGAATATCTTTGGCCAGTAGTGCAAAGATGAACTATTGACGAATATCTTTGGCCCGTAGTGCAAAGATGAATTTATCAGTATGATTATAAACAGGAAATGTGATTTGGTATAACCACGATCTTTGATGTTTTAGGTAAAGACAGGTTATGAAAATTATCTTCGTCCTATATGAGAAGAGGAATTTAGAACCACGATTATGATTATGAGTTATTCATATGGTTGTGGATCAGAACGGTTGATTGATGTTACAGAGATAAAATATTGTTGATGGATGTTTAACATGGAGAAGATAATAGACTTTATGGTCTATTTGACTCTTCTAATGGATTGTTCGTTCCGCTGCAACTATGGTTGTAAAGTTTTATCATCTACCATATGTTCTAAATCTCTGATTTATTACTGATAAAGGCTATTGATAATTTAATTATCTTTAGTCATGATATTATTTACTGGGCTAGTTATGTTCACCATTTTACTTCACAATTCCTTTTCAGGTAATAAGAGTGTAGCTGGGTCGAGCGAGGGTAACGAGAAAATAGAACGGTGGTCTCTAGCTATGGAGGTTCTCCCTAAGTAGTATAGAAAAGTGTTGTATACATCATTTAGTAATTATATTTGGTGAATCAAATAGGGTGAGGCGAACCCAACGTTGGAAGAGTGTTTTGCCACTATCATACAAGATGTCTAATGACATACAATCTTGTGTCATCATAAGACAGGGTTGTGCACATCCACTTACTGAGTATATCTACGAGCACTATCTATATGATCTTGAAGTTTATTTGAAGTATAATTCTCAATTAGAGGCAGTGGAGATAATGATATGTCAAGAGAAAACTCACCATTGGGAAGAATATGATAGTAATCTTCTCGTTTTTTCTTTGGGGTCTATTGGGTCAACCAAGGATAATTATGTGGCCATATGATATCTATCATAACCTAAAAGCATGGCCTCCCATGCACGAAGGTTTCCTTGAGCACTTCTCAAATATTCTAATTTCTAAAACAGTTGTTGACTATACCTTTATGTAGGTATCACTGTGTGGTGTTGTCCACGGTTGGGACACGAGTCACAGTTGGTATATATATTTGTATCCAAACTCACAACATATGTGTTGTTGTATTTTGTACGATAATTGTTGTAATAAAGTTGTAGTTATTTTCTGTACCATGTATTTGGCGACTCAGAATAGGTTGGGTGAAATGGACCTATTTTGGGGTTGTCACAAATATCCTTGGCCGTAGTGCAGGGATGATGTGAATTATTTATTAAGCTGAGTCTCAGTGATAAAAGTGATGAAAAACCTTTTAAATCATAAAAGATAGTAGATTTTATTCTCTACTTGACTCTTTTAATGGATTGCTGGTTCCGCTGCAGTTAAACTTGATGTCTATTGTATTTTATCAGTTTAACATTGTTGAAGACTAATGATAACTTATTCTGCATTATCTTAGTCATAATATTTCTTACTGAGCTAGTTGAGCTCACCCTTTCTTTCACTGTTCTCTTCAGGAAATGAGAATATAGCTGGGACGAGTCGGGGAACGGAGTGATGGACCAGATGATAGTTTTAGTAGTCCTCACTATTCGGTTAAATAGTGTGACAATAAATGTAATGAGTACTCCATTGAGTGTGGATATTGTCTAGATGACAATATTTGTATTAAAACTCACAACATATGTTTTGTCGTATTATACACGACTGCTGTATAATTAGTTTGTATCTGTATTTTGTACCATGTATCTAACGACCCAAGATGGGTGATGTATACCTATTTTTGGGGGCGTCACAGTTCACGTATACAGGTTATTCCAACACAATAATGAAGAATGGAATAATAGAAGTTCTCTTCATGAATACGAAAGAAATAATACCCCTTACCTTAGTAGAAGATTGGATACTGCAATAGTGTAGTAACAGAATACTCTTCTTCTTTCTCTCTCTTATTCTCTTTATACTTTCTCTCCATAGCTTGAATGAATTGGTGAAAAATAATGAAGAAATGAACTTCTATTTATAGGCTTGGCAGAGTAAGGGTAAAATAGTCTTTTTACCATAATTTATGACATCATCTATCATATTACATCACTGCTTACCTCATCGTCCGATGACATCATCGCTTACCTCATCGTCCGATGACATCATCGCTTACGTCATAGGAATTCAAATTGTTCTCTTCCACCTCCTTTTACTTTTATACCATGAATCTACTATAATAATGTTACCATTCAAATTATAAAAAATATACTATTATATAATCACATCATACTACTATAATGTAATATTATAATAATATATTTGAATAAATTATTTTATCGAAAAAGATAAAATACCAACTTTCAACAAATGTCACATGCTAAAAAAATTTCAATTTAAATCCACATTGAATAAATATTTTCTTATCATATAAATCAAAAAATAATTATTCACAAATAATATTACGGAATCACAATAATGACAACTAGGCTGTTCCCAAGAAAGAGGGGGCTTTCCGATAAGGATTTCTCCTTACTGGCACGCAATTAGATGACCAAACCTCTCCTTGATAGAATTTTCTAGACATTACCAATAATGCTATCTAATAATATTATTCAAATAATATAAATTATTGATCTGATAATGGGAAATATTATGCAGTGATAATTATTGAAACAACAATAATATAAAATATCAACGCATCAATTATTGAACCAATAAAATAAAATATTGAACAGTAATTACTGTAACAATTATTTAGTAGTGCCTTCTTACGTAAGAATCAACAATTTAAAAATATTGTGCAATACCGTGTGCTACTGTACAACAACGCGTATTACTGTATTTTAACCACCAGGTATTCCAACAGTTAACGGTAAAACTTTCGCCGTTATTTTATAAAAAAATATTTTTGTCGTTTTCTCAATCCGACAATAATTCCGTTGTGGGGGTCCACCAATGATTGTGCCGTCGTACGAATATTTTTTGTTAAAGCAAATATTTTCCGACCAATCGAATATTATATAACAACTTGCGTACTTTGTAAAATTTATAAATATTACCCACAACTATAATATTATATCAAATTCACTCCATAATATTTAAAAATGATATTTATAAAAAATTTATCTTTATTCATAATAGTTGGGGTCTTACACATTGCTAATAATGCTATCTAATAATATTATTCAAATAATATGAATTATTGATCTGATAATGGGAAATACTGTGCAGTGACAATTATTGAAATAACAATAATATAAAATATCAATGCATCAATTATTGAACCAATAAAAAAAATACTGAACAGTAATTACTGTAACAATTATTGAGTAGTGCCTTCTTACGTAAGAATCAACAATTCAAAAATACTGTGCAATACCGTGTGCTACTGTGCAACAACGCGTATTACTGTATTTTAACCACCAGGTATTCCAACAGTTAACGGTAAAACTTTCGCCGTTACTTTATAAAAATATATTTTTGTCGTTTTTCAATCCGACAATAATTTCATTGTGGGGGTCCACTAATGATTGTGTCGTCGTACGAATATTCGCTGTTAAAGCAAATATTCTCCGACCAATCGAATATTATATAACAACTTGCGTACTTTACAAAATTTATAAATATTACCCATAACTATAATATTATATCAAATTCACTCCATAATATTCAAAAATGATATTTATAGAAAATTCATCTTTATTCATAAAAGTTAGAGTCTTAAATGCTCTCTTTATTTATTGTCACAAAACTGTCATTTTTACATTTAATCAACATTTCCATTCTATCCTTCTTCTTTTTTTTGGGAAAGGTTATATTTGTAATTATCATCAATTATAAGATACTACTACTATATATAACAAGTAAGATTGAGCAAAAAACGGATAAAATCGAATAACCGAACATAGCAAAAAAAATTAACCTAATTATTTCGATTATTCGGTTATTTTTTGTACTTCGGTTATAATTGTTTTACTATTCGATTTTTCGGGTTTGGATACGGTTATTAAAATTGTGATATTCGGTTACCCGAATAACTGAATAAGCATTTTAATAAAAAATAAAATAAAGACTTCTCTTAATTAAACTTACTCTTCTCTCGCCTGACTTTCACTCTCTAGCTTTATAGCATTTGCCGACTGCCCACCCTAACCCAAACCCAAACCTAAACCCAAATTACTAAATCCCAAATTTGTAATTCCACCTCTTTATAGCCACAACTTCGCTTCGCAAATCGTGAGTATCCCCCAGTTATTAAGTGTTTTTCCCGTTAGCAATTCCAGGAGCGTCTCTTTAAAGTTGTGCACATCGAACTTAAAGGTAGCTTTACGGGATTCCAGAACCTCCGACGACGCGATGGTCGGGTGGATCAGACACACTGAAGAGTGGGTTGAGCCCAAAATCAGAGACGGCGGCGTCGTGGTTGTCCTGTTAACAGAGGAGGATGTTGGATGATTTAATGTTGCCGTGTACGTTTTAGTTATTGTCTTTTTTTGTGTATATGATGATTTTACATGTTCAAACTCCTCTCCTTTTTAAGATTACCTTTTTGGTTTTTGGTGGGTGTGTATAATTGCAGTTTTTAAGTTGGTGTTATATAATTAGTTTTTTTTTTTATTAATTTCTTCGTTAAATGTGTTTTAGTGGTCTCCAATCTCCACGATTGATGGGGATTGTGGGTTTCACCCTTCCATTATTCAATTTGGAATATGTCTTGCCTGAGAAGATCAATTATTTTCAAAACTTGTTATGTTTCATGAACAACAAAAATTATTACAAGTCTCCTTGTTTTTTTTTGTTTGATATAATGAACTTAAGTTTGGTTATTAACTGAAATAACCACTTGTAAATTCGATTATTTTGTTTTCGATTATTTTTTAATTTCGGATAGTACAATTAAGAAAATTTCAATTTTCGGTTATAACCGAATAAACTATTCAGTTCAGTTATAACCGAATTGCTCACTCTTAATAACAAGGTAAGCGGTAGACTTGACAAACGGGCCGGGTCATTGGACTGCCGGGCCAAAACGGCCCAAATTTTGGTGGGTTAAAAAAGTTGTGACGCCCCCAAAATTAGGTATACATCACCCATCTTGGGTCGTCAGATACATATTACAGAATACAAATACAACTTAATAATACAACTGTCGTGTACAATACGATAAAATATAAACTGTGAGTTTGAATACAAATATTATCTTCTAGAGAGTATTCATACTCAAAAGGAGTTCTCATTACATTTATTTACACACCATTACATAGAATAGTGAGGACTACTAACTAATACTATCATTCGGACCATCACTCCGTTCCCCGACTTGCCCCAGCTACGTTCTCATTTCCTGAAGAGAACAGTGAAAGAAAGGGTGAGCTCAACTAGCCCAGTAAGAAATATTATGACTAAGATAATGCAAAATAAATTATCATTAGCCTTCAACAATGTTAAACTGATAAAATACAATAGACATCAAGTTTAACTGTAGCGGAATAAGCAATCCATTAAAAGAGTCAAGTAGAAAATAAACTCTACTATCTTTTATGATTTAAAAGATTTTTCAACACTTTGATCGCTGAGACTCAGCTTAATAAAATAATCCACATCATCGAATCACCCCTGCACTACGGCCAAGGATATTCGTATATTCATTAATGGTCATGATCATACCAACAACTGTCCATCAACGCACTACGGGCCAATGAGAACTTTTATCACATCATTTGTAACATTACGGTCATGATTATACCGAATAATCCCTGGTCATAATCATACCAAGTCCATCTATGCACTACAGGCCACAGATGACTTTCAACATTTTATACACATGAGGATGATGACAATGATATAGGAATTCAATAAAACAAGTTCAAGAATTAATTTATCCAAGAATTAACAACGTCCAAATTGTCAACATGATATTGCTTTGTGGAGTAAAATTCAAGAATACTTAGAAGAATATTTTCATGAAAAGATACTGGATGAACCGCAATTATCAAGGATATTCCATAAATTTCATGGAGTATAGAAGTCAAAACTTAACCAACTGAGTACAATAAAGAATGGAATAACAAAAGAAATCACCATGCATGCGATAGACCGCACAGACAGGTTATTCCAACAGAATAATAAATAATGGAACCAGGTCCGGCGTAAACGCACAGACAGGATATTCCGACAGAATAATAAATAATGGAACCAGGTCCGGTGTAAAACATACAGACAGAATATTCCGACAGAATAGTAAATAATGGAACCAGGTCCGGTGTAAAACATACAGACAGGATGTTCCAACAGAATAATAATAAAAACGGAACCAGGTCCGGTGTAAAACACACAGACAAGATGTTCCAACAGAATAGTAATAAAAACGGAACCAGGTCCGGTGTAAAACACACAGACAGGATGTTCCAACAGAATAATAGAAGAATGTCACCAAGTATAGGGTAGACCGCGTATACAGGTCATGTATAGGGTATGCCACTTTTACAGGTTATTCCAACAGAATAATAAAGAATGTAATAACAGAAATTCTCTTCATGAATAAGAAAGAATAACACCCCTTACCGTTTTAAGGAAGAGCTGAAGTAAGGAAGTAGTTAAGTAGCAGAATACTATTCTTCTCTCTCTCTATAGTTTCTCTCTATAGTTTCTCTCTCTAGAGTTCAGTGAATTCGTAAGAAATAATGAAGGAATGAGCTGCTATTTATGGAAAAATAGAATGCATAGTAACTAATCCATGAACGGTCCAGATTGATTACTTTAATCTGACGGTCCATATTTAAAGAAAAATCTTTTAAATAAAATATAATATTTTCTATTTATAGAATAACTTTAATAAAGTATTTTGTTTTATATAAAAAGATGTTTCTGTTTTATTACATTAATAATACGAATAAAACAAAACGTCATTATCGCTAAATAATTCATATTATTAACTGACAATAATAGAATCAAACTGAGTGACTTCTCACATAAGCATTAATAATCAATACCGTGTGCTACTATGCAACCACACGTATTACTGTACTTTTACTACCGAGTAGTTCAACAGTAACAATGGTAAAATTTTCGCCGTTATTTTTAATAAAATATTTTTGTCGTTTTCTCAATCCGACAATAATTTCGTTGTGGGGTCCACCAATGATTATGTCGTTGTACGAATATTCCCTGTTAAAACGAATATTCCCCGACCAATCGAATATTATATAACAACTTGCGTACTTTGCAAAATTTATAAATATTACCCACAACTATAACATTATATCAAATTAACTCCATAATATTCAAAAATGATATTTATAAAAAATTCATCTTTATTTATAAAAGTTGGGGTCTTACAAAAGTGAAACCCAAAGCCCACGTTTTGACGGGCGGGACGACCCAACCTGAACGCTTGGACTGATTTATGACCAAATTTTGACACATTTATGGGCCGGGCCAAAACGGCCCAAGTTTTGATGGGTTGAAAAAATGAAACCCAAAACTTGAGTTTAAACCGGCGAGCCGAGCCGGGCCGGGCCGCGGGCTTGGGTTGATTTTTGCCAGGTCTAATAAGCGGGGATTCAATTATAAGTCGATTAGCAAATTCACCAAGTCATTTTGGTTCGTCACAAAGTAATTATTTAAATCTCCCCGTTATGTTAAATTTTTCCCTTATATTAAAGAGGTACCTAACACATCTTCTACAATGTATGATGTTTTAAAATTTGGACCTGGGACTATTTGTCATAACATAATGGCTTGGAATATGAAACTATTTAATATCATGTCCAATTTACATATTATAATTTCTATCGTTTGGTTTATGGACAAAATTTACCTTTACCTTTTTACAAAATGACTGGTGTATTTTATTCTATTCATCTATATTCATATTACTGAGAAGATGATCTATTTGTTATTATTGGTGGTAAGGTCAACAATAATTTTTTATCTAATCTTTTAAATAGTTATGGACAAAATAAACATAACTTAAAATTATTTTAAGTTATATCATAAATAATCACAATTTAAACAAATATGCGTCCAAAATTATATAATCTTCTTGGATTATATTATTTGACCCTCGTTTAAAAAAAAACGAGTCTCGCAAGTTACTTGTGTAATCAGATTCGATTCAGGTCGGACCCCATTTTTTACACTTAATTTCTATAATGGTAAAATACTATTATAAAAATAGTTACTAAAGCATTGTTTTGTTTTTTATTGTTTTATATAAATAACAAAATTATGCA
Organism: Panax notoginseng; assembly: GCA_016801055.1. Classification (NCBI taxonomy): domain Eukaryota; kingdom Viridiplantae; phylum Streptophyta; class Magnoliopsida; order Apiales; family Araliaceae; genus Panax; species Panax notoginseng. The sequence continues at coordinate 206,424,195 of CM029018.1, read as the reverse complement.
TTAAAAATCCAAATTTGTTAATTAAATAAAAACCCTTATACACAATACTGTTGAGGCAATCATGTACCTCCAATAAAAAAAGACATCTAAACCAGAACTCACCAAAACATTCATTAAGAAGTTTATTCTTATTGGTGTTTCCTCATTTTTCTTATTTTAAACACATATTTATGCTCAATATTGTTTGTCATCTTTTTCTTATATATATATATATATATATATATATATATATATATTGTGACAATGTTGATTGTAACTATATGTTCTTATTTACCTGATATTGTAGTCCACTTTTTGTTTGTATATAATTAATTAATGTTTTTGAATATCTTCAATGATGCCAACACTCCATTGACACCTCAAAAAATATATAAATTGATTATTATCCTAACTTTATAATAGAAATTGATATACATATTAATAAATATATTTGAAGTAAGATTGGAATCAAACTCAAATTATATGCGATAAAAATATAATAAATTAAAGTGTGATTCTTTTTAATTTCTATCTATCACATGATCGTAATTATAATTGGACTGAAAATTTCCACAATGTACAGCAGAACTCCTATACAATACAATGTACTACTTATCTTAATTACTAGCACCAAGTGAGTGACTGATAAATAGTGTGAAAATAAATAAATATATAAATTCGGAGGATTAGTTAGAAAGATGTATAGGTTTTAAATTAAATAAAATAGTAATAAAGTCAAAAGGGAAAAAAAATTGTGACCAATTACACTAGTGACATCAGGAGAACTGCTTTATTAATAGGAGAAGATGAGATCATTTTCGAACGTTTAAGTAGGGTGACAATTTTTGGTACGACATGGTACCTCGATATAAAATAAAAGCGTTATTGTTGAATATAAACAATATTCGTTTCATACAAAAGTCAACACACTCAACATGAGATTAAGTGAGGTCAAAACGTATAAATAATGGATTGATCCATTTAACACAATTAGACATGTTTATTTAAAATAATTTATAATTAAATATAGTATAATATTATAATTTATTTTAAGTATTGAATTTTAGCTTTTTTAGATACTTTTCTGAGCATGTTATTTTATCTTTTGTTAAATAAATATTGTGTGATGAATACATTACATTATTTATTTAATAAAAGAAATGAATGATGTTTATTGTAAGACCCCAAATTATTAATAAATGAAATTTAATTTTTTCTATTTATTATTTTGAAATAGTAAGGGTTGAATTGATTAATGAGGTTAGTTATGGGTAAAATGCGTAAATATTTTAAATAAGCAAGTGGTTATAAAATATTCATTGTTGTCGGGGAATATTCGTTTGGTCGTGGAATATTCTTCTTGTCGGGGAATATTCGTAAGACGGCGCAGTCTTTTGTGGTCCCCATAACGGAAAGTGATTGGATGAAGAAAACGACAAGTATAAGTTGTTTATAAATAACGGCGTAGTTGTTACTGTTAATACTGTTGGAATACCCGGTGGTTAAAACACAGTAATACGCGTTGTTGCACAGTAGCACACGGTATTGCACTAATTATTGATTCTTACGTAAGAAGACATTACTCAATAATTGTTACAGTAATTACTGTTCAGTATTTTATTTTATTGATCCAATAATTGCTACGTTGATATTTTATATTACTATTGTTTCAATAATAGTCATTACACAGTATTTTCCATTATCGAAGCAATAATTCATATTATCTGAATAATATTATTAGATAACATTATTAGCAATGTCTAGAAAATTCCTAGGAACGGCCTGGTTGTCAGTATTATGATTCTGTAATATTATTTGTAAATAATTAATTATTGATTTATATGATAAGGAAAATATTGATTTTATGTGGATATAGATGGAAAAAATTTTTGAAGTGACAATTGTTAAAAATTGACATTTTATCTTTTCTGATAAAATAATATTTTATTATATTATTATAATATAATAATGAAGATATTTTTATAATAAATGTGGGATATATGAGGAGGAAGAGTATTTTTATTATAAAATTTTTTTAAAACATGTTAAACATGTCTGTGGGCCCATTTCTTTACTGAAATTTGATTATAACATTAAAAATCGCCCGTTTGTGGATTTCGGTCAATTTCTGTTTGAAATTTGGAAAAATTTTCTTCTGCAAAGTTGTAGATAATGATATTTCCTATGAAAAAGACATGTGGTTCGAATTTTTTTGATAAAAGGTGTGACACCCCCAAAATAGGTATACAACACCCATTCTGAGTCGCCAAATACATGGTACAGAAAGTAAACTACAACTTCAATAATACAATTGTCGTGCAAAATACGACAACACATACTGTGAGTTTAAATACAAATATTGTCTTCTGGACAATATCTACACTCAAATAAATCCTCATTACAATTATTCAAACACTATTTTACAGAAATAGTGAGGACTGCTAAAACATCTTTCTAGAACCATCACTCCATACCCCGACTAGATCCTGCTATGTTCTCACCTCCTGAGAAGAAAAATGGAACAAAAAAGAAAAAGGTGAGCTCAACTAGCCCAGTAAAGAATATTATGACTAAGATAATATACAACAAATTATCGTTAGTCTTCAACAGGAAAAAATCTGATAGAATTTAATCGACAACAAGTTTTAGATCAACAACTGTAGCGGAAACAGCAAACTATTAGAAGAGTCAAGTAGAGAAAGAATTCTACTATCTTCTAAGATTTAAAAGTCCATCATCAATATTTTATCCCTGTAACATCAATTAATAATCATCTTTATCCAAATATTCATCTTTGCACTACAGGCCAAAGATATTCATTTGTATCACCTGTCAGTCATGTTCATCTCACCACCTGTTCATCTTTGCACTACAGGCCAAAGATATACAGTAATATCATCATTTAGGACTAAGGATGATGAAAAATATCTTAAAGAGAACGAATCCAGTGAGACAGAAGGACAAATATTAGGGATTCGTATAACAGTTTATCCAAGATCAATAATACTTCATAATAATCAATTATGAAGCAGAATTCAAAAATAAAGATCAAAACATGGATACAATCAAAGATAGTAACCATAATAGACATCTTGGACAAAAAGGGAAAATTTTTATTTTTCGGTGAATAGTGTCGTATTCTTGAATAGTGTCGTATACGTGAATAGTACCGTATATGTGAATAGTAACCCCGACACAAAAAGTTCTAAATTTGATAAAAAAAACTCATATCAATATTTCAGCATAATGATATTGAAGAAAATAATATCATTAAGAAGAAAATAATATCCCTTACCTCAAAATATCAGTACTTCTGGTCGGAATACCGGTATAAGACTGAAAGAAACTTGCTCTGATGAATAGAAACTCTCAAAGTATCTAAATACTCACAAAATACACTCAATAATGTAGAGAAAGAAAGAGAGAAAACATGTTTCTGGTGTGTTTCTCAATTCTAACTTAGCCCTCTATTTATAGAAAAATGTTAGCACGCCGAAACAGACTTAACCTGCAACCTGATGGCTTTACCTGCTACTATTCCCACCCACCACATTTGAATAAAAATCTCAGCACATTTCTTCACCAACCAAGAGTGGGGCCCACCAATTCTAGAATTTTCCATCAAAATGATAAACACCGAAAATTCAACAATTTCTGAACCAGTCATCTCGTAAAATTCATAATAAATCATACGTTCATTTTTAACAGTTCAAAATTTGTGGACATATACTCAACTTATATATGTATAACATATCCAAAAATTACCACGATCCAAAGGTCGGATTAAAAATTATAACCCCCACAAAATATCTCAAAAACCCTGATTTTTAATACCTCCATTCCGACAAAAATACTGATAAAAACCTCAACATTAACTCCTTCATTTTTAACTACAAAAATATATCCCTCATTTATATCCACATAAAATAAATATTTCCTTATCATATGAATCAATAATTAATTATTCACAAATAATATTATAGAATCACATTTATGACAACCAGGCCGTTCTCAGGAAAGAGGGGGCTTTCCAATAAGGATTTTTTCTTACTGGCGCGTAATTAGATGACCAAACCTCTCCTTAGACAGAACTTTCTAGACATTACCAATAATGTTATCTAATAATATTATTCAAATAATATGAATTATTGATCTGATAATGAAAAATACTGTCCAACAATAATTATTGAAACAACAATAATATAAAATATCAACGCAACAATTATTGAATCAATAAAATAAAATATTGAACAATAACTACTCTAACAATTATTGAGTAGTGCCTTCTTACGTAAGAATCAATAATTGGTGCAATACCGTGTGCTACTGTATTTTAACCACCGGGTATTCTAACAGTATTAACGGTAACAACTACGCCGTTATTTATAAATAACTTATACTTGTCATATTTTTCATCCAATCGCTTTCTGTTATGGGGCCCACACAAGGCTGCGCCGTCGTACGAATATTCCCCGACAACAAGAATATTCCACGACCAAACGAATATTCCCCGACAAAATGAATATTTTATAACCACTTGCTTATTTTGTAAAATTTGCACATTTCACCCATAACCAAAGTATTATATCAAATTAACCCCTTATTATTCACAATAATATTTAGAGAAAATTTGATTTTATTCATTAATAAGTTGGGGTCTTACAACCTCCCCTCCTTATGAAATTTCGTCCTCGAAATTGACGTACGTACCTGATGTTTCAAAAAGGTGAGGATACCTCGCTTTCATTTCTGATTCCAACTCCCAGGTCATTTCTTCAATAGCATGGTTTTTCCACAAAACCTTAACTTGTGGTATAACCTTCGTGCGTAGGACATGCTCTTTCCTATCCAAGATCTTAACAGGTACCTCCTCGTACGTTAAATCTTCAGCTATCTCGTCTGGTTCTAACTCAATAATGTGGTTCGGCTCTTTAACATATTTACGAAGCATAGATATGTGAAAAACATTATGAACACGAGACATGCTTGGAGGTAATGCGAGTCTATATGCCACATTTCCTATTCGCTCAAGAATCTCAAATGGACCAACAAATCTTGGATTGAGCTTTCCTCTCTTCCCAAATCTTGTAACTCCCTTCCATGGTGCAACACGTAACAATACATGATCCCCAATATTAAATTCCACGTCCTTCCGATGAAGATCCGCATAACTCTTTTGTCGATCCTGTGCCGTTTGTATACGTTGTCGAATCGTTTGGATCTTCTCTGTAGTAATGCGTACCAACTCTGGTCCCAACAATGTTGCTTCACCCACCTCGTCCCAGCATACTGGAGAACGACATTTTCTTCCATACAACGCCTCGAATGGAGCCACACCTATGCTCGCCTGATAACTGTTGTTGTAGGAGAATTCCACCAATGGTAGGTACTTATCCCAACTCCCTTTGAGATCTAGGACACAAAGTCTTAATAGATCTTCAAGAGTTTGAATAGTCCTCTCTGATTGTCCGTCCGTTTGAGGATGGTATGCCGAACTGAATCGTAAATTCGTGCCCATAGCTTTCTGCAAGCTAACCCAAAATCGTGAAGTGAATCTTGGGTCACGATCCGAAACTATGGATACTGGCATGCCATGCAATCTCACAATCTCGTTCACATACATACTAGCAAGACGTTCAAGGGAATAAGTCTCACGTATCGGCAAGAAATGAGCAGACTTGGTTAATCTATCAATAATAACCCAAATCGCATCTATGCCTTGAGAAACCTTGGGAAGACCTATAACGAAATCCATAGTAATGTGTTCCCACTTCCATTTCGGAATCTCAAGTGGTTGCAATGGACCCTTTGGTACTTGATGCTCCGCTTTTACACATTGACAAGTTAAACATCTCGAGATAAACTCCGCGATCTCTCTTTTCATATTGCTCCACCAAAATGTATGTCGAAGATCGTGATACATTTTGGTACTCCCAGGATGGATTGCAAACGGTGTGTTGTGTGCCTCCATCATTATTCTATGCTTCAAGTCAAAATCGTTAGGAACACAAAGTCTGGAGTTGACTCGAAGTATTCCTTCTTCATCGATTCTTGCTTCTGGAATAGCACCTTCTTGCACTTTCTTCTTCATACGCATCTGCTCTATGTCCGTAGCTTGAGCAGCTTTAACTTTATCGATTAAAGTCGGTTCTACTCGTATATTTGATATCATCATGTGGGTACTTGGAGCCTTCATCTCTATCTCCATCCTTTGCAAGTCATACAAAATGGGCCTTTGTTTTAACAACATTGCACTCGTACCCGCATATGATCTTCTACTCAATGCGTCAGCTACTACGTTTGCTTTTCCAGGATGATATTGGATGGTATGATCGTAATCTTTCAACAGCTCAAGCCAACGTCGTTGCCGCATGTTGAGTTCCTTTTGGGTGAAGAAATATTTGAGGCTTTTATGATCTGTATAGATCTCCACTTTCTCCCCATACAGGTAGTGTCTCCAGATCTTCAACGCGAAAACGACTGCTGCCAACTCCAAATCATGAGTAGGATAATTCCTCTCATATTCTTTGAGTTGTCGCAAGGCATAGGCTATGACTTTCTCATGTTGCATGAGAACACATCCTAACCCTTTTCCTGAAGCATCGCTGTAAATAACAAATCCATCCGAACCAGATGGTATTGTCAGAACAGGTGCCGAAATGAGTCTCCTCTTGAGTTCTTTAAAACTCTTCTTACATTCCTCACTCCATACGAATTTTGTATCTCTACGAGTCAGCTGCGTTAATGGAATAGCGATTCGAGAAAATCCTTCCACAAATCTCAGATAATAACCAGCTAAGCCCAGAAAGCTACGTACTTCGATTACTGACTTAGGTTGCTCTCAATTGTGATTCATATCCCAATCTTGGATAGCACATCACAATGACACCTATCAGTTTACTATCGTACGGATATGGCGTCCCCTACGGAGAGTCTGGCTTTGGTGCATTCCACAAAGGAAGTCACCAGATAGAGGCTCGGGTACCAACTTCTATAGTTGGGTTTTTAACTCCTGAAGTTCAATAGGAGCTATTCAATATGAGATTTTAGAAATGGGTTTTGTATCGGGTTGAAGATCAATACAAAAATTCAATATCACGCTCTGGGTTAGGCCAGGAAATTCTTCAGGAAATACGTCAGGAAATTCACTAACAACAGAAATATCATTTAAATCTGACGTATTTTTGTTCAAGTCCATGACATGGGCTAAGAAAGCTTGACATTCGTTTTTCAATAAACGAATGGCTTTATGGCTTGGTATGACAGCGATTGATTTTAGTGGTTTGGTTGCTTGAATTCGCATAACAGGTTTGTTAGGAATATAAAGACTAATAACCTTACGAAAATAATCAATTTTGGAATGATGAGTAATTAACCAATCAATTCCTAAAATCACATCAAAAGCAAGTATCTTTAAAGAGATAAGATCAACAGGTAATGTGATAGTGCCAACTTGGATCATGCAAGATTTATAAACTGTAGATGTAATGAAAGTTTCTCCTAACGGAGTCTCCACAGATAGGTCAAAGTCTAATTTCTCCGGAGTCAAGTTTAAACGTTGAGCATAAGCAGGAGAGATAAAAGAATGGGTAGAACTGGTATCTAATAAGGTATAAACTTCGCAAAAATTTATAATTAGCTAACCCGTTATCACCTCGTTCGGGTTTCCTCGCGTTTTGGCCAGTCACGACAAACGCCCTTCCAGGAACCGCTGATTTCGACTTATCCGGGACAACTTTTGGAGTCACCATCCCCGCTGAACTTGGTTTTGCTACAGAACACTCTCGAGCTATATGACCCTCCTTTCCACAGTTATAACATACCTTGGATTGTTGTGGGCAGTTTGGGCTGATATGTCCCTCTTTCCCACATTTGTAACATACGACCGGTGGTCGTTCTCCTCCCCTAGAAACAGTTGATGTTTGTGCTGACGTCTTCACGTTATCATTGTTGTACCTTCTCTTCTTGAAATCTCCTCCCGATTCGCTCCTTCTATTATCACGACCACGATTACCACCAGAGTGGTTACCGCTTTTGTCCGAATATTTTCCTCCCTGCTGGTTTTCATTGCTTCGATGACTGCCGCCACCGGTATGACCCTGGTTGTGGTCCCTCGGTTGCACATACTCATTATCTCGCTCTAATAATTGAGCCTTGTTTACAACATCTGAATATAAAGAAAATTTATGAGAGATAAGATATTGCCGAATCTCGAGTTTTAGACCTCTCAGAAACATCCTTGTCATTTGTTCCTCATTTTCGACCAAATGAGGTGCAAACCTGGATAACTCTGCAAATTTCGCCTCATACTGGGACACCATCATGTTGTTTTGTTCCAGTCTGATAAACTCCACCTCCTTCATATGACGAATACTTTCAGGAAAGTACTTGTCATTGAACAGTTTTTCAAATATTTCCCAGGACATGTTGAGTGCGTCAGGCTGGGTACGCTTCACAGACTCCCACCAGTAGTCTGCCTCACCGCGGAACATAAAGGTGGCGAATGGAACCTTCTGTTCCTCCGTGCATCCCAAGACATCGAATATCTTTGGTAATTTGCTTGACCCACGTTTCCGTCATGATCGGATCCGACTTTCCCTTAAATTCTGGTGGTCCCAATTCTTTGAACTGCTTAGCTGTGACAAACCGCACGCTGTTATCATTTCCACCCGTATTCTGCACACGAGTTTCCCTCGTCTGATTTTTTATGAACTTTAAAAAGCTCCTAAATATTCCATCATTCATCGTTTGCTCGGTAACGTGATGATCAAAGGTGTCTCCACGGTCTGATTTACTCTATTATTAACGTTTTCAGCTGCCATTCTTAAATACTGCCATAAAACAAGGGTTAATAGTCATGTCATATATTATCCCTATACTCTGACCGACCAAATAAACACCAAATAAACTTAGTCAGGTCATACTAGCGAAGAAATTCCCCGTCTCTCCCCCCTAGTTCTTGTCTCACATCTCAGCCAGGGATCATATCCTTAAGCTCTGATACCAACTGTGACACCCCCAAAATAGGTATACAACACCCATTCTGAGTCGCCAAATACATGGTACAGAAAGCAAACTACAACTTCAATAATACAATTGTCGTGCAAAATACGACAACACATACTGTGAGTTTAAATACAAATATTATCTTCTGGACAATATCTACACTCAAATAAATCCTCATTATAATTATTCAAACACTATTTTACAGAAATAGTGAGGACTGCTAAAACATCTTTCTAGAACCATCACTCCATACCCCGACTAGATCCTGCTATGTTCTCACCTCCTGAGAAGAAAAATGGAACAAAAAGAAAAAGGGTGAGCTCAACTAGCCCAGTAAAGAATATTATGACTAAGATAATATACAACAAATTATCGTTAGTCTTCAACAGGGAAAAATCTGATAGAATATAATCGACAACAAGTTTTAGATCAACAACTGCAGCGGAAACAGCAAACCATTAGAAGAGTCAAGTAGAGAAAGAATTCTACTATCTTCTAAGATTTAAAAGTCCATCATCAATAATTTATCCCTGTAACATCAATTAATAATCATCTTTATCCAAATATTCATCTTTGCACTACAGGCCAAAGATATTCATTTGTATCACCTGTCAGTCATGTTCATCTCACCACCTGTTCATCTTTGCACTACAGGCCAAAGATATACAGTAATATCATCATTTAGGACTAAGGATGATGAAAAATATCTTAAAGAGAACGAATCCAATGAGACAGAAGGACAAATATTAGGGATTCGTATAACAGTTTATCCAAGATCAATAATACTTCATAATAATCAATTGTGAAGCAGAATTCAAAAATAAAGATCAAAACATGGATACAATCAAAGATAGTAACCATAATAGACATCTTGGACAAAAAGGAAAAATTTTTATTTTTCGGTGAATAGTGCCGCATTCGTGAATAGTGCCGTATACGTGAATAGTAATCCCGACACAAAAAGTTCTAAATTTGATAAAAACTCATATCAATATTTCAGCATAATGATATTGAAGAAAATAATATCATTAAGAAGAAAATAATATCCCTTACCTCAAAATATCAGTACTTCTGGTCAGAATACCGGTATAAGGCTGAAAGACACTTGCTCTGATGAATAGAAACTCTCAAAATATCTAAATACTCACAAAATACACTCAATAATCTAGAGAAAGAAAGAGAGAAAAATTGTTTCTGGTGTGTTTTTCAATTCTAACTTAGCCCTCTATTTATAGAAAAATGTTAGCACGCCGAAACAGACTTAACCTGCAACATGATGGCTTTACCTGCTACTATTCCCACCCACCACATTTGAATAAAAATCTCAGCACATTTCTTCACCAACCAAGAGTGGGGCCCGCCAATTCTAGAATTTTCTATCAAAATGATAAACTCCGAAAATTCAAAATTTCTGAACCAGTCATCTCGTAAAATTCATAATAAATCATACGTTTATTTTTAACGGTTCAAAATTTGTGGACATATACTCAACTTATATATGTATAACATATCCAAAAATTACCACGATCCAACGGTCGGATTAAAAATTATAACCCCCGCAAAATATCTCAAAAATCGTGATTTTTAATACCTCCATTCCGACAAAAATACTGATAAAAATCTCAACATTAACTCCTTCATTTTTAACCACAAAAATATATCCCTCATTTATATCCACATAAAATAAATATTTCCTTATCATATGAATCAATAATTAATTATTCACAAATAATATTACAGAATCACATTTATGACAACCAGGCCGTTCTCAGGAAAGAGGGGGCTTTCCAATAAGGATTTCTCCTTACTGGAGCGCAATTAGATGACCAATGTAAGACCCCGAATTTTATGAAATAAAAGTATTTAATTTTTTTTATAATTAAGATTCAGTAAATGGTTAAATTGATAAAAAGTTAAAGTTAAGGGTGATATATGAATTTTGTGGTTATAAAATATTCATTTTGTCGGGGAATATTCGTGGAATATTCTTGCTGTCGGGGAGTATTTGTACGACGACGCAGCCTTGTGTGGCCCCCATAATGGAAAGCGATTGGATGAAGAAAACGACAAGTATAAGTTGTTTATAAATAACGGCGTAGTTGTTACCGTTAATACTGTTGGAATACCTGGTGGTTAAAATACAGTAGCACACGGTATTGCACCAATTATTGATTCTTACGTAAGAAGGCACTACTCAATAATTGTTACAGTAGTTACCGTTCAATATTTTATTTTATTGATTCAATAATTGCTGCGATGATATTTTATATTATTGTTGTTTCAATAATTGTTGCTGCACAGTATTTACCATTATCAGATCAATAATTCATATTATTTGAATAATATTAATAGATAACATTATTGGTAATATCTAGAAAGTTCTGTCTAAGGAGAGGTTTGGTCATCTAATTGCTCGCCAGTAAGGAGAAATTCTTATTGGAAAGCCCCCTCTTTCATGGGAACGGCCTGGTTGCCAGTACTGTGATTCTGTAATATTATTTGTGTATAATTAATTATTGATTTATATGATGAGGAAAATATTTATTTTATGTGGATATAGATGGAGAAAATTTTTAATGTGACAATTGTTGAAAATTAATATTTTATCTTTTTCTGATAAAATAATTCATTTAAATTTATTATTATATTTTAATAATATAATAATGGTGATAGTTTTACAATGAATGTGAGATATTTGAGTATATGAGGAGAAAGAGTATTTTTATTGCATTAAATGATTAACACATGTTTTGTGTGTCGGTGGACCCCATTTCTTGACTGAAATTTGATTATAGCCTGTAAAATCGTTCGTATGTGAATTTCGGTCAATTTCTGTTTGGAATTTTGAAAAATTTTCTTCTGCAAAGTTGTAGAGAATGGAATTTCCTATAAAAAATTGCGAGATTCGAATTTTTTGACAAAAGTGCTATTTATTATGAATTATTGAAGTTCCGAAGTTCCGAAATTATTGATTTTTGGAAGTTTTAATTATTTTTATTAAGAAAAACATTTTTCTTACTTTTTCTAGAAGGTTAGCATGTGTTTATGGCTGAATTCAAGTATCTAGAGGTAGGCTTGAATATTTTGTAATTATATTAATATTATATTCAATTTTTTGCTTTGGTGTTCTAAGCATTTTCCTATAAATAGGGTGCTTAGGTTAGAATTGAAAATCACACCAGTAACTGAAGTTTTCTCTCTATTTCTCTCTCTATATTATTGAGTGTATTCTTGTAAATATTTTGATATTTTGAGTGTTGCTATACGGTGCAAGTTCGTTCAGCGTTATTCCAGTTAGAAGTACTGCTCTTTTGAGGTAAGGGATAGTAAGGGATAGTAAGGGATATTAAGGAATGTTATATTCTTCATAATGATGTTATTTTTTCAATATCATTACACTGAAATATTGGTATGAATTTTATTGTGAAATTTCTACCTTTTTGAGTCGGGGTTACTATTCACGTATACGACACTATTCACGTATACGGCACTATTCATGTATATGGCATTATTTACATATATGATATTATTTACGTATACGGTACTATGTACGAATACGGAGTACTATTCATGAGTTACTATTCATGAATTACTATTCATGAGTTACTATTCACGAGTTACTATTCATGAGTTACTATTCATGAGTTACTATTCACGAGTTACTATACATAAGTTACTATTCACGAGTTACTATTCACGACGGGTTACTATTCATGAGTTACTATTCACGAGTTACTATTCATGAGTTACTATTCACGGGTACTATTCACTACAAAATTGGTTTTTTTTTCTAACCAAAATATAGTTGATTTATGAATATTACTCTGGAGATTAAAACTATGTATTTATTATATTGATTTTATTATCATATATAACATTTTTATAACCCTGATGTTGAAATTCTCTTTCACTGGAGTGTAAGATGGGTAGATTATTGGTATGATCATGACTATAGGTTCTCTTTGGCCAGTAGTGCAAAGTTGAATTGTTGACTGGTATGATCATGACCATTGAATTTATAATTGAATATCTTTAGCTTAAGTGCAAATGTGAAATGATCAACATGGTTATAATTATTAGTTATATAAATTCTGAAATGATTATATATTTCTTTGAGATAATAATATAGTTGGCCTGTAGTGCAAATATGAACTGTTGAGGAATATCTTTGGCCTGTAGTGCAAAGATGAGTTGTTGATGAATATCTTTGGCCCGTAGTGCAAAGATGAAATTATTAGTATGATTATGAACAGGAACTGTGATTTGGTATAACCATGATATTTGATGTTTCAGGTAAAGACAAGTGATAAAAATTATCTTTGTTCTGGATGAAAAGAGGAATTTAGAACTACAATTATGATTATGAGTTATACATGTGATTGTGGCCATGAATTGTTGATTGATGTTACAGGATAAAACATTGTTGGGGGACTTTTAACATAGATAAGATAATAGACTTTATAGTCTATTTGAATCTTCTAATGGATTGCTCGTTCCGCTGCAACTATGGTTGAAAAGTTTTATCATCTACCATATGTTCTAAATCTCTGATTTAATTCTGTTGAAGGCTATTGATAACTTATTTATCTTTAGTCATGATATTCTTTACTGGGCTAGTTGTGCTCACCCTTCTGCTTCACAATTCCTTTCAGGTAATAAAAGTGTAGCTGAGTCGAGCGGGGGATAACAGGGGAATAAAATGGTGGTCATCATTTAGTAGTTATATTTGGTGAATCAACTAGGGTGAGGCGAACCCAACGTTGGAAGGGTGTTTTGCCACTATTATACAAGATGTCTATTGGGTCAACCAAGGATAATTCTGTGGCCATATGATATCTATCATAACCTAGAAGCATGGCCTCCCATGTACGAGGGTTTCCTTGAGCACTTCCCAGATATTCTAATTTCTAAAATAATTTTTGACTATACCTTTATGTAAGGTGTCATTGTAACGTGCTATCCAAGGTTGGGACATGAGTCACAGTTGGTATATATTTGTATCCAAACTCACAGCATATGTGTTGTTGTATTTTGCACGACAAATATTGTAATAAAGTTGTAGTTGTTATCTGTACCATGTATTTGGCGACTCAAAATGGGTTGGATGGAATGGACCTAAACATTTGGTATCAGAGCTCAGGGATATGATCTCTGGCGGAGATCGGGGAATAGGACTAGGAGGGGAGAGACGAGTAAATTCTTCGCTAGTGTGTCCTACCTAAGCTTATTTGTTGGTCAGTCATAATATCGGGATATTATGTGATATGTTAATTTGTTCAATTAACCTTTGTTTTGAAGCTGTATTCTAGAATAATATCTGAAATACAGGAGATGAGCAATGAAAAAATTATGATGACAGGAAAGATGGAATCTGAAATGAAAGCAAAGTATTCTCAACTCTTTGAAATACCAGGTACGTAAATTTCGAGGACGAAATTTCATAAGGAGGGGAGATTGTAAGACCCCGAATTTTATGAAATAAAAGTATTCAATTTTTCTTATAATTACGATTCAGTAAATGGTTAAATTGATAAAAAGTTAAAGTTAAGGGTGATATATGAATTTTGTGGTTATAAAATATTCATTTTGTCGGGGAATATTCGTGAAATATTCTTGCTGTCGGGGAGTATTCGTACGACGACACAACCTTGTGTGGGCCCCATAATGGAAAGCGATTAGATGAAGAAAACGACAAGTATAAGTTGTTTATAAATAACGGCGTAGTTGTTACCGTTAATACTGTTGGAATACCTGGTGGTTAAAATACAGTAGCACACGGTATTGCACCAGTTATTGATTCTTACGTAAGAAGGCACTACTCAATAATTGTTACAGTAGTTACTGTTCAATATTTTATTTTATTGATTCAATAATTGCTACGATGATATTTTATATTATTGTTGTTTCAATAATTTTTGCTGCACAGTATTTTCCATTATCAGATCAATAATTCATATTATTTGAATAATATTATTAGATAACATTATTGGCAATGTCTAGAAAGTTCTGTCTAAGGAGAGGTTTGGTCATCTAATTGCGCGCCAATAAGGAGAAATTCTTATTGGAAAGCCCCCTCTTTCCTGGGAACGGCCTGGTTGCCAGTACTGTGATTCTGTAATATTATTTGTGTATAATTAATTATTGATTTATATGATGAGAAAAATATTTATTTTATGTGGATATAGATGGAGAAAATTTTTAATGTGACAATTGTTAAAAATTAATATTTTATCTTTTTCTGATAAAATAATTTATTTAAATTTATTATTATATTTTAATAATATAATAATGGTGATAGTTTTACAATGAATGTGAGATATATGAGTATATGAGGAGAAAGAGTATTTTTGTTGCATTAAATGATTAACACATGTTTTGTGTGTCGGTGGACCCCATTTCTTGACTGAAATTTGATTATAGCCTGTAAAATCGTTCGTATGTGGATTTCGGTCAATTTCTGTTTGGAATTTTGAAAAATTTTCTTCTGTAAAGTTGTAAAGAATGGAATTTCCTATAAAAAGTCGCGAGATTCGAATTTTCTGATAAAAGTGCTATTTATTATGAATTATTGAAGTTCCGAAGTTCCGAAATTATTGATTTTTTGAAGTTTTAATTATTTTTATTAAGAAAAACGTTTTTCTTACTTTTTCTAGAAGGTTAGCATGTGTTTATGGCTGAATTCAAGTATCTAGAGGTGGGCTTGAATATTTTGTAATTATATTAATATTATATTCAATTTTCTGCTTTGGTGTTTTAAGTATTTTCCTATAAATAGGGTGCTTAGGTTAGAATTGAAAATCACACCAGTAACTGAAGTTTTCTCTCTATTTCTCTCTCTATATTATCGAGTGTATTCTTGTAAATATTTTGATATCTTGAGTGTTGCTATACGGTGCAAGTTCGTGCAGCGTTATTCCAGTCAGAAGTACTGCTCTTTTGAGGTAAGGAATAGTAAGGGATAGTAAGGGATATTAAGGAATGTTATATTCTTCATAATGATGTTATTTTTTCAATATCATTATACTGAAATATTGGTATGGATTTTATTGTGGAATTTTTACCTTTTTGAGTCGGGGTTACTATTCACGTATAGGACACTATTCACGTATACAGCATTATTCATGTATATGGCATTATTTACGTATATGACATTATTTATGTATACGGTACTATGTACGAATACGGAGTACTATTCATAAGTTACTATTCATAAATTACTATTCACGAGTTACTATTCATGAGTTACTATTCACGAGTTACTATTCATGAGTTACTATACATGAGTTACTATTCACGAGTTACTATTCACGACGGGTTACTATTCATGAGTTACTATTTACGGGTACTATTCACTACAAAATTGATTTCTTTTTCTAACCAAATTATAGTTGATTTATGAATATTACTCTGGAGATTAAAACTATGTATTTATTATATTGATTTTATTATCATATATAACATTTTTATAACCCTGATGTTGAAATTCTCTTTCACTGGAGTGTAAGATGGGTAGATTATTGGTATGATCATGACTATAGGTTCTCTTTGGCCAGTAGTGCAAAGTTGAATTGTTGACTGGTATGATCATGACCATTGAATTTATAATTGAATATCTTTAGCTTAAGTGCAAATGTGAAATGATCAACATGGTTATAATTATTAGTTATATAAATTCTGAAATGATTATATATTTCTTTGAGATAATAATATAGTTGGCCTGTAGTGCAAATATGAACTGTTGAGGAATATCTTTGGCCTGTAATGCAAAGATGAGTTGTTGATGAATATCTTTGGCCCGTAGTGCAAAGATGAAATTATTAGTATGATTATGAACAGGAACTGTGATTTGGTATAACCATGATATTTGATGTTTCAGGTAAAGACAAGTGATAAAAATTATCTTTGTTCTGGATGAAAAGAGGAATTTAGAACTACAATTATGATTATGAGTTATACATGTGATTGTGGCCATGAATTGTTGATTGATGTTACAGGGATAAAACATTGTTGGTGGACTTTTAACATAGATAAGATAATAGACTTTATAGTCTATTTGAATCTTCTAATGGATTGCTCGTTCCGCTGCAACTATGGTTGAAAAGTTTTATCATCTACCATATGTTCTAAATCTCTGATTTAATTCTGTTGAAGGCTATTGATAACTTATTTATCTTTAGTCATGATATTCTTTACTGGGCTAGTTGTGCTCACCCTTCTGCTTCACAATTCCTTTCAGGTAATAAAAATGTAGCTGAGTCGAGCGGGGGATAACAGGGGAATAGAACGGTGGTCATCATTGAGTAGTTATATTTGGTGAATCAACTAGGGTGAGGCGAACCCAACGTTGGAACGGTATTTTGCCACTATCATACAAGATATCTATTGGGTCAGCCAAAGATAATTCTGTGGCCATATGATATCTATCATAACCTAGAAGCATGGCCTCCCATGTACGAGGGTTTTCTTGAGCACTTCCCAAAGATTCTAATTTTTAAAATAATTTTTGACTATACCTTTATGTAAGGTGTCATTGTGACGTGCTATCCAAGGTTGGGACATGAGTCACAGTTGGTATATATTTGTATCTAAACTCACAGCATATGTGTTGTTGTATTTTGCACGATAATTGTTGTAATAAAGTTGTAGTTGTTATCTGTACCATGTATTTGGCGACTCAAAATGGGTTGGATGGAATGGACCTATTTTGGGGGCGTTATAACCAAACCTCTCCTTAGACAGAACTTTCTAGACATTGCCAATAATGTTATCTAATAATATTATTCAAATAATATGAATTATTGATCTGATAATGGAAAATATTGTGCAGCAACAATTATTGAAACAACAATAATATAAAATATCAACGCAACAATTATTGAATCAATAAAATAAAATATTGAACAATAACTACTGTAACAATTATTGAGTAGTGCCTTCTTACGTAAGAATCAATAATTGGTGCAATACCGTGTGCTACTGTATTTTAACCACCGGGTATTCCAACAGTATTAACGGTAACAACTACGCCGTTATTTATAAATAACTTATACTTGTCGTTCTCTTCATCCAATCGCTTTCCGTTATGGGGCCCACATAAGGCTGCGCCATCGTACGAATATTCCCCGACAGCAAGAATATTCCACGACTAAACGAATATTCCCCGACAAAATGAATATTTTATAACCACTTGCTTATTTTGCAAAATTTGCACATTTCACCCATAACCAAAGTATTATATCAAATTAACCCCTTATTATTCACAATAATATTTAGAGAAAATTTGATTTTATTCATTAATAAGTTGGGGTCTTACAAAAGGGCTATTTATTATGAATTATTAAAGTTCTGAAGTTCCGAAATAATTGATTTTTGGAAGTTTTATTTATTTTTATTAATAAAAACATTTTTTATATTTTGAGGGCATCATTAACATGTGCTAGGGGATGAATTCAGTTGCCAAAGGTGTACGTAGGAAATTTGTATATATATATATATATATATATATATATATATATATATATATATATATTTATATTATATTCAATTTTCTGCTTTGGTGTTCTAAGCATTTTTTTATAAATAGGGTGCTTATGTCATAAATAAAAATCACACCAGAAACACGAGTTTTCTCTCTTTCTCTCTCTATATTATCGAGCGTATTCTTGTGAGTATTTTGATACCTTGAGTGTTGCTATACGGTGCGAGTTCCCTTCAACACTATATTCAGTATTCGAGTCAGAAGTACTGTCTTTTCGAGGTAAGAGATGTTATTTTTTTACGTAAATGATATTATTTCTTTCAATATCATTATGTCGAAATATTGGTCTGAATTTTTTTTATCAAATTTAGAACTTTTTGTGTCGGAGTTACTATTCACGTATACGACACTATTCACGTGTACGGCACTATTCACGAATACGGCACTATTCATCAAAAAATGAAATTTTTTCTTTTTGTCTAAGATATCTATTATGGATACTAGCTTTGATTGTATTCATGTTTTGATCATTCTTGAATTTTACCCCACTATGATTATTTATGAAGTATTTTTGAACTCGGATTGTTTAAAGTACGAATCCTTAATAATTGTTCTTTTGTTTCATTGGATTCATTTTCTTCAAAATATTTTTCATCATCCTCAGTCCTAAATGATGATATAACTGAATATATTTGGCTTGTAGTGCAAAGATTAATGATTTTATGATGAATATCTTTGGCCGTAGTGCAAATATGACTAACTGATGAATATCTTTGGCCTGTAGTGCAAAGATGAATATTTGATTCAAGATGTTTATTTATTGATATTACAGGGATAAAATATTGATGATAGACTTTTCAATTCATAAATGATAATAGATTTCATATTCTACTGAACTCTTCTAATGAATTATTATTTCCGCTGCGAATATTGATTTAAAATTTGTTGTCTATTGTATTCTATTAAATTTTTCCCTGTTGAGGACTAACGATAATTTGTTCTATATTATCTTAGTCATAATGTTCTTTACTGGGCTAGTTGAGCTCACCCTTTTTCTTTTCTGTTCCATTTTTCTTAGCAGGAGGCGAGAATGTAGCGAGTACTAGTCGGGGTATGGAATGAAGGTTCTAGAAAGTCGTTTTAGTAGTCCTCACCATTTTATAAAATAATGTATCAATAATTATAGTGAGAAATTATTTGAGTGTGGATACTATCTAGATGACAATAATTGTATTTAAACTCACAATTTTTATGTTGTACCAATAAAGTTGTAGTTGTTTATGTACCATATATTTTGACGACTCAGAATGGGTGTTGTATACCTATTTTGGGGGCGTCAAAGTTGGTATCCGAGTTTAGGGATATTATCTCTGGTGGAGATCGGGGAATAGAACTAGGAGGGGAGAGACGAGTAAATCCTTCGCTAGTGTGTCCTACCTATGTAAGACCCCAACTTATTAATGAATAAAATCAAATTTTCTCTAAATATTATTGTGAATAATAAGGGGTTAATTTGATATAATACTTTGGTTATGGGTGAAATGTATAAATTTTACAAAATAAGCAAGTGGTTATAAAATATTCATTTTGTCGGGGAATATTCGTTTGGTCGTGGAATATTCTTGTTGTCGGGGAATATTCGTACGACGGCGCAGCCTTGTGTGGGCCCCATAACGGAAACCGATTGGATGAAGAAAACGACAAGTATAAGTTGTTTATAAATAACGGCGTAGTTGTTACCGTTAATACTGTTGGAATATCCGGTGGTTAAAATACAGTAGCACACGGTATTGCACCAATTATTGATTCTTACGTAAGAAGGCACTACTCAATAATTGTTACAGTAGCTACTCTTCAATATTTTATTTTATTGATGCAATAATTGTTGCGTTGATATTTTATATTATTGTTGTTTCAATAATTGTTGCTGCACAGTATTTTCCATTATCAGATCAATAATTCATATTATTTGAATAATATTATTAGATAACATTATTGGCAATGTCTAGAAAGTTCTGTCTAAGAAGAGGTTTGGTCATCTAATTGCGCGCCAGTAAGGAGAAATCCTTATTGGAAAGCCCCCTCTTTCCTGGGAACGGCCTGGTTGTCATAAATGTGATTCTGTAATATTATTTATGAATAATTAATTATTGATTCATATGATAAGGAAATATTTATTTTATGTGGATATAAATGAGGGATTATTATTTGTGAATAATCTTTGGCCTGTAGTGCAAAGATGTATGATTACTTGATGAATATCTTTGGCCTGTAGTGCAAAGATGAACAGGTGTTGAGATGAACATGACTGACAGGTGATACAAATGAATATCTTTGGCCTGTAGTGCAAAGATGAATATTTGGTTAAAGATGATTATTAATCGATGTTACAGGGATAAAATATTGATGATGGACTTTTAAATCTTAGAAGATAGTAGAATTCTTTATCTACTTGACTCTTCTAATGGTTTGTTGTTTCCGCTGCAGTTGTTGATCTAAAACTTGTTGTCGATTATATTCTATCAGATTTTTCCCTGTTGAAGACTAACGATAATTTGTTGTATATTATCTTAGTCATAATATTCTTTACTGGGCTAGTTGAGCTCACCCTTTTCTTTTTTGTTCCATTTTTCTTCTCAGGAGGTGAGAACATAGCAGGATCTAGTCGGGGTATGGAGTGATGGTTCTAGAAAGATATTTTAGCAGTTCTCACTATTTCTGTAAAATAGTGTTTGAGTAATTATAATGAGAATTTATTTGAGTGTGGATATTGTCCAGAAGACAATATTTGTATTTAAACTCACAGTATGTGTTGTCGTATTTTGCACGACAATTGTATTATTGAAGTTGTAGTTTGCTTTCTGTACCATGTATTTGGCGACTCAGAATGGGTGTTGTATACCTATTTTGGAGGCGTCACAATCTAAGCTTATTTATTGGTCAGTCATATTATAGGGGTATTATGTGATTTGTTAATTTGTTTAATTAACCCTTGTTTTATGGCAGTATTTAAGAATGACAACTGAGAATGTTAATAGTGGAGTAAACGAAACCGTGGTGACGCCTCTACTCACCAACGAGGAGGACGTGCAACAGGTTGGCAATGTTCCTCCTGTGAACAACACCACTGAGCAGATGATGAACGATGGGATGTTTAGAAACTTTTTGCAGTTTATGCAAAATCAAACGAGGGAGGCTCGTGTTCAAAATACAGGAGGAAATGATAGCAATTCACGGTTTGTCACAGCCAAGCAGTTCAAGGAGTTGGGACCACCAGAATTCTGGGGAAAATCGGATCCGATTAAGGTGAAGACGTGGGTCAAACAAATTACCAAGATATTCGATATCTTGGGATGCACGGAAGAACATAAGGTTCCATTCACCACCTTTATGTTCCGTAATGAGGTAGATTACTGGTGGGAATCTGTAAAGCGTACCCATCCAGTCGCACTTAGCATGTCTTGGGAAACGTTTCAAAATTTGTTCAATGACCAGTACTTTCCTGAAAGTATTCGTCATATGAAGGAGGTAAAGTTTATTAGACTGGAACAGAATAACATGACGGTGTCCCAGTACAAGGCGAAGTTTACAGAGTTGTCCAGGTTTACACCTCATTTGAAACCCGGCATACGTTAATATCTCATTTCACATAAATTTTCTCTCTATTCAGATGTTGTCAACAGGGCTCAATTATTAGAGCGAGATAACAAGTACGTTCAATCGAGGGACCACAACCAGGATCATACCGGTGACAGCAGTCATCAGAACAATGATAACCAGCAGAGAAAGAAAAATACAGACAAGAGCAGCAACCACTCTGGTGGTAATCGTGGCCATGAGAATAGAAGAAGCGAGTCGGGAGGAGATTTTAAAAAGAGGAGGTTCAACAATGACAATGTGAATACGTCAGCACCAGCAGCAACTAGTTTCAAGGGAGGAGAACGACCACCGGTCATATGCTATAAGTGCGGAAAAGAAGGACATATCAGCCCAAACTGTCCACAACAGTTTAAGGTATGTTATAACTGTGGAAAGGAAGGACATATCGCTCGAGATTGCACTATAGCAAAACCAAGTCCAACAGGGATGGTGACTCAAAAGGCTGTCCCAGAAAAGTCAAAGTCAACAGTGATTCTGTAAATATTATTTGTGAATAATTAATTATTGATTTATATGATAAGAAAATATTTATTTTATGTGGATATAAATGAGGGATATATTTTTGTGGTTAAAAATGAAGGAGTTAATGTTGAGGTTTTTATCAGTATTTTTGTCGGAATGGAGGTATTAAAAATCAGGGTTTTTGAGATATTTTGCGGGGGTTATAATTTTTAATCCGACCGTTGGATCGTGGTAATTTTTGGATATGTTATACATATATAAGTTGAGTATATGCCCACAAATTTTGAACCGTTAAAAATGAACGTATGATTTGTTATGAATTTTAAGAGGTGGCTGATTCAGAAATCAGGTTATAAATCATTTTTGGTGGAAAATTCTAGAATTGGTGGGCCCCACTTGTGGTTGGTGAAAAAATGTGCTGAATTATATTTCAAATGTGGTGGGTGGGAATAGTTGCAGGTAAAGCCATCAGGTTGCAGGTCAAACCTACCAAAATTTTCCTATAAATAGAGGGCTAAGTTAGAATTGAAAATCACACCAGAAACATAAGCTTTCTCTCTTTCTCTCTCTATATTATGAAGCATATTTTGTGAGTTTTTAGATACTTGGTGAGTTGATATTCATCAGTGCAAGTTTTCTTCAGCATCATATCCGATATCCAGTCAGAAGTACTGCTCTTTTGAGGTAAGGGATAGTAAGGGATATTAAGGGATTTTAAGGGTTGTTATATTTTCCAGTTTCGTAATTTTTCTGACCTTCAAAAATTCTGGAAAAATTTGAAACGATATTTTGATGAGTTTTCTTGATTGTGTCCAAAAATGGTGATTTTTGGATGTATAGATTGAGAGTTATGAATTTTATGAGAAAAGACTATTTTAAAAGTAACTGCTTATAATTTCCTGTGGTTAACTCCAAAATTGATGAAATTTTTATTGGGAGTACATGTATATGATGGAAGTATACTCTGTTAATTTCAGAATTTTTAGACAAAAGTATAATTTTTGATAAATGTCTAAATATTCGGCTGTTTTGGCCATATGAAAAATAGTAAATGACTTTTAAAAATTCTGAGAAAAATATATGTTCACTATGAGACTATATTTTGCTAAATCTCAGAAAAGAAATATTTTTGGAACTGATTTGGTATTTTTCATGAAAATGGTCTAGTTATGAGTAAATGAATTAAATATGTTTTGTGAATAAAGAAAATTGAAAAATAGGATTTTATGGCTTGAGAATCCTATATGAGGTATATGCAGATTTTTGATGAGGGTTTTGGTTATTGATGATGAAATTGTAAGAGTTGGTATTTTATGATGATTAAATGCATTAATTAGTAAAGTGTAAACAATTAAAATAAATTGTTTATAAATTTAAGTAATGTTATTCTTTCAATATCATTATACCGAAATATTGGTATGAATTTTATTGTGGAATTTCTATCTTTTGTGTCGGGGTTACTATTCATGAGTTACTATTCACGATTTACTATTCATGAGTTACGAATATTACTCTTGAGATTAAAACTATATGCTGATCATATTATTTTTATCATCATATATAACATTTTTATAACCCTGATGTTGAAATTCTCTTTCACTGGAGTGTAAAGATGGGTAGATTATTGGTATGATCATGACTAGGGTTCTCTTTGGCCTGTAGTGCAAAGTTGAATTGTGACTGGTATGATCATGACCATTGAATTTATAATTGAATATCTTAAACTTAAGTGCAAAAGTGAATTGATCAACATGGTTATAATTATTGTTTATATAAATTCTGAAATGATTATATATTTCTTTGAGATATGAATATATTTGGCCTGTAGTGCAAATATGAATTGTTGATGAATATCTTTGGCATGTAGTGCAAAGATGGCCTGTTGATGAATATTTTTGGCCTGTAGTGCAAAGATGAACTCTTGTTGAATATCTTTGGCCCGTAGTGCAAAGATGGTTTGTTGATGAATATCTTTGGCCCGTAGTGCAAAGATGGATTTGTTAGTATGATTATAAACAGGAACTGTGATTTGGTATAACCATGATCTTTGATGTTTCAGGTAAAGACAGGTGATGAAAATATTCTTCGTCCTAGGTGCGAAGAAAAATTTATAGTCACAATTATGATTATGAGTTATTCATATGATTGTGGAAAGGAACTGTTGAGTGATGCTACATGGATAAAATATTGTTGGTGGATTTTTAACATGGAGAAGATAATAGACTTTATAGTCTATTTGACTCTTCTAATGGATTGCTCGTTCCGCTGCAACTATGGTTGAAATTTTTATCATTTACCATATGTTCTAAATCTCTGATTTATTGTTGATGAAGGCTATTGATAATTGAATTATCTTTAGTCATGATATTTTTTACTGAGCTAGTTGTGCTCACCCTTTTGCTTCACAATTCCTTTCAAGTAATAAGAGTGTAGCTGGGTCGAGCGGGGGTAACAAGGGAATAGAACGGTGGTCATCATTTAGTAGTTATATTTGGTGAAGAAAATAGTGTGAGGCGAACCCAACGTTGGAAGGGTGTTTTGTCACTATCATACAAGATGTCTAATGACATACAACCTCGTGTCATCATAAGACAGGGTTGTGCTCATCCACTTGCTGAGTATATCTATGGGCACTACCTATATAATCTTGGTGTTTGTTTGAAGTATAATTCTCAATTAGAGACAGTGGAGATAATGATAAGTCAAGAGAAGACTCACCATTGGGAAGAATATGATAGTAATCTTCTCGTTTTTCTTTGGGGTCTATTGGGTAAACCAAGGATAATTCTGTGGCCATATGATATCTATCATAACCTAGACGCGTGGCCTCCCATGTACGAAGGTTTCCTTGAGCACTTCTCAAAGATTCTAATTTCTAAAACAGTTTTTGACTATACCTTTATGTAAGGTGTTATTGTGAGGTGATGTCCACGGTTGGAACATGAGTCACATTTGGTATATATTTGTATCCAAACTCACAGCATATGTGTTGTTGTATTTTGCACGACAATTGTTGTAATAAAGTTGTAGTTGTTTTCTGTACCATGTATTTGACGACTCAGAATGGGTTGGGTGGAATGGACCTATTTTGGGGGCGTCACAGGTGGTATCAGAGCTTAGGGATATGATCTCTGGCGGAGATCGAGAAATATAACTAGGAGGGGAGAGATGAGTAAATCCTTCGCTAGTGGTAGCCGACGCATTGAGTAGAAGATCATACGCGGGAACGAGTGCGATGTTGGCAACACAAAGGCCCATTTAGTGTGATTTACAAAAGATGAAGATAGAAGTCAAGACTCCGGGGACCCATGCAATGATGTCAAGTATACGTATAGAACTAACTTTAATCGATAAAGTTAAAGTTGCTCAAGCCACAGACCCGGAGCTGATGCGTATGAAGAAGAAAGTGCAAGAAGGTGCTATTCCAGAAGCAAGAATCGATGAAGAAGGAATACTTCGAGTCCACTCCAGACTTTGTGTTCCTAACGATTCTGATTTGAAGTACAAGATCATGATGGAGGCACACAATACACCATTTGCAATCCATTCTGGAAGTACTAAAATGTATCGTGATCTTCGACGTACATTTTGGTGGAACAATATGAAGAGAGAGATTGCAAAGTTTATCTCGAGGTGTTTAACATGTCAATGTGTAAAGGCGGAGCATCAAGTGCCTAAAGGCCCATTGCAACCACTTGAGATTCTGAAATATAAGTGAGAACACATTACTATGGATTTTGTTACGAGTCTTCCCACGGTTTCTCGAGGCATAAATGTTATTTGGGTTATTGTTGATAGATTAACCAAGTCTGCTCATTTCTTGCCGACACGGGAGACTTATTCCCTTGAACGTCTTGCTCGTATGTACGTAGATGAGATTGTGAGATTGCATGGCATGCCAGTATCCATAGTTTCGGATCGTGACCCAAGATTCACTTCAAGATTTTGGGTTAGCTTGCAAAAAGTTATGGGCACGGATTTATGATTTAGTTCGGCATACCATCCTCAAATGGACGGGCAATCAGAGAAGACTATTCAAACTCTTGAGGATCTATTAAGACGTTGTGTCCTAGATTTCAAAGGGAGTTAGGATAAGTAGCGGTGCTCATCGGTAAAAAACTGAACCGGTACCGAACCGAAAAACCTAAAAAATGAAGAACCGGTACCGGTACCGAATAACCGGTTCGGTACAAAGTCGGTACCGATTTTTTCGGTTCGATTTTCGGTTATACCGCAATAATTAAATAATTTTTTTTCATATTAACAAATTTTTTAAAACTAAGAAATGAGACTAGTAAATTACATTCTTACAAATATTAATTACAATTGTTAGTCTAAGTATTTAATTATCATAGTTGTAGACTTGTAGTAGATAGAGAGCAAAACAACAGAACTTAAAAAAATTATTTAAAGTTAACGTTAAATTATTTAAATAATAATTTATCCGTATCACTGATTTAGTTTACAGAGTTTTACTTATTATTTAAATAATTATTTAAAGTTAACGTTATTTAAATAATTTGTTATTTAAATTTATTTAACAAATTTAAATACTTATTACTTATTATTTAAAGTTAACGTTAAATTATTTAAACTCTGTAAACTAAATCAGACTAATCAGTGATACGGATGGAGAGGAAATAATAAAGTCTTAACTATAACTTGAGCTAAGAAATATTAAACTTTGAGCTTCCTTTCAATCTGTACTTTACACATTTGATTCAACTTTTTGGTTTTTTTTTTTCAATTTTTCGGTTTTTTTCGGTTTTTACCAAATTCAAAAAAGTTATTACCGCTACTGGTACCGAAAAAACCGGTACCGAAAAAATCGGTACCGTCGGTACCGGTAAAAAATCGAAAAAACCGAAAATTTTGAGCACCCTTAGGGATAAGTACCTATCATTGGTGAAATTCTCTTACAACAACAGTTATCAGGCAAGTATAGGTGTGGCTCCATTTGAAGCATTATATGGACGAAAGTGTCGCTCTCCAATATGTTGGGATGAGGTGGGAGAAGCAACATTGTTGGGACCCGAGTTAGTATGTATGACTACGAAAAAGATCCAAATGATTCGACAACGTATACAAACGGCACAAGATCGACAAAAGAGTTATGCGGATCTTCATCGAAAGGACGTGGAATTTAGTATTGGGGATCATGTATTGTTGCGTGTGGTGTGACTCCATGGAAGGGAGTTACAAGATTTGGGAAGAGAGAAAAGCTCAATCCACGATTTATTGGTCCATTTCAGATTCTTGTCCGAGTAGGAAATGTGGCCTATAGACTCGCGTTACCTCAAAGTATGTCTCGTGTTCATAATATTTTTCATATATCTGTGCTACGTAAATATGTGAAAGACCCAAACCACGTCATTGAGTTAGAACCGGACGAGATAGCTGAAGACTTAACGTACGTGGAGGTACCTGTCAAGATCTTGGATAGGAAAGAGCATGTCCTACGCACAAAGGTCATACCACAAGTTAAAGTTTTGTGGAGGAATCATGCTATTGAAAAAATGACCTGGGAGTTGGAAACGGAAATGAAAGCGAGGTATTATCATCTTTTCGAAACACCAGGTACGTACGTCAATTTCGAGGACGAAATTTCATAAGGAGAGGAGTTTGTAAGACCCCAAATTATTAATAAATGAAATTTAATTTCCTCTATTTATTATTTTAAAATAGTAAGGGTTGAATTGATTAATGAGGTTAGTTATGGGTAAAATGCGTAAATATTTTAAATAAGCAAGTGGTTATAAAATATTCATTGTTGTTGGGGAATATTCGTTTGATCGTGAAATATTCTTCATGTCGGGGAATATTCGTACGACGGCGCAGTCTTTTGTGGTCCCCATAACGGAAAGTGATTGGATGAAGAAAACGATAAGTATAAGTTGTTTTTAAATAACGACGTAGTTGTTACCGTTAATACTGTTGGAATACCCGGTGGTTAAAACACAGTAATATGCGTTGTTGCACAGTAGCACACGGTATTGTACTAATTATTGATTCTTACGTAAGAAGGCATTACTCAATAATTGTTACAGTAATTACTGTTCAGTATTTTATTTTATTGATTCAATAATTGCTACGTTGATATTTTATATTACTATTGTTTCAATAATTGTCATTACACAGTATTTTCCATTATCGAAGCAATAATTCATATTATCTGAATAATATTATTAGATAACATTATTGACAATGTCTAGAAAGTTCTGTCTAAGGAAAGGTTTGGTCACCTAATTACGCGCCAATAAGGAGAAATGTGACGCCCCCAAAATAGGTATACAACACCCATTCTGAGTCGCCAAATACATGGTACAGAAAGCAAACTATAACTTCAATAATACAAATGTCGTGCAAAATACGACAACACATACTGTGAGTTTAAATACAAATATTGTCTTCTAGACAATATCCACACTCAAATAAATCCTCATTACAATTATTCAAACACTATTTTACAGAAATAGTGAGGACTGCTAATACATCTTTCTAGAACCATTACTCCATACCCCGACTAGATCCTGCTATGTTCTCACCTCCTGAGAAGAAAAATGGAACAAAAAGGAAAAGGGTGAGCTCAACTAGCCCAGTAAAGAATATTATGACTAAGATAATATACAACAAATTATCGTTAGTCTTCAACAGGGAAAAATCTGATAAAATATAATCGACAACAAGTTTTAGATCAACAACTGCAGCGGAAACAACAAACCATTAGAAGAGTCAAGTAGAGAAAGAATTCTACTATCTTCTAAGATTTAAAAGTCCATCATCAATATTTTATCCCTGTAACATCAATTAATAATCATCTTTAACCAAAAATTCATCTTTGCACTACAGGCCAAAGATATTCATTTGTATCACCTGTCAGTCATGTTCATCTCAACACCTGTTCATCTTTGCACTACAGGCCAAAGATATTCATCAAGTAATTATACATCTTTGCACTACAGGCCAAAGATATTCATTTGTATCATCATTTAGGACTGAGGATGATGAAAAATATCTTAAAGAGAACGAATCCAATGAGACAGAAGGACAAATAGTAGGGATTCGTATAACAGTTTATCCAAGATCAATAATACTTCATAATAATCAATTGTGAAGCAGAATTCAAAAATAAAGATCAAAACATGGATACAATCAAAGATAGTAACCATAATAGACATCTTGGACAAAAAGGGAAAATTTTATTTTTCGGTGAATAGTGCCGTATTCGTGAATAGTGTCGTATACGTGAATAGTACCGTATACGTGAATAGTAACCCCCGACACAAAAAGTTCCAAATTTGATAAAAACTCATATCAATATTTCAGCATAATGATATTGAAGAAAATAATATCATTAAGAAGAAAATAATATCCCTTACCTCAAAATATCAGTACTTCTGGTCGGAATACCGGTATAAGGCTGAAAGAAACTTGCTCTGATGAATAGAAACTCTCAAAGTATCTAAATACTCATAAAATACACTCAATAATCTAGAGAGAGAAAGAGAGAAAACTTGTTTCTGGTGTGATTTTCAATTCTAACTTAGCCCTCTATTTATAGGAAAATTTTGGTAGGTTTGACCTGCAACCTGATGGCTTTACCTGCTACTATTCCCACCACCACATTTGAAATATAATTCAGCACATTTCTTCACCAACCACAAGTGGGGCCCACCAATTCTAGAATTTTCCACCAAAATGATAAACTCCGAAAATTCAACAATTTCTGAACCAGTCATCATGTAAAATTCGTAATAAATCATACGTTCATTTTTAACGGTTCAAAATTTGTGGACATATACTCAACTTATATATGTATAACATATCCAAAAATTACCACGATCCAACGGTCGGATTAAAAATTATAACCCCCGCAAAATATCTCAAAAACCCTGATTTTTAATACCTCCATTCTGACAAAAATACGGATAAAAATCTCAACATTAACTCCTTCATTTTTAACCACAAAAATATATTCCTCATTTATATCCACATAAAATAAATATTTTCTTATCATATGAATCAATAATTAATTATTCACAAATAATATTACAGAATCACATTTATGACAACCAGGCCGTTCCCAGGAAAGAGGGGGCTTTCCAATAAGGATTTCTCCTTACTGGCGCGCAATTAGATGACCAAACCTCTCCTTAGACAGAACTTTCTAGACATTGCCAATAATGTTATCTAATAATATTATTCAAATAATATGAATTATTGATCTGATAAATGAAAATACTGTGCAGCAACAATTATTGAAACAACAATAATATAAAATATCAGCGCAGCAATTATTGAATCAATAAAATAAAATATTGAATAATAACTACTGTAACAATTATTGAGTAGTGCCTTCTTACGTAAGAATCAATAATTGGTGCAATACCGTGTGCTACTGTATTTTAACCACCGGGTATTCCAACAGTATTAACGGTAACAACTACGCCGTTATTTATAAATAACTTATACTTGTCGTTTTTTCATCCAATCGCTTTCCGTTATGGGGCCCACACAAGGCTGCGCCGTCGTACGAATATTCTCCGACAGCAAGAATATTCACGACCAAACGAATATTCCCCGACAAAATAAATATTTTATAACCACTTGCTTATTTTGCAAAATTTGCACATTTCACCCATAACCAAAGTATTATATCAAATTAACCCCTTATTGTTCATAATAATATTTAGAGAAAAATTGATTTTATTCATTAATAAGTTGGGGTCTTACAACCTCCCCTCCTTATGAAATTTCGTCCTCGAAATTGACGTACGTACCTGATGTTTCAAAAAGGTGAGGATACCTCGCTTTCATTTCTGATTCCAACTCCCAGGTCATTTCTTCAATAGCATGGTTTCTCCACAAAACCTTAACTTGTGGTATAACCTTCGTGCGTAGGACATGCTCTTTCCTATCCAAGATCTTAACAGGTACCTCCTCGTACGTTAAATCTTCAGTTATCTCGTCTGGTTCTAACTCAATAATGTGGTTCGGGTCTTTAACATATTTACGAAGCATAGATATGTGAAAAACATTATGAACACGAGACATGCTTGGAGGTAATGCGAGTCTATATGCCACATTTCCTATTCGCTCAAGAATCTCAAATGGACCAACAAATCTTGGATTGAGCTTTCCTCTCTTCCCAAATCTTGTAACTCCCTTCCATGGTGCAACACGTAATAATACATGATCCCCAATATTAAATTCCACGTCCTTCCGATGAAGATCCGCATAACTCTTTTGTCGATCATGTGCCGTTTGTATACGTTGTCGAATCGTTTGGATCTTCTCTGTAGTAATGCGTACCAACTCTGGTCCCAACAATGTTGCTTCACCCACCTCGTCCCAGCATACTGGAGAACGACATTTTCTTCCATACAACGCCTCAAATGGAGCCATACCTATGCTCGCCTGATAACTGTTGTTGTAGGAGAATTCCACCAATGGTAGGTACTTATCCCAACTCCCTTTGAGATCTAGGACACAAAGTCTTAATAGATCTTCAAGAGTTTGAATAGTCCTCTCTGATTGTCCGTCCGTTTGAGGATGGTATGCCGAACTGAATCGTAAATCCGTGCCTATAGCTTTCTGCAAGCTAACCCAAAATCGTGAAGTGAATCTTGGGTCACGATCCGAAACTATGGATACTGGCATGCCATGCAATCTCACAATCTCGTTCACGTACATACTAGCAAGACGTTCAAGGGAATAAGTCTCACGTATCGGCAAGAAATGAGCGGATTTGGTTAATCTATCAACAATAACCCAAATCGCATCTATGCCTTGAGAAACCTTGGGAAGACCCGTAACAAAATCCATAGTAATGTGTTCCCACTTCCATTTCGGGATCTCAAGTGGTTGCAATGGACCCTTTGGCACTTGATGCTCCGCCTTTATACGTTGACAAGTTAAACACCTCGAGATAAACTCCGCGATCTCTCTTTTCATATTGCTCCACCAAAATGTATGTCGAAGATCGTGATACATTTTGGTACTCCCAGGATGGATTGCAAACGGTGTGTTATGTGCCTCCATCATTATTCTATGCTTCAAGTCAAAATCGTTAGGAACACAAAGTCTGGAGTTGACTCGAAGTATTCCTTCTTCATCGATTCTTGCTTCTGGAATAGCACCTTCTTGCACTTTCTTCTTCATACGCATCAGCTCTATATCCGTAGCTTGAGCAGCTTTAACTTTATCGATTAAAGTCGGTTCTACTCGTATATTTGATATCATCATGTGGGTACTTGGAGCCTTCATCTCTATCTCCATCCTTTGCAAGTCATACAAAATGGGCCTTTGTGTTAACAACATTGCACTCGTACCCGCATATGATCTTCTACTCAATGCGTCAGCTACTACGTTTGCTTTTTCAGGATGATATTGGATGGTATGATCGTAATCTTTCAACAGCTCGAGCCAACGTCGCTGCCGCATGTTGAGTTCCTTTTGGGTGAAAAATATTTGAGGCTTTTATGATCTGTATAGATCTCCACTTTCTCCCCATATAGGTAGTGTCTCCAATCTTCAACGCGAAAACGACTGCTGCCAACTCCAAATCATGAGTAGGATAATTCCTCTCATATTCTTTGAGTTGTCGTGAGGCATAGGCTATGACTTTCCCATGTTGCATGAGAACACATCCTAACCCTTTGCCTGAAGCATCGCTGTAGATAACAAATCCATCCGAACCAGATGGTATTGTCAGAACAGGTGCCGAAATGAGTCTCCTCTTGAGTTCTTGGAAACTCTTCTCGCATTCCTCACTCCAACCGAATTTTGTATCCTTCCGAGTCAGCTGAGTTAACGGAGTAGCGATTCGAGAAAATCCTTTCACAAATCTCCGATAATAACCAGCTAAGCCCAAAAAGCTACGTACTTTGATTACTGACTTAGGTTGCTTCTCAACTGTGACTATATCCTAATCTTGGATAGTACGTCACAATGACACCTATCAGTTTACTACGCACGAATATGGCGTCCCCTACAGAGAGTTTGGCTTCAGTGCATTCCGCAAAGGAAGTCACCAGATATAGGCTCGGGTACAAACTTCTACAGTTAGTTTTTTTAACTCCGAAGTTCAATAGGAGCCATTCGATATGAGATTTTAGAAGTGGATTTTGTACCGGATTCAAAGATGATACAAAATTCAATATCACGCTCTGGAGGTAGGCCAAGAAATTCTTCAAGAAATACGTCAGGAAATTCTCTAACAACAGAAATATTATTCAAATCTGACGTGTTTTTGTTCAAATCCATAACATGGGCTAAGAAAGCTTGACATCCGTTTTTCAATAAACGAATGGCTTTATGGCTTGATATGACAATGATTGACTTTAGTGGTTTGGTTGCTTGAATTCGAATAACAGGTTGCTTAGGAATATGAAAACTAACAACCTTACGAAAGCAATCAATTTTGGCATGATGAGTGGTTAACCAATCAATTCTTAAAATCACATCAAAAGCAAGTATCTTTAAAGAGATAAGATCAACAGGTAATGTGATAGTGCCAACTTGGATCATGCAAGATTTATAAACTGTAGATGTAACGAAGGTTTCACCTAACGGAGTTTCAACAGATAAGTTAAAGTCCAATTTCTCCGGAGTCAAGTTTAAACGTTGAGCACAAGCAGGAGAGATAAAAGAATGGGTAGAACCGGTATCTAGTAAAGTATAAACTTCGCAAGAATTCAAGATTAGCTTACCCGTGATCACCTCGTTCGGGTTTCTCGCGTTTTGGCCAGTAACGACAAACGCCCTTCCAGGAACCGCTGATTTCGACTTATCCGGGATAGCTTTTGGAGTCACCATCCCCGCTGAACTTGGTTTTGCTACAGAACACTCTCGAGCTATATGACCTTCCTTTCCACAGTTATAACATACCTTAGATTGTTGTGGGCAGTTTGGGCTGATATGTCCCTCTTTCCCACATTTGTAACATACGACCGGTGGTCGTTCTCCTCCCCTAGAAACAGTTGATGTTTGTGCTGACGTCTTCACGTTATCATTGTTGTACCTTCTCTTCTTGAAATCTCCTCCCGACTCGCTCCTTCTATTATCACGACCACGATTACCACCAGAGTGGTTACCGCTTTTGTCCGAATGTTTTCCTCCCTGCTGGTTTTCATTGCTTCGATGACTGCCGCCACCGGTATGACCCTGGTTGTGGTCCCTCGGTTGCACATACTCATTATCTCGCTCTAATAATTGAGCCCTGTTTACAACATCTGAATATAAAGAAAATTTATGAGAGATAAGATATTGTCGAATCTCGGGTTTTAGACCTCTCAGAAACATCCTTGTCATTCGTTCCTCATTTTCGACCAAATGAGGTGCAAACCTGGATAACTCTGCAAACTTCGCCTCGTACTGGGACACCGTCATGTTGTTTTGTTCCAGTCTAATAAACTCAACCTCCTTCATATGACGAATACTTTCAGGAAAGTACTTGTCATTGAACAGTTTTTGAAATGTTTCCCAGGACATGTTGAGTGCGTCAGGCTGGGTACGCTTCACAGACTCCCACCAGTAGTCTGCCTCACCGCGGAACATAAATGTGGCGAATGGAACCTTCTGTTCCTCCGTGCATCCCAAGACATCAAATATCTTGGTAATTTGCTTGACCCACGTTTCCGCCATGATCGGATCCGGCTTTCCCTTAAATTCTGGTGGTCCCAATTCTTTGAACTGCTTAGCTGTGACAAACCGCGCGTTGTTATCATTTCCACCCGTATTCTGCACACGAGTCTCCCTCGTCTGATTTTGCATGAACTGCAAAAAGCTCCTAAACATTCCATCATTCATCGTTTGCTCGGTAACGTTGTTTACAGGAGGAATATTGCCTTCCTGTTGCACGTTCCCCTGGGTGTTGATCAAAGGTGTCTCCACGGTCTGATTTACTCCATTATTAACGTTCTCAGCTGCCATTCTTAAATACTGTCATAAAACAAGGGTTAATAGTCATGTCATATATTATCCCTATACTCTGACCGACCAAATAAACACCAAATAAACTTAGTCAAGTCATACTAGTGAAGGAATTCCCCGTCTCTCCCCTCCTAGTTCTTGTCTCACATCTCAGCCAGGGATCATATCCCTAAGCTCTGATACCAACTGTGACGCCCCCAAAATAGGTATACAACACCCATTCTGAGTCGCCAAATACATGGTACAGAAAGCAAACTATAACTTCAATAATACAAATGTCGTGCAAAATACGACAACACATACTGTGAGTTTAAATACAAATATTGTCTTCTAGACAATATCCACACTCAAATAAATCCTCATTACAATTATTCAAACACTATTTTACAGAAATAGTGAGGACTGCTAATACATCTTTCTAGAACCATTACTCCATACCCCGACTAGATCCTGCTATGTTCTCACCTCCTGAGAAGAAAAATGGAACAAAAAGGAAAAGGGTGAGCTCAACTAGCCCAGTAAAGAATATTATGACTAAGATAATATACAACAAATTATCGTTAGTCTTCAACAGGGAAAAATCTGATAAAATATAATCGACAACAAGTTTTAGATCAACAACTGCAGCGGAAACAACAAACCATTAGAAGAGTCAAGTAGAGAAAGAATTCTACTATCTTCTAAGATTTAAAAGTCCATCATCAATATTTTATCCCTGTAACATCAATTAATAATCATCTTTAACCAAAAATTCATCTTTGCACTACAGGCCAAAGATATTCATTTGTATCACCTGTCAGTCATGTTCATCTCAACACCTGTTCATCTTTGCACTACAGGCCAAAGATATTCATCAAGTAATTATACATCTTTGCACTACAGGCCAAAGATATTCATTTGTATCATCATTTAGGACTGAGGATGATGAAAAATATCTTAAAGAGAACGAATCCAATGAGACAGAAGGACAAATAGTAGGGATTCGTATAACAGTTTATCCAAGATCAATAATACTTCATAATAATCAATTGTGAAGCAGAATTCAAAAATAAAGATCAAAACATGGATACAATCAAAGATAGTAACCATAATAGACATCTTGGACAAAAAGGGAAAATTTTATTTTTCGGTGAATAGTGCCGTATTCGTGAATAGTGTCGTATACGTGAATAGTACCGTATACGTGAATAGTAACCCCCGACACAAAAAGTTTCAAATTTGATAAAAACTCATATCAATATTTCAGCATAATGATATTGAAGAAAATAATATCATTTAAGAAGAAAATAATATCCCTTACTTCAAAATATCAGTACTTCTGGTCGGAATACCGGTATAAGGCTGAAAGAAACTTGCTCTGATGAATAGAAACTCTCAAAGTATCTAAATACTCATAAAATACACTCAATAATCTAGAGAGAGAAAGAGAGAAAACTTGTTTCTGGTGTGATTTTCAATTCTAACTTAGCCCTCTATTTATAGGAAAATTTTGGTAGGTTTGACCTGCAACCTGATGGCTTTACCTGCTACTATTCCCACCTACCACATTTGAAATATAATTCAGCACATTTCTTCACCAACCACAAGTGGGGCCCACCAATTCTAGAATTTTCCACCAAAATGATAAACTCCGAAAATTCAACAATTTCTGAACCAGTCATCATGTAAAATTCGTAATAAATCATACGTTCATTTTTAACGGTTCAAAATTTGTGGACATATACTCAACTTATATATGTATAACATATCCAAAAATTACCACGATCCAACGGTCGGATTAAAAATTATAACCCCCGCAAAATATCTCAAAAACCCTGATTTTTAATACCTCCATTCTGACAAAAATACGGATAAAAATCTCAACATTAACTCCTTCATTTTTAACCACAAAAATATATCCCTCATTTATATCCACATAAAATAAATATTTTCTTATCATATGAATCAATAATTAATTATTCACAAATAATATTACAGAATCACATTTATGACAACCAGGCCGTTCCCAGGAAAGAGGGGGCTTTCCAATAAGGATTTCTCCTTACTGGCGCGCAATTAGATGACCAAACCTCTCCTTAGACAGAACTTTCTAGACATTGCCAATAATGTTATCTAATAATATTATTCAAATAATATGAATTATTGATCTGATAAATGAAAATACTGTGCAGCAACAATTATTGAAACAACAATAATATAAAATATCAGCGCAGCAATTATTGAATCAATAAAATAAAATATTGAATAATAACTACTGTAACAATTATTGAGTAGTGCCTTCTTACGTAAGAATCAATAATTGATGCAATACCGTGTGCTACTGTATTTTAACCACCGGGTATTCCAACAGTATTAACGGTAACAACTACGCCGTTATTTATAAATAACTTATACTTGTCGTTTTTTTCATCCAATCGCTTTCCGTTATGGGGCCCACACAAGGCTGCGCCGTCGTACGAATATTCCCCGACAGCAAGAATATTCTACGACCAAACGAATATTCCCCGACAAAATAAATATTTTATAACCACTTGCTTATTTTGCAAAATTTGCACATTTCACCCATAACCAAAGTATTATATCAAATTAACCCCTTATTATTCACAATAATATTTAGAGAAAAATTGATTTTATTCATTAATAAGTTGGGGTCTTACAAGAAATCCTTATTGAAAAGCCCCAACTTTCCTATGAACGGCCTGGTTGTTAGTATTGTGATTCTGTAATATTATTTGTGAATAATTAATTATTGATTTATATGATGAGGAAAATATTAATTTTATGTGGATATAGATGAAGAAAATTTTTAAAGTAACAATTGTTAAAAATTGATATTTTATCTTTTCTGATAAAATAATATTTTATTATAATATTATAATATAATAATGATGATATTTTTACAATGAATGTGAGATATATGAGTATACGAGGAGGAAGAGTATTTTTATTACAAAAGTTGTTTAAAACATGTTAAACATGTCTGTGGGCCCATTTCTTGACTGAAATTTGATTATAGCTTGTAAAATCGTCCGTTTGTGGATTTCGGTCAATTTCTGTTTGGAATTTAGAAAAAAACTTTCTTCTGCAAAGTTGTAGTTAATGAAATTTCTTATGAAAAAGATATGTGATTCAAATTTTTCTGACAAAAGGACTATTTATTATGAATTATTGAAGTTCTGAAGTTTCGAAATAATTGATTTTTTGAAGTTTTATTTATTTTTATTAATAAAAGCGTTTTTTATATTTTGAGGGCATCATTAACATGTGCTAGGGGCTGAATTCAGTTGCCAAAGGTGTACGTAGGAAATTTGTATATATATATATATATATATATATATATATATAAATATTTATATTATATTCAATTTTTTGCTTTGGTATTCTAAGCATTTTTCTATAAATAGGGTGCTTAGGTCAGAATTAAAAATCACACCAGAAACACAAGTTTTCTCTCTCTTTCTCTCTCTATATTATCGAGCGTATTATTGTGAGTATTTTGATACCTTGAGTGTTGCTATACGGTGCGAGTTCCCTTCAGCACTATATTCAGTATTCCAGTCAGAAGTACTGTCTTTTCGAGATAAGGGATGTTATTTTTTTACGTAAATGATATTATTTTTTTCAATATCATTATGCCGAAATATTGGTCTGAATTTTTTATCAAATTTA
The DNA here is from genome assembly GCA_016801055.1 of Panax notoginseng. NCBI lineage: Eukaryota > Viridiplantae > Streptophyta > Magnoliopsida > Apiales > Araliaceae > Panax > Panax notoginseng. The sequence continues at coordinate 206,385,008 of CM029018.1, read as the reverse complement.
AAACTTTTTGTGTCGGAGTTACTGTTCACGTATACGGCACTATTTACGTGTACGACACTATTTACGAATACGACACTATTCATCGAAAAATAAAATTTTTTCTTTTTGTCTAAGATATCTATTATGGATACTAGCTTTGATTGTATCCATGTTTTGACCATTCTTGACTTTTACTCCACTATGATTATTTATGAATTATTTTTGAACTCGGATTGTTTAAAGTACGAATCCTTAATAATTGTTCTTTTATTTCACTGGATTCGTTTTCTTCAAAATATTTTTCATCATCCTCAGTCCTAAATGATAGTATAATTGAATATATTTGGCTTGTAGTGCAAAGATTAATGATTTTATGATGAATATCTTTGGCCGTAGTGCAAAGATGAACATGTGTTGAGATGAAAATGACCAACTGATGAATATATTTGGCCTGTAGTGCAAAAATGAATATTTGATTCAAGATGTTTATTGATTGATATTACAGAGATAAAATATTGATGATGGATTTTTAAATTCATAAATGATAATAGATTTCATATTCTACTCAACTCTTCTAGTGAATTATTATTTCCGCTGCGAATATTAATTTAAAATTTGTTGTCTATTATATTCTATTAAATTTTTCCTTGTTGAGGACTAACGATAATTTGTTCTATATTATCTTAGTCATAATGTTCTTTACTGGGCTAGTTGAGCTCACCCTTTTTCCTTTCTGTTTCATTTTTCTTTTCAGGAGGCGAGAATGTAGTAAGTACTAGTCGAGGTATGGAATGAAGGTTCTAGAAAGTTGTTTTAGTAGTCCTCGCCATTTTGTAAAATAATGTATCAATAATTGTAGTGAGAAATTATTAATTTGAGTGTGGATATTGTCTAGCTGACAATATTTATATTTAAACTCACAGTTTTTATGTTGTACTAATAAAGTTGTAGTTGTTTATGTACCATGTATTTTGACGACCCAGAATGGGTGTTGTATACCTATTTTGGGGGCATCACATTTATTATTATTTTTTTAATTTGTATAGTAAACCAACTGAAATAAGTTAATGTTAATACTCCCTCCGTCCTAGGATAAAAGTCCTGGTGAATTTTTCACGCATATTAAGAAGAAGAATAAAATGACAAAATTATCCAAAATAATATGTAATTAATCATTTCCAATGTAGGTGAGAGAGTGATTTTCTAGCTTTTCAATTCAAAATATTTTCAATACATAACTAATTATATTTATTAAATATGGAGAGAGAATTAAAATAAGAAAAATATGAGATATTTAATGGTAAGGGTATAATAGAAAAATTTATATAAAAGTTTGGTTATTAAAAGAAAGTGGATATTTAATATGAAATTATCCAAAATAATAATAAAGATTTTTATTATGGACAGAGTGACTATTAGGCTCTGTTTTGGAGTTTTACACTATGTTTCTGAGTTTTGAACAGAAAAGAAAAGAATAGAAGACTTAAATTAGAACAAAAAATAAAAGAATAGAAATTTTCAAGTTTTTCTTTGTGTTGTTTCTGAGTTTTTAATAGAAAAGAATAGAAAATTTAAAATTGAGGACATGAGTTGTAATTTAAAAATTATTATATTAAAAATTGAGGGTAATATGGAAATTATAAAAAAATTACTTATTCCAATTTCTTTTTCGTCCAAATCAGACCAATTTTGAATGGAAAACTTTGGCAAGAAAAGTGGCCAAATTTTCTATCCATTTCTTTTGTTTTCCGTTTATTAAAAAACTCAGAAACATAAGAATTGAAAAGAAAATTTAAATTTTCCTTCTATTTCTTTTCTTTTCTGTCCATTTTAAAACTCAGAAACAGAGCGTTAAAATGGACAGAAAAGAATAGAAATGGACATAAAATTTAAGTTTTTTTCTCAATTTTTATGTTTCTGAGTTTTTTAATAAACGAAAAAGAAAAGAAATAGATAGAAAACTTGGTCATTTTTTCTGTCAAAGTTTTCCGTCCAAAATTGGCCTGATTTGGACGGAAAAGAAATTGAAATAAGTAATATTTTTATAATTCCCATATTATTCTCAACTTTTAATATAATAAATTTTAAATTACAACTCATGTCTTCAATTTTAAATTTTCTATTATTTTCTATTGAAAACTCAAAAACAACACAAATAAAAATTTCAAATTTTATATTCTTTTTTTTTCTATTCTAATTTTAATTTTTTTTTTCTGTTCAAAACTCATAAACAGTGTTAAAGATCTTAACCTTAATAATAAAATGGGTAGTGTTAATGTAATACTGACACAACACAAATTCGTCTAACACATCACAGAAAAAGGCTTCTCCATATGGCGGGAATTTCCGATAAATTTCTGTATATTCACCGCCCCCGCCAATATACATATCTCCATTTAAAAAAAATTCAATTCTCTAGGTCTAGGGTTTCAATTCAATCATTCTCTAAACCCCCAACAGTAGATTTTAAACCTGAACTCCCTTCTTCCACATCAAATCAAATAACTTCATTTCCAATTAGGGTTCCTCCTCAGAAATACTAGAATGGGGAACAAAGTCACTGATGAACTATTGACGATGGTCCGGTCAATCGTCGGTCAAGATTACTCCGACATGGACATAATCCGTGCCCTTCACATGTCCAACAACGATCCCACCGCTGCAATTAACATCATATTCGACACACCCAGTTTCAGAAAACCCGAAATTCCTAAAAATCCAGAGGTTTCAGATCGTAATTCGAAGGCAATTAATCAAGCAGGTGGTGCGCCTTTGAAGGAAAATGGTAATAATGTGACCCAAGATTGTATTTTAGTTTCTCATTCTAGAAATGGAATGGAAAATAATGGTGCTAGTGAATCTAGGAAAGATTTGAATAAATGCTCGAGTTCAATGGGGGGTAGTGAGTGGTGGTTTGTGGGCTGTAGTGAGGTTTCCGGATTGTCAACTTGTAAAGGGAGGAAATTGAGATATGGTGATGAGGTTAATTTTACGTTTCCATCAGAGAGAAGGGTGGGTTCACCCTCTGCAGGAAGGTTTGGTGGTGGTCGTGGGAGAGGTGCTGTTGCCTGTTCAGAGATTGTGAGATTTTCTACTAAAGACTGTGGAGAGGTATTTTTTCATTCCAACCTCTTTCCCTTTTGTAATTCATTACTAGACTTTTTGAATGCTCTATAATTTCAATAAATGTGATATCTGATTATAAATACTCCCGGTATGCTGGTACGGGAAAATATAAGATGTGGAACATAGCTAAAGGGATGAGATGGATACAAAGCATTCATCTATGGGGAAAAAATGTAGGGTCATAATATTTTATGCTTATGAAAAAATGGGAAATTTAGAAAGTGATTAAGAACACACCAATTTGTATGGTTCTTTAATTACATGAGAAATACAATCATATTTGAAAAAGTAAAGCACGATGATATATTTAAAAAAATGGTAAAAAAGAGAAATGGTAAGTGATAAAAAAACATTTTCATTGTGCGACTGCATGTCCAGTCACTAGTTGAAATGAAAGTGGAAAATGTTACCTGAGAGTAGGACTGATAAACAAAAGAACATATTGGTTTTAAGAAGCATAATGCTCATTAAGGTGCTTGTGATCTGAATTTAATCTGTCGTATATGTTATGCATGATGTTGATGGGGCTGTGACAGATTGGTCGTATTCCTAATGAATGGGCTCGATGTCTTTTGCCGCTAGTAAGAGATAAGAAAGTACGAATTGAGGGTTCGTGCAAATCTGCTCCTGATGTATTGAGCGTTATGGACACCATTCTTTTGTCTGTCAGGTATGCTTATGGTGAATCGAAGTTATATGATATATTAAATAGTTTCTTGAAAGACATCTGGGTAATGCACGGACTAGTTGTATAATTATTTTTTTTCCTTTACAGTGTGTACATTAACAGTTCCATGTTCCGGAAAAGCTACCAAACTTCACTTAAGGCAGCTAGCAGTACAACTGATGAGTCAGTTCTTCACCCTCTACCAACTATGTTCCGATTACTAGGACTAACTCCCTCTAAGAAGGTGATGATTTGCTCTTGATTACCAGGACTTTTGGGATGAGTTACGATATGTTAATTTACTTTTATGGGATTCTATTGCTTTTTTTGACCATTTTACAGGATTGCCGTCTTTTGACTATAAGTACAATATGCTACCTTTTTATTTCCAACGATTTAATGAGTACTACATTTGCATTGCTCAATATAATCAGGCGGAATTCACTCCTGATGATTTGTATTCAAGGAAGCGTCCTTTAAACTCAAAGGTACGTCACAAATTTTCTTTTTGCCACTGATCTTCTTTAATTTGCAATGGATTTTTTAATTTAATCTTTCTTTATTTAAACAGGACAGTTCTGGTATTCCTGCCACATTGTTGCATCTTAACAAGTTAAAGGACCCATCTCCAAATGGAGATAAAGTTGAAAATGAGGAGTCTATTTCAGATACTGATCTTGATAATATTGTTGTGTTGGTGATAGCTCTGAGTTAGAGGTATTGTCAAGTTAAGTGTGTTGTGTGTTTAATGAGATTGATAAGTATGTACAAAGAAGGTACAAGCATTTTTTCCAAATTTACTTTGTTTTAGGAAATGGAACCCCCGAGTACCCTTCAGTGTGAACTTCGCCCCTACCAAAAGCAAGCTCTTCATTGGATGATTCAGCTAGAGAAGGGACAACGTGTGGATGAGGCAGCAACAAGTCTTCATCCGTGTTGGGATGCATATCGCCTTGAAGACAAGTAAGTGGATGTTTATCATACATTGTATCTCAGATCTTTATGGTAACTTGTACATAAACGGGTATTTTTTGTTTTTTAGGAGGGAGTTTGTTGTCTACTTGAATGCATTTTCAGGTGATGCTACAGTAGAATTTCCAAGCACCCTTCAAATGGCGAGAGGAGGAGTATGTTTCCTGTCCTGATTAGTCATTATTACCTGAAGTTTATACTTAAAAAGCTACATATTTTAAGTTTTTTTGACTTGAGAGTACATTTGAAGATTTTGGCAGATGCTATGGGACTTGGGAAGACTATCATGACCATATCTCTTCTTCTTGCTCATTCAGAAAGAGGTGGATCATTGGGTAATGAGTCCACGCCTCAGCCTGTAAATCAAAATATTGAAGCCGATCAATCTCTTACTCTTCTGAAGAAAGCAAAGAAGTTTCCAGGTTTCGATAAGCTTGTAAAACAACAAATTGCTTTCACAGGTGGTGGGAATCTTATAATATGTCCTATGACTCTTCTGGGCCAGTGGAAGGTACATGTGATGCAATATGACTTGTTAGATTTATTTTTTTGGATCAAAGTTGCACTTGCAGTAATATTATTCTGCATAAAAATTACTCGGAAGTTAACTGTTCCTTGTATTGGTAGGGAGAGATTGAAACTCATGCACAACCTGGGGCTTTATCTATCCATCTTCATTATGGACAAAGTAGATCAAAGGATGCAAAACTTTTAGCTCAGAGTGATGTTGTACTAACTACTTATGGAGTATTAGCCTCAGAGTTTTCAGCAGAGGTAGCTTGATGGCTTTTGTTTTTTGGCATGTGCTCATACTGGCTCCACACTAATTACAATGAGACACTATATATCTCCTCTTTTTCTAATTATATGGTTCTATATTGTAGAATTCTGAAGAAAATGGGGGACTTTACTCTGTGAGATGGTTTAGGGTTGTGCTTGATGAAGCTCATACCATTAAAAATTCTAAAAGCCAAATTTCTATGGCTGCAGCTGCACTTTCTGCTGATCGGCGTTGGTGTCTTACTGGTACTCCGATCCAGGTATATTAATAATTTTGGTAATTTTGTAGCTTTATATTTGCAATGTTTTACATCTGAAACATCCTAATAAGTAAAGCACAATTACAATGATGCCAGTATTGACTATTAATATACTATTACATCCATATTCTTATTTTAAATTATAAGTTTATAACTGCTCAGTAGTTTGTAAACAGTTTCTGTTAAGTTCCAGTTTTGTAAAAGCAACCCTTATTGACAACTGATTGCATTTTATATAATTCCTTACTCCTTTGGTAATGTTTGGAATTGCTTGCCGTATTTGTCTTTTTTGACTATCTTATATGTTTTCTTACAAACCTTTTATTCCCACACTTAATTCTCGGCAATTTTCCATCTGATATTGCAAATTGTGTTGTTTGCTCAAGTATGCTGTATTTGCCATCAATATGCATACATTTGTATTTTTCTATCTTGAATAGCCATGTCTCCTTTTAAGCCAAACTTTACATATCTGGGATTTGTACTCTCAGATGCAATTTTTAAGATTGTGCATTTACAAGCTTCACGGATCACTATCTAGAAACTAATGTAGGAAGTTGTCAAGAAATTATTTTTACCTTCATGTTGTTCGGTATAATTTGACACCATTCCAATGAAGTCAGGCGCAAGGCTGGTCTGAGACACGTGTATATATGAGTAGATGTATTCTTTTGTTCATTATGTTGATGGTTTTGTAGCTTGAATCACTATCAGGTGAATTGTGACTCTTGCCTACACAGCGTTTGCAAGAAGTATTTCTTGTAAACCATGAATATTATTAGTTTTGCTTATCATTTTCATTAGATTTTGATAAGTAACTAGCTGTAGTTATCTTTCCTGACGTCCTTGTTTGCTGTTGCAGAACAACTTGGAGGACATCTACAGTCTTCTTCGCTTTTTGAGGATTGAACCATGGGGAAGCTGGGCATGGTAAGTTTTGCTTTCGACCATTGTGTAAAAAAGATATCCATAATTTTGTACGGTTACTCTGGGCTTGTTTTGGATACTAACATGGACATTATGCATGATGTTTCTGTTGTGAAACATTGAAGCCCTTGTGTGATTTTTTTGTTGGGATGTTGTTGGCTAAAGCTTTTAGTTGATAGGTCAGATAACTGTAGACACCTGTTCTGATGTATTTAGTGGCATATATAAACAATATTTAGACACATACCACAATTATTATATTTCTTACTTGGGATTTCCTATATAGGATCATTTTTAAGCTTGTCCAGCTTCCTACCCAAATATTGGTTTACAAGTCAAGTTCGGCCATTGTAGAGTGATATCTGAAGACACCCTTCAGTAGTCCTGAGTCTGGATTGGTGAAGGAACATAATCTCTTGTTTGGTACATAACGTATTAGGAGCCTTAATTGGTGTTTCTTCATATTTTATGTACATTGATTAAAAGTATTACGAATTTAGGTGAAAAGCTATATAAACACACAATCTATGTTGTGTTGGTGAGACCAGGGATTAGTGTTGTTTACTATAGGCTTTCCTGTTGTGCGTGGTTTGTCGGCTATTTTGTGCACTAGGTGGGCCCAATGCCCAACTGAAGGGTGGTGGCTGTAGTTTCCACCGTCATAGAGAAAAACTTGTACTGAATTTAGCATATGCCTTTTCTATGTATAATCATGTAGCTGTGTATGGTATGATTAATTTGTCTTCACATTTAATCTAGGTGGAATAAGCTCGTTCAAAAACCTTTTGACGAGGGTGACGAGAGAGGGTTAAAGTTGGTCCAATCTATCTTAAGGCCAATCATGTTAAGAAGGACAAAATCTAGCACTGACCGAGAAGGCAGGTGTGAAATAGGCCAAGTGGTTTAACAGTGAAGTGATCCCATCATTTATCTTTCTGCAGTTTACTTTAAAAACTAATATGTATATAATACGTTCATGTAAACCTTTTGTGTTACAGGCCAATTTTAGTTCTCCCGCCAGCGGATATGAAGGTTATTTATTGTGAATTAACAGAAACGGAAAAGGATTTCTATGAGGCTTTGTTTAAAAGATCCAAGGTCCTTCATCTTAAAAGACCATGTTTTGTTTTTGCTTTTGGGTTTATACTTATATTGCCTTTCTGTTAACATGTTGACTTGAATCTCATTAGGTGAAGTTTGATCAATTTGTTGAGCAAGGGCGGGTCCTTCATAACTATGCTTCAATTTTGGAGCTACTCTTGCGTCTTCGCCAGTGTTGCGATCATCCATTTCTTGTGATGAGGTAGGATTTACATTTCGGAAAAATATTTTTTCTGTGGCTGTGTGGCTCAAGTTTCTTTTAGAACTTGGTTTCTATTATATATAGGTGCTGGACTGCTGGAGGTTTTTGATCTGCAATGGGTTGTTATCGCCCTTCATGATCTATTACCTTTTGGAACTATAAGAGATTACCATGAAAATCTACTTATTTCATGATTTGTTTTGCCTGGAAAAGTAATTGGTAAAGAATAATTAACATTAATGACTACATGAAGGGAGAAAAAAGTATAGAAGTAAAGGGGGTGACTTGTTGCATACCTTCCTTTAGCATGTGCCATAAAAACACAACTATATGATGAACTGATTGTGCTCAATATTGTTGATATATAGGTTAGAATTCATTTTGTCTAATTACTAGGCTTTCATGAATTGATTATTAATGTCATATTTTCACCTCTCTAGAAGTGGTACTTCAGTGTGCTAATATGTTTCTATTTCAATTGTCCCCCCTTATACGGATATGGTTACTTGCTCAATACTTCAATCTGGTTACCCAACTTATTTAGAGTTTGTTAGTATCTTTTGTGGGTTTTTATGTGCATGTATTACACTTATTTTAAACTTTAGTATTCTAAGCTTTAGTAATAAGAATGATTGGTGATGGGCCATTTTGATGTATCCAGCCGAGGTGATACTCAAGAATTCTCTGACCTGAAGAAGCTCGCCAAACGCTTCCTTAAGGGTGGTCGGGACCAAGTGGATGGGGAAGCAAAAGATGTGCCTTCACGGGCTTATATTCAGGAGGTTGTGGAAGAGTTGCGCAAGGGGGAAGAGGGTGAATGCCCTATATGCCTTGAAGCTTTTGAAGATGCAGTGTTGACACCATGTGCTCATCGTTTATGTCGAGAATGTCTATTGGCAAGTTGGCGAAGTCATACATCTGGTCTTTGTCCTGTTTGTAGGTATATCATAGCATTTCCAACTGAGTTTATGATAGTGATATAATATCACTGATATTTGCCTACCTGAACGATTACAATTTAATCTTTTCAATTTCACAGAAAGACCGTCAGCAGGCAGGATCTTATAACAGCACCAACTGACAGTCGATTCCAAATTGATGTTGAGAAAATTGGGTGGAGTCTTCTAAAGTTTCTGTTTTGTTACGTGAACTAGAAAATCTTCAGGCCTCAGGATCCAAAAGCATTATTTTCAGTCAGTGGACTGCCTTTTTAGACCTTTTACAGATTCCTCTTTCTAGGTAGCACCCTCTTACTCCTTGTAGATTAAAATTTTTTTTTTGGGTAATGCAGCCTGTTGTTTCGTTGTCTATTAATCGCTTTTGTATGAAAACTTGATTTTGCGCATCATTAAGGCTCTTCTTGGAGTATGTGCAAGCTTTTATATTCTCAACGAATTGGCTGATGATCTCTTGATCATAAACGGCAAATTGAATCACAGATATATCATTTACGTTCATACATGTGTTTCATATTCTTTTACTATTTGTGTTATCCTTGGATCTTAGAGAATTGTGGTTCCTTTTCATGCTACTCTTGTTAGCTTTTCTCATCCAATCCAGATTCCAGAATTCCCATTTTTTATTGCTAATTCAGATTCCAGAATTCTTGTTTCTGTTCAATTCAAAGATTTTCTTGGAAGCACAAAGTTCCTATAAGATCAAGGTTTTATTGGTGTGTGATACTCAGTAGATTAAATACAAGTGACCTATTGTAGATTCAGCATCCTTGCAAGGATCTTTCCCCTTAGTGGTCTTTTGTAAATCTCATAATGAATCTCTTTCTCATATCTTCTTCCACTGTTTGGTTGTGTGTGGAGTTTGTGGAATAGGCTTTTTGATGTCCTTGGAGTCGGAGATTTGGACCTCCCCTTGTATTTGCAGATCTTGTTAGTAGAAGGAAAGATAGAAAGCTGTTGTTCTCTGCTGCTTTCCTTTGCAATCTTTTAGGTTGTTTTGACAGAAAACTTTGCTAGAGTTTTTAGGATAAATTTCCCCTCTGCATTTTCTTTTGTTTTGGGTGGTCTTTATAATCTCTTTTGTCTTGCACTGCTGGTGGCTTCCGCGGAGTGTATTCATTGGATCTCCAGCGTGATTAGGTGGCTTTTATCCACTGTTGTGCTGTTCTTTTTCCTTCTTTATTGTATTTTCTTTTCTTTCTTTTTGCAGGACTCTGCTATTTTATACCCGTCTTCTCATCTATATATCTTATCTTATATAAGAGTTTATACATGCTACATAAAGCAATGCTTGTAACTTAAGGACCATTGAGAATGTTTATATCTTTGACATTTTTCCTGGGCTATTCTGCATTTATGCTCTCTCTTGGTTTTGTTGGTTACAGTAATCCCAAGAATGTTGCCGGTCAGGAAAATCTATGGGATTTCATCCTAGCAATAAGGATATATATTTATATTTGTATGTATATTTGTCCTTTTCTTTTCTGTTTCTGAACTGGGTTTTATATTTTGTCATCCTTGTCTACGTGTAGGAGTAGCATCCCATTTGTTCGGTTGGATGGGACTCTAAACCAGCAACAGCGTGAGAAAGTCATAAAGCAGTTTTCGGAGGAAAGCAACATTCTGGTTTGTCATCTGTAACTGGCTGGGATGATAAAACATAAAAAGGAGGGAGTGGTGGTGGTGGCACTAGTAATCTATAACACCGTCTTGGCTTTGTTATCTTATTTTGATATTTATGCAGGTATTGCTTATGTCACTGAAGGCTGGTGGAGTTGGAATAAACCAACAGCAGCATCTAATGCCTTCGTATTGGTATGTACTATGTGTTGGTTCAATTAGAAATTTATGCTGTTAAAACAGAAAAACTTTATGGTCTTGTTGCCACATTCTGGTTAGGCAGCACTCAAAGTTGTGAAGTTACACTGTTTATTAATCTGTTCCACAAAAAGAGTCTCTGCCTTTATGCCAATATTTTTGTTTGACAAAAAGAGTACTTTTTTGTTGTTGTGATAGAGTATAAAATGGCACAATGTCCTCAAACTTGCCATCATAATTTCATTACCATACATCCACTACTAAACTAGTAAATTGAAACTTGATGGTAAATATGGAACAAAAAACATCCTTAATATTTGCAAAATTTTCAAATGTGGCTCTTTTTGTAGAATGGAAGGAGTATTAAATTGAATGGTGACCTTCTGTACCACGAATTACTTTATCGTTCACACAGGCTAAACACTTGTTCGACCATTGTTACATTAATGGGTTAAACCCGTAAATACTGGTGGTGGTAGCAGTCTTCTTTAGTCTTTACATAAATTAGCGGATGAAATTCTTTAATGAATCAAATTAAGTGGGGTTGAGCTGCCCCTTTCATTGAAGATTGCTTCAATAAAAAGTCAATTTTGAATATATATAGTGCACACTAAGGGTGTGTTTGTTTACATCTGAATAGCTCTTAATGGGTATGTCTCTGATTCGGTCAGAGGCAAAACTTGTTTGGTAAATTTTTTTTTGCCTCTTAATGTCCTATTAATCGTAAGATATGAAATTAAATCTATAGTATTTAGAGTAGGTCTGAATTACATTAACTATTTTTTGGACAAAAATGATCTCTTCAATATTACAAAATTTCTCTGTATCCCTAATTCCTAGACCCTAGATCAGATCCACTTGCAAATTCAACAAAAACGGAAGTAAGCCCTAATTTTGATTTTGATGAATCCAAACAAGTAAAAATGGCTCCAGATGCCCGAATTATAAACATTGAAAACCTAGATCTGCATCAAATTCCACTTCTTCGTTCTGTCCTCTTTTCAATTTCTTCTTCTAATTAATTAGATTCATACTTCCCCAATATAATAATTCCACCGCTCTCTTACCATCACCTGGCTTTCTAGCTATTTACTACCGCCATTACCATATTCGGAGATGTGTGTGTATATATATATATATATACTTTTTTCTCTCTTCAATTTAAAACAAAGATAGATTCACCAATTTCTCGTAAAACAAAGATAGATGGAGAATTGTAATTAATTAGAAAGTCTCCATATTTTTTAACCAGAAAAAAGGGATCGTGAATTATACGATCATCATATAGACGTGTTTACGTGCATAAATATATTTTTTGTTTGACGAAAACCAGAGAAATGACGATTTAAGGAAATAATGGAAGGTTTGGGGAGGAGAGAGAATGAAGGGAAGAAGGATAGAGAAGAGTTTTTTTTTTGCTGAAATTGAATGTTGGATAGAGGGTTAAAATGGTAAAATAGTGTTATTCTGACAATATGAAAAATTTAATTATCAAACAACATTTTTTATTCAGATACAATTCTATTCAGGTATTCTACATTATTCAGTTTATACGTATATAACTGCTCAGATCTTAATATTTAGTTTTAATCAAACACAAGCTAAGTCTAAAGTATAGAAAATGTAGTTAAAAAACTAAAAAGTACCACTGAATAAGGGAGAGCAACATTGTCCAAATTTCCACAAAAGTTTCCAATAGTCACGGTGGACTACACCAAATCCGAATAAGGGTAGACTAGTCAATAGGTAAGGGTTACAATAGGATTCTGGTTAACCCCAACAATCTTGTTCAGACTCGATGAAAGGGGATGCACGATCCTACTTCAACCCTAACGAGGATAACACTCCCTTGACTCGAGTAGTGTGACACAATCCTATTCGATTAAGACAGAATGAATCCTAATTAAATGAACAAAGGACAGATCAATCTTAAACATGTAAGGAGGATCAAATCATTTCAATTTATTGAGTGCGTAAGTTTCTTTTAAATTAGCTTACTTCAACATCAGAGAGTCCTGGTGTAAAACCATGACGAAGGTTTTAGGCGTTTTTCTTGTATAACATAAGTCTAGTTTTTGTCATCATCAGTAAGATATTTTTTCCTTTATTTTTTTGTAGGGAAGTACTAATAAACCTATAAGTCAATTCTTTAATTCAAAAGAAAGCCAATGAAATATTTGCTCATCTACAAAACCCAAAATCCAAGATTTTTAGTCCAGAATACCTAATTATCAATAATGTAGATTCTTTCATTATATATATTTTAAATTATTATTTTTATTTAAGAAAAGTGTAATTCTATCAAGATAGCTCTCCCTTTAGGACATAAATGCCCCTCCTGAATGTCATTTCAATGAAGATAAATAATGATCGCCGGGCCATCTTCTACTGGGAGAAAGAAGAGAGCAGCAACATTAAACTGATCAACTATCCAGCATATCATCTATAACGCGAGCGCACACACACACATGCGTGCACCGCGCGCGCACACAAAAACACTGATTAGTTTAAGTTAGCACATGTTTGAGAAGGTTTTTGTGTACTTTTGCTGGAAGTTTGTTACTAAACATAGGCCTTGAAACATAAAACTGAACTTAGATTAGTTTTTTTCTTTGATTGATCTAAGTTTGACCTAAATGGGACTACTGATACTAAATATACATCATATAGGGTGTACGATTGTCATCATTTATTGTATAATCATCAATAGTGGTCTCAAAATTCTTGAGATTGGATGGTGGTGTGTTCTATGGTTTTGTTTATCTTTCTTCATTTGTTCTTTTATCGTGTGCTTATTTATTCCTGTGAATATAGTTCTATAGTTGCCTTTGATCTGATGATCATTTATCTGTAGGATCCATGGTGGAATCCAGCTGTGGAAGAACAAGCTGTGATGCGGATCCATCGATTGGACAAACGAATAGTGTCACCATCAGACGTTTCATTGTAAAGGTATATCCTCTCAGGTTCTTGAGTTCTTCTAAAATTAGTTGTGCTTGCCAAATGATTTTCTATCATTTTTGTTTTGTTTTTCATTTGAAAATGCGTAATAATGGTTCTTTTGTTTTTGTTTTTTGAGGGGAGGGGGGGAGGGGAAGTAGAATAGTGGAGCTGGACATTAAATTGATGGTGTAAGAGGTCTGATTTCAGATGTCAGGTGTAGAAGATATTGAAAAATAGGCTAAGAAACTTGCGTGAATGATTGTGATGGCAGGGAACAGTTGAGGAAGAATGGAAGCAGTGCAAGCCCGTAAGCAGAGGATGATATCTGGAGCCTTAACTGACCAGAAGTTCGGACTGCACGTATAGAGGAACTTAAGATGCTTTTCACTTAGACCAGCAAAGGAACAGCTGCTTTACTTCATGACATAAGTCTTGGAACAACCGAGCAGTTTGGATTTGCTCCTCTTTGGTAATCAATATTTTTGAACGCAAGTTCACATGGTTTGTTGATCATGGTAGTGAGTGGATTTAACTCAATCGGACAATCTTTGTTTCTCGGGATAAGTCTACGCATATAAATTTGGAGGTTGGTAAGAGTTACAATTGTGTACGGCTCTATCATGCTTGCTTGTCCAGATTTCTTGGCAATTATTTGGAGTTTATTCATTCTCGTAAGTGGATCCAGACGGATGATCAAGAGCAAGGTTTCACTTGAAGGCCAGCTCTTAAGGCTGGATAATTCAACAGTATGGAGCTAGAGGATATCCCTTCACCTGTTGACAATAGGAGCCATAAGGCACAAAATCATCTTCATGTATAGAAGATTATTTGTAATTTATATAATACTTTTGTAAGATAAATGTACAGGCATCATGATTTGTAACACAGAGTTGCTGTTCTCTTGGATTATAAAATTTTTATCATGTAAAAGAAATATATATTTTTTCTTGCAAGCAAGAAAGCAGAGGACAAACACCCAGAAACTCTTTAGAATTTTACCTACGCCCTCTCAAAAGATTGTTGATTTGTCAGCCCTTAGATTAAAATTGCAAACTGTATATATTTTTATTTTAAAATATATATATAAGTAGGTTACAATATTAACAATAACATAAATTAAAATAAATAAATTTAAATCAAGTTTAAAAGAAATTGATATTTTCATGTGATTTAAGTCTAATATATTCGGGAAAAATTGAAAATTAAGACTAGAAATCTTTAAGGAACACAATCAAGGAGGAAATTATATGAAATATTAAAAATACATATATAAATAGTGTCCCCCTTTTAAATTTTAAGATTTTGTAAATTGATTAAATATTTATTTAATCATTAAACAGGTTGAAAAATAGAAAAATGTATCTAATTATAAAAGGGGAGTGATATCAGAAAAAAAACAAAAAAACAAAAAATGTGGTTTCTCATTGACAATACACACAAATTTCCCGAACTCTAATTACTGTTAGAAAACGGTAGGCAGTCGATAGTCGATACAGTCCGGCCGTTCAAATCATCAGTACCGGAGAGAGAAGAAAAGATGAGTGCTGTCAAGGAAGAATCTGCCGCTCCGACGAAAAGATTATCGTGCACCAAATGCTTCGATGCCCTCTGGTTTTGCTACTGTACGCCACTTTTACACTCTCTGTATATACATGTTCAAATTTCAGTCTGAATTTGCACCATGTTTGCAATTGAATTCATTTTATGTGTGTTAGGTTTAAAACTCCGATTTGATTAATAATCAGTGTTTACAGCCATTGCAAGGAATTATGGTTATGTATCTTAATCATTTCACTTGTGTGAGTTCTAAATCTGCTTGATACTTTATGTTCTCCTCGCATTGGAATTGCTTTCTTAAACCCATTTTAGGAATACTAGCTGACATGGATGAAACTCTTTGGAATTTTACAGTGTAAAGAATGTCTAATCAGTATTCTAAAAATTCCGCCTAGGTCCGCCTCTCCCCTTGGCGCCTCGCCTAGGGGCTATGCCCCTGGCGACTCAGCGGGGCCTAGACGGGAAGGTTTTTTATTATTTTAATAACTACACAAACTAAATTTTGATATATTTTTTTTAATGAATTTATCATATTCATAATACAGTCGTAGCATAGTTACTTTGTGTATTTCTTTATGGCCCCTCATTGGACGCTTCTTGTGTATCAGACTTATTTAGGGATTCTTGGGTGGTGCAGCAATAAAGTATGGATGATGATGATCTTCCACTTTCTTTCTGGAAGATATATTGTTATTCCGGGTTTCAAAGAAATAAGGATGCAAAAGAAATGTGGTTGTTTTTGTGGGGAATTTTAATGAGCTTAATGCGAAACTATCACTGAAAAATAAATGAAATAACATGGACCTATCACAGAAAAATCTAGGCTATGCATTTTTGAGCCAGATACAGTAATTAAGTTGTGCGCGCTTGAGTTTGCTGGTATTGTTATTCCAATATGGAAACGAATCTCTCTCACAACTAGCTATTGAAAAAATATTTTGGTTTTACTAAATTTATTTATTTATTAGCATTTGTGCTATGTGCTTGAACAGCTTTAGATTGTTGCGCTGCAAGTTAGACTACACATTTTGTGTATGATTGATGTGTGGAATGGTAATTCAAAATATGTGAACCAAAGAAATTACTCTTGAGATTTTTGATATCAGGAAACTGATTTGTATTTAATTCCGTGTGTTAACTTGAGGGTAGCCAGAAACTTGATCTAGTGATAAAGTACCTGGAACTTGGATGACCAAATTTCTTGAGGTGTGAATGTAACACCACGTGCATAAAACATAGTTTATCTTTGAATTATTTTTTATAACATATGACCATCTTATAAAATGTAATCCCTCGGAGGGAGTGATGCATGTTTACTACACAACATATAGAAGTAGGCTATGCATGCTTCAAACAATGGCTATTGAGAATTGGAATTGCTTGGAATTTCTGCCATTAGATAGACAGTACTTGCTATTGTATTTCCCAATCTTATTGAATTTTTAAATACCTTTCTTACTTTGTTCAGATTGTCAGGCTAATGGTTTCTGATGATCCTGCAGCTCCAGTTCATCAGATGCAGCAGTACTATAGGCTCGGGGTCCTTGATAACTGTTCTGGGAAATGGAATGCCCTTGTTGATTGTTTAACTTTAAAAACAAAACGACATTCCGAAGTGGAGGTAGTTTCTCAAAGTTTACACACTTTGTAAATAATTGTCTTACTTACTAAACATGGTTAAGCATAAGTTTGACCCTTGACCCTTGAATCATGAATCATTATTGTTGAAAAAAGGTTGCCTGCATTTGTCGGTCAAAGTCCTCACCCATTGAATTTAGCCTTCCCCAAATTCTCTTCCCTTCAGACTTTGAAATTTTAGCCTTCCCTTTCTTGTTCTCCCACTACAAATTTCTCTTATAAAAGAGAGCTTGAGCTCCTCATTTCACCATACCACAACAACAAGAAGCTTAGAGAAGCAAAGAGAGTTAGAGAGTGAGAAGTTCAGTTAGAGCATCTCCAGCAGTGCCGGAGACACAAATCCTAGACTATATTTAGTCTAAGAACATATATCTCGCTCCAGCAGATGGACTAAATATAGTCCATCCAATTTTCCCGGCAAGGCAAAAATACTATATCAAGGAATCAAAACTGATGGACTATAATTTGGACTATAATTTTTAATATATTTAAATAGAAGAGATGTTGATTGAGGAAGGAAAGGGAGATGGTGAGGAAGAAAAGGGGATTCTGAAGGAGGAGGAGGAGGAAACAAGCGGCCCGAAGAGATGAGAAGTCTAATAAAAAAAAGTAACAAACAGAAAATAAAAAAATTATAAACAATTAACTATTTCAACCTTTAACGATTATATAAGTATTTTGTTAATAATAATTTATATTTTTATTATATTTGATTTTATTTTTTTATTGATAATATTTCTTTAATTTATTTTTTAGATGGAAAATTATATCCTCCTATGTATTATATTATAATATTATTATATTGAGTTTTTTTGAATTTATTGTTTATTTTAATCTTTTATATTATAGTCCACGGATAGTCCACTGATAGTCCATCTGCTGGAAGAATCGAAGACTAAAGGATATCTGTGGACTAAAATATAGTCCAGCGGATAGTCTATCTGCTGGAGATGCTCTTAGAGCATATTGAGAGTGAGAGTGTAGAGATAAATAAAGAGTTAATTTATTTCTCAGTTGAGAGTTTGTAATCTCCATATTATTTTCATATTTCTGAGATCTCTCCCCGTGATTTTTTCAGTTGGGTTTTTCACGTAAATTTCTGGTGTTATTATTTTATAATCTCATACGTAGTGTGCTTGTATTTTCTTAGTGTATTTGGGTGAGCCTGATTTCTCATCAATTATGTTTAAGAACCATTATTCCTGATGTTTATCTGGGTTTCAGTTATCTGAGGACAATTAATCATTATTGATGCCATAGAAAATTCCACTATTTCTAAGTTTTGTGGGTAATGGTCCTAGTGTACGTACGTTTGGTAATTTTTTTGGGAAGGAGAAAGAAGAACGTTTTAAACCTTACCATATTCTGTTTTTTACCCTGCAAGTAACAATGATATGTTTGCAGGAAATTTTAGCAGCTCGTGAGAAGGAAAAGCCTCACAACTGGTCTTTTCGGACGCCGGAAGAAGCGGCATCTAACTGGAAAAAACTATTTGGACATTTGGATGAAGTGGAATAAGTAAATCCTTATATCACTGTTGGCTTTGTTTTTTTCAGAAACATTGATGTAGCAATGATGAAAGAGAAATAATTATTTAAGCCAAAAGATATAGACGTAGCAATGAAATGAAAGTGCCTTCATTTTCTGTTGTTTTTTCTTTCCCTACTTAGATGTTGAATATTGAGCACTTGGTTCATTGTTTGAAGAATTTGAAGGGTAAACCGATGGATTTTCATGTTATGAATGAAAATATATTGTCGTTTTATATAGCAATTAAATGTTGAGCAAGTAAAGGGCATCCATAACTAAACCAAAATTGACACGCAACAAAATCATCCAAAACCCTTTAAAAGGTGCTTTTCCTTTAAATTGTTCATGGCGAACCCAGCCATGGCTCATGGCGAACTTAGCCGGTGGCGGAACCCAGAACATTTATAGAAGGGGTCAAAATACATCAGTAAAAAATAATTTATTAACGTTTGGAGTGCTTCTTTCAAATTTATTTTGTCCAATTATAGTATTTCACATCTTATTCCAACCCTTATCAACTTTTGAGTTGTGAATCTAATGACTTTAAATACACACACCATATATATATATTAATTTTTTTCGAACTATGAGACTATTAATCAGACTTTGAAATTTTTAGTCAACTGATTTAGTTACTTTTATAGATAAATTAGAAATTATAATTATTATATTCAAAAACTTATATTGTGGTTCATGGGATTAATTAGCTTGAAAGAATGAATTCCAGCAACAAAAAAATAAATAGAAAGAAGACAGATTTAGTAATTTTGATAGAATAGAATTATGGTGAACTAATGGTCACTATAGTGATCCAATAAAAATTATTTTTTTTTTTTAACTTTTTATTTTTAATTAGTTTAGAGAGAATTGTTATCACTTTTTTTTGTCTCACTTTGATGATAAAGTAAAAATAAAAAAATCAAAGGAAATACAAAAAAATAGAGGTAAAAAGGAAAACAAATAACCTACGGAAATTACAGTGTGCCTGTTTCCGCCCATGAACCTAGCAAATGGAGAAAAGGGCTCATGGCTAACCTAGCCATGGTTGTAGACAGTGGCGGAACTAGGGGGCATCTGACCCCAGTAGATCGGCGTCCAGGCGGGGTGGGGTAGGGGGCAGCCAGACAGGTGCCGGCGGTCCGGTGACTCCGGTCTTCTTCAGTTCTTTTTCGGTCTTCTCTGCAGTTTGTTTGTTTTTTTGTTCTTCTTCGGTCGAATAGCTTTCGTGCCATCTTCTGCACATCTCTATGAAATCTATGTACCCAGATGAAAATACTTACCCTTTTGTGTTGAAGTCATGTTTTGAGCTCTTAGATGTTGGAAATTTGCAAAAGATACATGTACATGTTATAAAACTTGGATTTGATTTATATGAGTTGGTGGGTAGTGTTGTATTAGAGATGAATAAGGTGATTAATGACTCTGGTAATGTCTGTGAGGTGATGAGAAAAAGCCTGTTAGTGTTGATTTTGGAATGCATTGATTTTTGAGGCCTATAAGAATGCTGATCCTAAGAAGTGTTTTCAGATATTTGAGAGAATGAAAATGGAAAAAATTTGACCCAACTCGGTCACTGTTATTAATCTGTTGAGAGCGAGCTTTGATTTGACATCATTGGAAGTGGGAATAATACTTCATTGTGTGGTTTATACGAGCAACTTGAGTGTTGGGAGAAGGTGGGAACGAGAAGCAGAGCAACCCATGACTGAAGATTTTAGTTTTTGCTCTGTTCCGTTTAGTAGTTTCTCTCCCCTTACTTTAGCTTCTGATTTGTGTCTTCTCTCATTGGAGGACTTGATTTGGGTAGAAAGCAATGAACAAACATACATACATACACTACATACGGAAGAGATAAATGCTGGTTTATGGGTTTGTTTGGGGGAAATCAAAGGGAGAGAAAATTATTCGCAAGGAAAAAACATTCGGTAATCCCACATTCACACATCACAATTTCATGTCCAGTTTGTGATCTGTTTCTGCATTAAGACCAAGACAAATAACAGAGACCTCTGTCAATCCCAACACCATGATGGTTATTCTTTTAACTAAATAATACTATAGAAAGAAAATATGATGATGGTGTGTTTTGAGAATTGAGACCTTACTTCAAGAAAATTGAGATAATTGTTTCCATATGTGTTGCAATCAACTAGTTGGGTCTGATAATTGGTGTTCTTGCTGTAAGAACCCGAATTTTCAAAAAATATTAAAATAAGAATTTAGTAAATAAAAAATCTTAAAGCATGAGATGGGTTCGAACAAGAATATTTAAGTGTGTTACGACGTATGTGGTAATTGTGAGCTATGTGATAAGTGATGATTGTGTTTAATAAATAATACTGTTATTAAATATTAATTATATATTGTAGGGAGGGATTAGTAAGAAGATAGATAAAATTTATCTATTGATGATTAAATAATTTATGTGAAATTATTTTATTATAGTTAGGTTGGTGACATTAAAATATCTTTGATAATCACCATTTTCCTTGAGTATGTGTTTGAGTAAGTATCAAGTCTAAGCAGGGCAATCATACCCTTATTTAAATGGTGGATGTATAGAAGCTGGGCTAAACAATTCCTTCAGAGAGCGGAGGTATATACGAATTAGTAAACCGATCTACTCACTGTGAAAACAGTGTAGACGAGACGAAAACTAAATTGGTTGGTTGTAAGTGGGAAACCACTCAGTGCACTATATTGAATACTATTAAAGACTCGATGCGTGCTAGGTTTAGATTGAATATATGTACGTTATGAAGGACGATAGAAGAAAACCAATAATATATATATATATTTATAAATATATATAAATGAATATATAAGGAATAAAGGATAGAGATTTATAGTTAGATTAATATTGAGATGTGGCTAAATGTAATGGTGAAGAAGTTGTCTTGGGACAATCAAATAATTATACGTATAGTGTATAATTTAAATAATAGAATAAATATTAATTATTCTAAGTGTAAAGTATTTAATTATTTAAGTAAGCTAAATAATAAAGCATTATGATAAAGTGTGACATAAACTTTATATGAAATAAATAATAAAAAAAGGTGGAATTGGAAAAAAGCCAAACGTGGCCTAGCCCCCTAATATTTTATTGAAGAAATAATGAGCTTGAGTTATATAACTCCAGTAAATGAGATAAATAGCCTTGTTGGTCTGAGTATTAAAGTTAAACTAGACTGAAGGTTTAACTGAAATTATTAAAAAAGAATTAATGATGATCATTATATATTTTATATGTGATAGGAAATAATGGATTGAGAATATCCCAACTGAATGATAGTTAGCCCAATTAAAAATATTATTTGGACTAACCCAAATGTAATATGGATTGTATGATTATGGGTATATGTACCCCTAATTTATTATATGGTAATAACATTAAGTTATCAAATGTGACTTGTGTAGCCCAAAAGGAAAATCACAATCAATAATGTTAAGGTTAAAAAGAAGAGTGCAACATTCTTAAAAAAGCCTTATCAGCTATTTTTCCTTCCTCACGTGACTAGGCCATTGGCCTAGCCTATTTCTCCATGCTCGAAACTCAGTGAACTCAAAAGGCTACATAGGGTGATGATGAAGTGAAGAATGGAGAGAAAGGAGCAGGTAACCAACCCTATTATTGCCCATTGGCTTCATCTTCTTCTTCTTAGTTTAAATCTTTGGACAAAATCATTGTATGGACAATGATTTCCTCTATAAATAGAGACTCCTCCTCCTTTTTCATTCTTGTTTGTTGAAGTGTCTGAGTTTTGCAACTGAAAGTTAGTAGAATTGGAGAGCGAGTGTGGTAGAATTGAGGAGTTATAGTTACCACAAAAAGCTTCAAAAGGTAACCTTACTATCATTCATGTTCTTAATTCCAAGTTGATAAATTCTCATAATCTCTCCAAAATTTTCTGTTAAGTGGGTGAAAAATTGAGTGTTATGGTATTAACCTAGTTTACATGTGTATTGTATATCAATGTAATGTGTGAGCATGATGATTGAGTGATTATAATACATGTTCTTCAATTTCAAGTTTTGAATTCCTTAGAAATAACAAGAAATAGTCACTTTTGAGTCACAACTTTGATGGCTAAGTGTTGATGTAATTCATGAATTGTTGTTAGATGTTAATATAGTTCAATACGAAAACAACGCAAGTTAAACGAACCAAAATGGTGATAAAACGAAATCGTAGTGAATGAATTCGCTAAACTTTTCAAAACATGAAAATTTAGTATGGAATATGAGTTTTGCATTAATCTTTGGGTTAGTTAAAGTGTTTGAAGTGTTATGATTACTCTGTAGATGGGTAACTAAGAGTTTAACGAGTCCAACGAATTGAAAACCAACTAATTCGGATTTAAAACGAAGAAGTTATGAAGATTTGAAGTAAAAACATTATGAATCTGTAATCTGGGCGCGGCGCGCGGCCGCGCGCGCCCAGGCGCGCGGGCGCGCAGCTGGGGCTGGGCATTGGTGCGGGCGCGCGTAATGGAGAGGAAAAGGGGCGCGGCCACGCCCCCTGTATGATGAATGTGACTGCTTTGACCTATTTGGTAAAACGGCCATAACTTTTCATACGAACTCGATTGAGGCGATTCAAGATGACCCGGAACGAGGACGAATAGAACTACAACCTTTTGTTCTTTAATTTTTTCAATTTGAGGTTGTTAGGAAGGGTTAAAATAGTCATCTTTGGTGACTGTTTACGTATTCAGTGGCGATCGAAGGGCGTCGATCGAGCACATACGCAAGTATAGTGCTCCCGACGATAGAAATGTTATTTTTAAGTGATAAAACATGAATATGCATGATAATGGACATGTTATATGGCTAAGATTACTTTACTCATAATGAACGCTTTGGCATGACTTAGTATGTGTTTTAAAAGAAACTTGAAGATTTCAAAAATAAACCTTGACGAACTTTAAGTCATTTGAGTTCTGACTTTGTAGTGAGCATATGGTGAAGTCATGTGAGCATAAAATGTGATCTTAAGTTACCTCGTATAAAAAAACTTGTATAGCTTGGATAATATGCGTTTTCAAAGAGAAATTCAAGTTTTGAAAACTAATAATCATGAGCATGGTGTGCCCTACATTTTGACCTTGTAAGTATGTGTAGAAATATGCACAAATGAATAACATATGATTCGAAGTTGCCTTGCATGATTAGGTTGGCAATGACATGAATTTGAAGAAAAAAACTTAGACGTTTTGGAAACCAATATTCATGAGCATTGTGTTGTTTAAACTTCTGAACTTCTAGGATGACATACTAATAAATTTTGGGTCTTAAACATTGCCTATATGTGCAAACATGATAGGACGTGTATGCCTTTGAACATGAATGATACGTGCACACAACTAGATACACGTAATGTGAACTATTCATGTCTTAAAAGTAAGTTTTCAAGTGATAAACCATGCTAGTCATATGAATACTCACAAGCATGTCTAATATGAGTTATATGACTACCTTATATGTTTAAGAATCAAGCATGTTGGACTTTGTGGTTTCATAACCTTAAATGGCTTTAATTTGTTGAGATGTCCAACTTAGAATCATATTATGCAAGACGGGACCTAGATTAAACTTGAAAAGATGCAAAAGGACCCTTAACCTGTTTAATATATGTTATGTAAATAAGGATGAGCAAGCTAGGTCAAGCAAGTGTTTATTCAGCCCTGGTTTGAACTGGGAGCCGCGCGACCGCGTGTCTCCTTAGTACAAATCAGGCGCGGCCGCGCCATTTCTGCAGTAATGAATAAGTTTTGTTTTTAATCTGAAGTTCAAGGCATGCTTAAATGATTATTTTAATTTGCAATATTGACCAATATGCTATGTATATGTAGGAAGCATGCTAGTGATAAAGATGAATGATAATTAGGACATTCATTGTTAAAGTCCAAAGGAATGTTTTCAATATAAAGCAACGATACGTTGTTTGAATTCGGATTTGATATTGTGCTATGAAATATAGGATATGTGATGTGGTATGGAATTACAACTAAGTTAAACGTTTATGTGTACGTTTGAACTTACCTATATGAGTTCTAAAGGTGTTGAAAACACCTAGTGAGTCAAGTGTGTGGTAGCTATATATGAATGTTGATGTCATATACGATGTGGTTAAGGTATACCTAGCTATTCTAAGAGTATGATGAGAAAGTGAAA